>BGPR01001232.1:249068-284747 GCA_013235015.1 Araneus ventricosus | reverse complement strand
AGAACTGATCAAGTTAGGTAATTGGCAGATCAATAAGAGTATTGTACTTTTTAAAAAATTTTAATAATCTTAATGGAAAATCTATAAGAAATCCAGATTGATTAAGAAATTTATTAACATTCTAAAAGTATATAAAAAATATAATAAGTGATAAAAATAAGTGTGATTAATACATTGTTAAAAGATAATTTTATTATTTAAATTTCTTCCCTGAATTTTCTAATGGATAATCTACAATGATAAATAATTTTCGAAAAAAATAAAGTGGCATAAAACTATGTAGGATTTAAGATGAAAGATATTCCTTATTATTTTTAATGTCTCTTGGTGGAATTTTAAAATTCTGTATTCAAGTATAATATATGTCAAGGATATGTTCAGAAGGGAATTATGTCAAAGTTTTGCAAAATGTGCATAGATATAATGTTAATTATATTATGTATTAGATATAAGTTAGATAATTACCATTAGATTAGTCTGACAAAACAAGCATTTTGTGACAGGCAAAATTAAATTTTGCAATCTTTTTTTCTCCCAAAGGTACTTCAAAAAACACATTTAAACATTTACGTCTTGGGCATCACCGGCATCAGGGTTCTAGACCGCCTAAAAGTGATCCTCTATTGAATTTGGATTTCTGGGTGCATGCTCATGGACCCAAGATAGTTCTTCTTCATCTCGGGGATCATCAACATGCATTCACAGCTGAAACCAAATTCTACATATACATTAAATTAAAAATAAAAATAAGTGTGATTAATATGACAGGGGATGAAATTAATTTTCATTTTTTTAAATTTCTTCCCTTAACTTTCTAATGGATAATTGTAATGATAAAATAATTTTCTAAAATAAAGTGGTATAAAAACTATGTAGGATTTAAGAGATATTCTCCCTTATTATTTTGGGGTCGTCCTTTTCAGGAATTTTAAAATTTGCATTCAAGTATAATATATGATATGTTCAGAAGGGAATAGGTCAAAGTTTTAGTAAAATGCAGATATACGTTAATTATATTATATGTATTAGATATAAGTTAGATAACAATTTTCATTAGATTAGTCTGACAAACAAGCATTTTGGTGGACAGGCAAATTAAATTTTGCAATCTTTTTCCCAAAGTTGCACTTCAAAACACATTTAAAAACATGCATACCCGGTGCATCACTGGCATCAGGTTCTGACCTGGGGCTTTCCAAAAAGGACTCTCTATTGAATTTGATTTCTTAGGTGTAACAAGCTCATGGACCCAATATAGTTCTTTCTGACCTTCAGATCATCAAATATGCATTCACACAGCTGAAACCAAACTTTCTATACATTAAATTAAAAATAAAAAATAAGTGGATATTATGACAGGATGAAATTAATTTTCATTTTTTTAAAAATTTCTTTCCTTAACTTTCTAATGATTCAATGATAAATAATTTTCTAAAAAATGAAGCGTCAGAAAACAATGTGGTCTTGATGAAGATGTCTTATTATTTTTACTCTATTATCTTTTATGTCTCGGGAATTTTCAATTGTATTCAAGTATAACATATGTCAGGGATATGTTATATGTCAAGGATCATATGTTCAGAATGGAATTAGGTCATTTAACAAAGTTTTTAACGTGTATAAATGTAATTTTTAATTATAATATGCAATAGATACTTATTAACTAAACTCATTAAAATAGCCTCCCAAACACAAGCACTTTGTGGACAGGCACTAAAATTCCCCAAGATGTTCAAATATTTATTAATGGAAGTTAACTTGATGAGCAACAGTATCGAAGCAAAATAAACACATAAATCAAAAAAAATATTTATAAAACTGCAGATACTTTTATAATTATTAAAAACAATGTCCAAATATTAAAATAATGAAAAATTAATAAATAGTATGGATTTATTTTATCTGTTTAATTAATACAATTTTTAAAACACGATCGATGCAAAAAAAAAAAAATCGCGTAACGTGGGGTTATTGCCATATTAGAAAATCGACTCATTATTACTTCAATAGAAAAATATTAAAATATGACGAATTCACAAAGAGTATTGTGAAGTTGTTACTAATAATTCAGACACAGTCGATAAAGGATTGCGTGAAGTGGTGTCAGAAAAATATCTGATCTATGAAACTTTAAAGTGTACTTAGAATTTGAAAAGTTTACCGATTATAATGGTTCTACTCCACCTTCCGGATCGATGTTGTTAATTAAAAATATTTAATAATCTTTTTTTTTTTTTGGCTCCAAAATGCTTCCTCTGTTATTCTTGAATGAAAGGAGTTATGGGATTTGAAGCAACAAATTCCTCTGTTATAGTGTATGAAAGACGCGAGCTAAAATAAAACAAGATGTCGGCTGATGTTGGCGGGTCTAGTAGAAACAGAGATAAGGAAAGGTCACGTGATGATATTAACCAATGATTTCTGAGACACCACCTCGTGAGTGAAACAGTAATTAGAAAACACTCCGTAAAGGATCGATAGAAAGGAGAATTCCGATTCTGTGATCTGTTTTCTGACGGACAGGAAGTGGGAACTGGTTTGCGGCGATAAAAGTGTTTTAAAGAGCGATTTTTCGTACTAAAAGATCGAAAAAGAGAATTTTTTCATTCGCTCCCTTTTGGAGTCCAAAAATCGCTCAATTGAATTTAGCGTGTAGAAATTAAAACTTTTTCTCTAGACTTTAATGAATATCGATCTACTGCGACTCTATGATAAAAAAGGGCTGTGTGGGAACATGATAACCCAAAAATTGCAACGAACAAGTACATTTTTTCTATTAAATTCGGCAAGTCGTCCTAACATTTAAATTTGTATATATCACTAATTTGGTCGAAATCCGCGTCAAATAGAAGATATCCTTAAACATAACACACTCTCCTTTCCTTTTATGCTGAAAACTACACCTTCGCATTATAAAAAATCTATACAGGAAGGAAATATATTTGCAAACTCCTTTCAATAGGCGATGTCATTCTCAGTGAATGAAATACGATTTAAATTTTAAATTATTCCATCTGTTCCTCTGGAGTCTCTCATACAAAGAAATATTATATACAATTTTAATTATTACGTTCAATTACATGGACGTTTCCGTTCAATACATAAAAATATAAAATAGTAATGAATAATTTAGGAATTATTCGAGTCAATGGAGGGCATTCGATCGTAAAACACACAAGAAAAATAATTTTTAAGAACATGTTATAAGCGATATGTTAATGATTATGATGATTTTGAATTATTTTCCTGTAGTTAGACTGAACTTCAAAGAAAAATGCATGTCAGCAATTATTCGAAATATTTTGATCATTATTGTGGCTAAAAAATGTTACAACAGATGGCAGCACTAATGCACCCGACACGTTCATTGTGTTTGACCAGGATAGAACAGAAATGAATCTAAAAAGCAGATCAATGCTGCAGCAGGCCCGCCAAAAGACGGGCAGGAGGACCAAAATCCCAGGCGCCCGGGCCCATTGGGAGACAGCCTCGAAGAAGAAAAATCATAACTTTATTATTTTCAAGAGTATTTAATTTCCATCCCCGACAAATTGGGCCCGACATGAGTTGAATTATATTTTTACATTCATTTTCTCTGAATATGAAAATCTCACATTCTTATTATATTAAATGAAATTACAGTAAATTTTTGAAACAACATGTGACGTCACCAGGAATTCGGAAGAAACACTGCTGTTCATTGATTCATAGTTATAATTAACAACTAGCAAGGCCTGGTCCATGCAAGTATTCATTACTTTGCCCCAGGGCCCGACGTGGCTCTCGGTGGCTTTGCGCAGCAGAAAACCCATTAAGCATAAATAAAACCTCGATTAACTTGTCTTTATGCGTTTTTTATTTTATTTTATTTTTTATTTTCTCTGGAATTTAAATCAGTAAATTGTGTAATAATTTAGTGGTCCAAACTTATTTATAGACTAAGAGTAAAACTGGTTAGGAACAAAAATTACTACATGAACAAAATAATTACATGAAAGAATTGGTTTGAAAACAAATATAATGTACAAAGTGTATATGAATAATACACTGGGGTGCAAAAATTAAGGTCCATTTCGTAAAATGAGAGAAATTTGCAATTAATACGAAAACTGTGGTTCGAAATCAGTTCTGGAAAATTGTGTGACATTCAAAAGGGATGAAGGCTAAAATTCTATTTGACCCATCCATTTTCACAAAAAGCTGATAACGAGATGTAACTTTTATCAATGGTTATGTTTGATATGCATAATGCTTACATGCATTTTCATAAACACAGCACAAATATTCGGGAAGATATAAAGGTTTCTTTATAAAATCACAAATTTTCCCACTTGTTTTTTGCTTATTACATGCAAAGTTTTCATTCCAATTATAAGAAATTTGCAGAGCACTTGCCAATAGGTTGCAGAAGTATTGACTTAAAATTTGAACTAAATACGTTGAATATTAGAAGAAATATGAGTGTTTGCAATAAATATTTTTTTACTGCGCATGTGCGAGACGCAGTGGAATTTTTCTTTCATAACGTCAAAGCCAGATATATACAGCAACTTTAAAAAAAATTCAAAATGGATCCATGAAAATTCAGGCGGATATTGGCATTTCAGTGAGGTGAATTTCAATTTCTCTTTAAGAGAAGCTAAATGATGAGGGTTCTTGCACAAACTGATATTTTTTAAACTTGAATCTTCGAACGGTATTCGAGAAAATGCCATTTAAATAATGTATTTAATTTATAAGTGTGCATGGGTATTCTGGATATTCAATTTTCCTAAAATTCAATGTTACTGTTCGGAGATTCAAATTTAAAAAATATCAATTTGTCCCTCTTTTATCCGTGACCCTCGTTTCTCTCGTAACCGAATCTTAATTTTAATATGTGTATGATACTCGATTGAAAGTCACATGAATCTCCAGAACTGATTTCGAACCATAGTTTTCATATTAATTGCAAATGTCTCGCATTTTACGAAATGGTCTTTAATTTTTGCTCATTAGTGTATAAGGCTTTCATTTGCTATATTTTCTTTAGACGAGGCATACATTAGCCATTCACGAATGCAATGAATTTCCATAGACAGCAATTTCAGTTGTGCTTATGCTCAATAGAATTTTTATTGTTTTTCCGCTTGACAGAGTCAGAAATCACGATGATGAAGCAGGAAAAGAAAATTTTCTATGTTTGGAGGTTTTTTTTTAAATGCAAATTATCAGTAACTCTTCTTCCGTAAAACTTGAATTCGTTTTCGCAATGGACAATATCATTCGCTGTTGATATTATCAGCATTAACCAGTGTATGCCTACAGTAGCGGTGAGTGGGAGATATAAGTTGGAGGGGAGACAAAAATTTTTTTAAAGTATCTGGAAGTATAGAGGGTAGAAAAAAATTTTAAAACTTTAGCTGCAAAACTTACTAGCTTTCCAGGATTCTATTGCTTTAATATAATTCCTAGTTTTAGGCAGCTAAAAATAAATAAAATTTAATTTTTCTCTCGAAAAGGAGGAGACAGTGACGAGGTGGGTGGACGAGTTTAGTTTAGTTTAGATATATTAATGTCCCGTTTTGAAGTAACACGAGGAATATTTTGGGACGGACCTCGTCATTTTGAATCGCGGACAGATGAAGAGGACGACACCTGAGTTGCCACCCTCTCTCCAAACTTCCGCACCACACCAGCGCGACCCTGACCATTATGTTTTTAACTGCCCATATACAGCCCAATATAATTTGAAGAAACCAATGCTAAACCCTCGTAATTGAAAAATATTTTAAATTATATTTCTAATCTTAATAAATTAATTTTTTGTTTCAGTATCAGTGATGCCACTTGTGACTGCCCGAGGTCGGCTTAACTTTTACCTTTGTGCCTTCTCTTTTACTTGCCTTGACTGGTGGGTCTGTGACCCTTACTTTTATCCTCATGTATATAAGTTCTGTTTTATTCTTAAATTTTGTTGGTTTTAGGACATTGTTATTTTAACTTTGTGTATATAGAGATGTATTTTATTTTCTTCTTTTATACTTTGAACTTTGTATATATATAGATATATTTTATTAAATTAATTTCATTGGTGTATCTTAAAAATATTAAACCTTGAAATAATAATAAGATTATAAGAATATCTCGATATAATTAATCACCGCCTTTGTTTACAGGTGCCGAATGTAATTTAATAAATCCTGCTGGTTGTCACTCCCCTTCGGGCCACAAGCCAATTAGACAAGTTGATACGGGGTGGGTTGTGGTCAACACACTAGCGGGGACGTTTGGAAAATCGATATTTTCATGGATTTTCCGAAATTCTTAGGGTACCAAGTCCCGTCTTCCAATATTATTTTATATAAACTCCATAAGCTTCTCTCTCATTCTGGAATAAGCATATAACACAAGAATGAAACCTCAATCTACACTTTACCAGAAATATATTATGTAAATTAGAAATTTTTTGAATCATAGATGTGCTGAATTTTATGTCATTTTTGAAGAAAAATTCAAGAATAGGGTAAGAGGATAATTAGAATAGTAGGTTTTCTGAATGTGAAAACAGATGTAATCCATTTCCTATAAGTTTAAACTTGAAATAGTTTTATCTATAGTCGTAATTTTATCCAACAAGATTTCATTCTCGCCAATATACAAAAATATTTCGTATTAAAAATTATTAAAAAAATTATATATTGGATCTCTCTTTTTGTAAAAAAAGTTTCAAAATTCTCCAGAAAAACGCATTCAATACAGCCAATATTTTCAAATATTGAAAACTGTGTCACATCTTATATAAGTCTCGTGATGCGCACCTAAATTCCAAAAAGCTCCGAAACACATTTTCTTTAATAGGTTTTTCGAGTAAAAACTGTAGGTGCTTCTTCAGAACAAACTTTCGTTTCATTCTGTTTGTATAACTATATCGATTACTTAATGTGACAGTTTTATGGACGAGCACAGGCCGAGAAAATTACTTATCTCCAGTATTAAACGATTGTTTACCATTCTCCACCTACCAGAACAGCTGGTCAAACAATCACGATCTTCGATAACCATCGCGTTTTGCTCCATTCTGTTCAAACCACAGTAGAGAAAGGATTTCCATCTTTCATGAATCTTAAAAAAAATTCACGCGTCCGCCATGTTTGTGTTTCCTCGACCACTCATCAGGAACTCTTTGCTGATTTTAATCACATTCGCGGTTTTGTTTTGTATCAAAGACAGTCTATTTGAATTGTTGACTGGGATCTCGGCTCTAACGGAAGGGAATGATTTAAATAATCAAGTGTCAACAAGTCAACCTTCTACAGGGAAAAACACAACGAAAAGAGAACTAATGCTCATACAAATGGTAATCCTATTATTTTCTGATTTTTTCTACTTTATTATTCTTATTGCGAAATAGGATATAACAAATACCAATTATCTAAGCTAGTTTTAAATGTAAAAATTTGAAGAGCTTATTAATTTATAGGTAAAAGCCAAATTGGAAAAAGCAATTATGCTCGCACTAATGGTGAACCTATTCTATTTCTTGTTATTTCTGCTATTTTATAATTCCTGTTACCTTAGTGCGAAATAGGTAACCAGTTTTTTAAGCAAACGATTTAAAGCGTGAATTAATTTATAAGAAAAATAAATTAAAATTAAAGTTTGACAGCTTGATAATTATCGTCATGTACTATTTATGCTCTCTAAAACTTATGTCATTCGAAATGCAAATTTTGTTAGCAATACTGTTTGATTAGTTGAATGGATTTTAGTGACGAAAGGATCAGATTTTTAACAAAAATAGTTTGATAGTTTTGTTAAAAATATATTAAGATTTTTTTGCAATAATGTCAGAAATATTATTTAGCTATTTAGCTATGCGTTTTTTCCAACAAGAGAACTAAGAATATATCAGCATACTAAGAGAAATGTAACAAAAGAATAATTATGACTGATTGGCTTGTTTTTTATGCACTATTCTATTCCAAATAACATAGTGCTTACTGAGAGAAATATAACAAAAGAATGCTTATGACTGATTGGCTTGTTTTCTATGCACTATTCTATTCCAAATAGCATAATGCTTAATGGGAGAAATAGAACAAAAGAATAATGATTCCTGATTGGCTCGTTTTTTTCATGCACACTTCTATTCCAAATAGCATCAATTTACTCAAAAGCTACCTTTTAGCTTTTTTTTTTACCTAGATTGTGCCTAAAAATTCACTTGCATTACATGCAAAATTAAAATACTGATACATTTCTCAGTTAAGGAAAATTTCATGTGCGTTTCTAAGTAAATGAAACAATTCGTCAATCATTCCGTTTTAGATTTACTAAGAGTAGGGAAAATAATTCAATACTGAAACTGTATTATTTTGATGCGTACGAAAATGTAGTTTATTTTAATCCTTTCTAAGGCCATGGTGAGTATACTTCCCATTAAATTCATCAATTTTTAAATGCATATTTTAAGAATGGCGTAAGTTCTCTCCAAATTTTTCGATGAAACAAGAACATGAATGTTCCGATTTCTTATCTTAAACCATAACGAAGTGTCTTGACTTGGTAATTAATTATTAATTAATAAAATTAATTAACAAAAAATAATGACATCCAATAAGCTAAATTAATATATTTTCTGAAATTAATCTCAGTACCTAAGTTATTTTATTATACCACTACTAGAAAAAATGGCCTTATATAGGGTTAAGCTTCGATTACGCATATGAATCGTCGTTTCTCATTTACAAAATTGATTTGTCCTTTGATTTGCAAGTCCTTCGAATTATATGATTGTGGCAACATCGAAAACGTAGGAATAACTGTCTAGAAACTTTTATTTAAGCGGTGCTTGAATTTCAGTTCAACACGATCGGGCAAAACTCAAAAATGAAAATGTAGTAATGTTACTAAGAAGTGTTCTTGTAACTTTTATAATTTAGAACATCGTTAACTTATACTCTTGAGTAAACTATATATCTGCATGTAATGATGTACAGAATTTTTTATTTTATTTTTGTAAATGATGGTATGAATCCTGTCTTGCTCGCATAAATGAATATTTACTTAATACTGGGATCTTTAATAAATAAAGACAATTTTACAATCATTCATCTGGATTTCTTAAATTTATTACATTATTACATATTTATTATATGGTTTCAAAGTGAAATATGGTTCAAATTCCAAGCTTTAAATTTACACAATATTTTTAGAAAATAGATCTGCAATGTAAATCCAACTCTGTATATTTCTTTATCTTTAATTAAAAGAAAAAACAAAGCAAAGTTGCTAGTTAGACAAAAGTTGCATATCTACATAAAAATGCAATTTACATTTATTAATCGTATCTGAGAACTTATTTATTTATGTCATGCTTATACAAACCTACTGATCAAAATTTTATTTATGATTCCTATACCAAATTTGCATTTTCATAAAAAAAAATCATTTATAAATGAAGTAAATACAGTGGTCTGGACATCTTATGCGTGAAAAGTATTTCTTACATATTTTACAAACAAATAGTAGTTCTTATGAAAATTTAGATACATTTTCTGCATTAGATAATTGATTATTTTTCCTATTTCATATCTCAGCTCTTCCGCCATGGTCACCGAGCTCCATTTATGTTGTATCCCTACGACCCTAACAGCGAAGATGACTGGAAGGAAGGAATGGGAATGCTTACGCAGGTCAGTGATCCTTGATTTGCTTGTGGGTGATCACTGCAACTGCAGAAATAGTTTAGGAAACGCTTTAGAAAATTGTTTATAGATTGAGTGAAGGCCAGTTTTTGTTCAGTAACGGACGATAGAGTAGACTTTAGATCTGGAAACGGTCTTTTAAACTGGACATTCACCACTAGGCCACTCCACTTTTTTTGGAACAGAGGATGCCAAACTCCTTCTTTAACGTAAGAATCCGATGAGGAACGGTGTGGACCGAGAAAAAAGTTGGAATTCCATCCAGTTTGGATTTTCATTCGGCCCATCTATATGTCTAAAAGGCAAATACCATGACTCACTCATCACGAAATCTCCCAAACCATGAGGCCTAGAGATTTGAAATTTGGCAGGTGGTTTCATTTTGGGTAGTAGATGCTCGCTAAGAAAGGATTTTTCGAAATTTTATTTAATTAAAAATTACCTTAAATTTTAATGTTTTTCCGCAATAACTTCGGAGCATATTGTTGCACAAAAATCATTTTAACATCATCTTAAAGATAAAAAAATAAATTGTTCAATGACACCAATTTTATTTCCATGAGACGTTCTGTTTCATTTTAATTAATTTTTAAAAATGATTAAAACAAAATTCCAAACACAGCGGAGGGTAGCAACAGCGTTCCTCACGGTTCCTCAAGGTCACAGTTCTATTTATAGCACTGGAGGGGAGGGGAGGTTGATGATGTGTTACGATCTAGGGAGAAACTCTGCCAAGTCATAATTCACATCAGTGGCTGCGAGTCGGGTTGGGGGGGGGACGAGATTCAGTCGCCCCCTACTTTTTAGAGAAGGATTAAATTTTTGTTTCATTTCAGCTGCCTGAAATTAAGAATTACAGAAAGGAATAGTGTTCGAGAAAACTAACTAATTTTTTAATTAAATTTTCCAATTTTATTGTCTAGCCGCCTATACTCCCGAGTCTTTTAGGTGTCTATAAATTTTTTTCCCGCCTCTCTTTTTCCACTCAATCTGGCACCCACTGGTTCAAAATGGGGCGTCCAACATGTTCGGCTTTCGCGACCATATTCAGAGATAAGCATTCTATCGATGAGTGATAGATGAATTAATTGAGTGAGAGTTAATTGAAACGCAGTTTGTAAGTTTAGTTAGCTGTGATGCATCATACAGAATTGCATCGCTGGCATTTTAAAATTTACGTCTTTATATATTTTACTATCTGCCAAATACAATAAAATATTCATTTTCTGGTCATCTTTCCCGAGTTATCGAGGGTCAAACCGTGACGGAGAATGCTATAATTAATATAAATTATAAAAATAAAAACTAATTTTAAAAGGCCAAAGTTGTCGAAGGCGGTTTGTTAGGCCATAAAACAGATATGCGAATGTAGGTTAGGGGGATAGAGTCTCCTCACAAAAGCGGAAACCACAAAAGAAGGAAGGGGAGTGGGGTGGTAGTTAGTCTAGAGAAATCAGGGCGGGGGCTATTTTGAAAGCGGGAGAAAGAAGAGGTGCAGTAGCTTAGGGGATCGGGTTGCATATTTACAAACCTTACCCTGATAGAACCGAGGCAGGAAATCGACCAATACCATTGGCGACGAGGGGCAGTGACGTCGTTTTCAGCTCTCGCACGGAGCGTACGGCAATCATAACAGAACAAGAGTCGTCCTACTTTTCTCTGTTTTCCCATAGTTGAGCACAGAAAACATTCTTCCGTGGGTTGTAATATTTTTAAAAATGAAATTATTTTTTAAAATATCATTTAAAATAAAACATCCCACACTGTAAGAAATTATACTAATGAAAAGTCTAATGATAACAACTTTGTTTGAAGGGTATTAACTAACAGGTTAATATTGTTGGTTTTTTTTTATGTCATTCCAGTGAAAATAGTTCATTTAATGTTTCAAAGTCAACTAATCTAACTATAATTAATGCCAAATAATAGTAAAATTATTAATTATTATTATTAAGGCCAATAATAATAAAACGAAAAGAAGGATAATCGCTAGACTAAATAAAATTGCTACATAGGTGCGTATCGTAGAACAAAATTCGCGAAGTCCAAGCAACGGAAACCTAAACTAATTCAAAGCCCACATTCAATCGCTTGTTTTGTTGTAATTTCCGTACGAGAGCAAAGAACGACATCATTGGCTCTCGGCGAAGCGAGCCAATCATATTGTCCGATTTCCTGCCTCAGTTCTATCAGGGTAGGGTTTGTAAATATGCGATCGGGTTGCCCACAGATGCGGTTGGCACAATCCCAACCCATGAATCACCCATCAAATGTGATGGATTGAAAATGGGAACGGTCTGCTAAAAAGGCCTGCAAATGGATCGGAATAGATCGATGGTGAATGTCCAGCTTAACGGAAGCTAGATCAGACTAGATCTGGAAACGCTCTTTTATGAAGCAAGCAATGCTCCATATGAACAGGGATCATCAATTACTATCCACATTGTTGAATCAACCATTTTGAAAACAGTGATTATTTAAAAATTAAGATTTAAGAACCAGCCGTAATATTTTTTCTTAAAATTAGATAGAATTGTGTTGCGAAACAGTAACCCCCATTTTATAAATTTTGGAATCCTAATTTAAAACTCTACCCATTTATGATTAGCTTTCAATGCAGAATTCAGCCATTCGCAATCTGCTACACAACAATTCAATAGTCAATTTTGGAAAAACGTAGATTGAGAATTTTTTTCCGTAATGCCTTGCAAATCGACTAAATATCAAAATATTTGGGTTAGCCTAATTACGTTTGATGGGAATATATTGTCCATAAATTTATTAAGAATTTATTTTTACTTTAGTTCTTTCAGTTTTGCAATTATTATTTTCTATTTCTTTTTGTGTGCACTTCTAAAAAAAATTCTATCAATTTGTCTTGGTAAATACTTACTTAGTAAACTTTAAAATTTTGTGTGTTTTATTTAAATTCATTTCAGCTGTATGATTTAGAAACATAAATAACGAATGAGAATTTTTCCGACCTTTCTTTTTGTCCAGAATACAAACAGTAGATCTAAACACAAAACTTATGCATTCTTTTCATTATCTGAATATAAAAAAATTATTTTCTGTTCAATTTTACAACATATTTTTACTCTTCCTTTGTTCTGTTAACCAACCAGAACTGATAATTTTTCTTGCCAGTTAGGAAGGCTTCAGCATTACGCAATGGGAGTTCACCTGCAACACAGATACAAGGATTTCATTACATCAAATCCTAAAGAAGTAAGTGGTTTTAAATAACTTATGCAGCGGTTACAATTCACTGCCTTCTCCTTTTTATGGTAGGTGGCGCTACTAGAGCCATCCGGATTTTTCCCATGATGCCTCTCTCTCTTCTTTTCTGTGTTCTTGTCTTGTGTTGCTGTTCTCTGTCTTGCGTCTTGTACCTTTTAATGTACTGTGTCGTGGAACTTAGCCATCTAATAAAAATGGTTCCTGAAATTGAATTAATTCTTCAACAGCGGCATTCCATATAAACATGAGTCTCGTCCCTCTACAGTTATATAAAATCGTTTTTACATGTCATACTATTCATAAATATGTGTGAAATTAATCAGTTGGGTAAAGACGTCCCTAACTTTGAGAGAGGGCAACTGTTCAACACTTATATTAAAAACGGAGAATAGAATTGTGTACTTTCCGGAAGATCATGAAGATTGAAAACTATGAGACCAGATATAAATTATGTCAACTCATTTAGCATTAAATATACTTTCACTAAAGGGATTTAGAAAAACGTGTCATTGATCTCAAGGATTGTTGGATCCATAGAAAAAATCAGATTTAAAGCTAATTCCGTTTTGAGATTGAAAGAATGAAATCTACAACACTTTCACGCATTTCATTTAACTAGACTTGTTTCATGCTTGTAAAAATTTGGTAATGGATAATTCAGCCACTTTCTAATGTCCAGGAGTTTTTTTAATTTTATACAGTTGTGCGTTCTCCTTGACAATGTAATATTTCAATATTTTCGGAAATTAATAATCAGTTATTCAATTAATTTAATTGAATTTTGATTCCCCACACATGGCGCCATCTGGTAAGGAATTTGAGAAATAACATATTTCAAGATTCCCTTAAATTTATTATTATGGACGATAAATTGAAGACTAAAATGTAGGAAATAATTGAATAAAAAGTTATATTTTTCCACTAATAAAAGTATGATTTTGATAACTGTTTTTATTAGCTGATGTGGTATTACTAGTTCTCATTTTACCTTATACATTACATATAAAAGAAATGATGTCATTTTTTATTAATTTCTTTTGGAAAGTTGTAGATTAAATACGTAATGCAACAACAATTAGAAATTTATTTCAAAAATACAATCATTAAATGGTAGAATTTGTGTGAAAAGAAAATTATGAGGTCGAATAAATTGTAAAATTTGAAAGTACTTCTACAAGATTAATCACTTTATAAGAAAATAATAGGAGTGGTAACATTCTAAAAAGTTGACGGGAAGAAGGATTGCAATGATTAGAATTTGGATTACAATCTTTAAAAATGTCATTTAGAGAAGTGTGATTTTTAACTAAATATTTAAATATAAGTTTTCCTTTTTAAATGAAATAATAATTATGTTTTTGTTACATACATTACATAATAATACATACATTGCACAGAAATATGAGACAGTATTAAATTAATATATCATTGCTTAACCTTATATAAGCCCATTTTTTCTTGTAGTGGTATAATAAAATAACTTAGGTATTGATATTAATTTAAGAAAAGAAATTCATTTAGCTTTATTGGATGACATTATTTTTTGTTAATTAATTAAATTAATTGATAATTAATTACCAAGTCTAGATACTTCGTTATGGTTTGAGATAAGAAATTGGAACATCCAGGTTTTTGCTTCATCGAAAAATTTGGCGGGAACTTACGCAACCTTAACAAATGCATTTACAAATTAATGAATTTGGAAAGAAGTGTATTCCCACGGCCTTAGAAAGGGTTAACAAGCAACATCACCTATCTATATTTTTTAAAATTTCAATGAAGAAGAAACAACTGAATTTTTCGCAGCCAATCACAAAAATTCGTTATTGGTTACAAAAAATTCAGCTAATTCTTCTTCTTTAAAATTAAAAAAAATTTAGATAGGTGGTGTTGCTTGTTAAGCGACGATATCATAAATGAATTGATCTGAGAAATTACTTTGAAATAGTTTTTTGAAAAATAGAAATATTTTCATTTCCTTTTCCAGATCGAGATGATCAACTCCAACAATTTCCGGTGCCAGTACGGAGTGTATTGCTTTATTGCAGGGATGTACGCGCCAACCAAGGAATTCAGCTTCACAGATGAAATTAAGTGGCAGCCTATCATCAGTAGACAGGCAGATTACAAGGGAAAGGTATATTTTCTTCTCTCGCTTTTCATTATTTTTACCACCAGTTTCCAGTAAAATAAAACTTGAGCTTCTAAAGATGTATGAAATTTGTTTAATCCTTTGCGGACAATGCGTATGTTCCTAGAACAGAGGCACCCAACCTGTGGTACGCGTACCCTAGGGGTACGCGAAGGTACAGCTGGGGTACGCAAACTCAAAGTCTGTAATGGCAGACACAAGAAGGGATTAACATAAGGGATTAACATAAGGGATTACATAAGGGATTAACATAAGGTACTTTGGATAAAATGTAAAATCAACAATAAGTCCTGCAAATGTTATTAATTCGAGTTATTTGACTTTTAAGCTTGCTTAGACCCTTAACATTATTGATAGAAACTTCATTGCATAAACGAATGGTTAGGAAGGGGAATGGGGATATGACAGTAGGGGGTACGCGAAAATAAAGGTACTGATGAAAGGGTACGCGAGAGAAAAAAGGTTGGGAACCCCCTGGTCTTGAAGTTTCATCACAACCCCAATCAAACAACATTGTTAATGATATTGAGTTGTTACTCTGATAAATTTCTAGCCTCTGGTCCTTAAAACTGAATAAATTACACTAGATGTGATGCAGTGTTCTGTAAAAAGTCCATATTTCCCATCTATAAAACTGGACAGGTATTTTTCAGAGATGAGCCAGGCAACAAACCTCATCCACATGACATAACAATTAGCACAGGTGAGTGTGCCAGTGGGTATGTAACATAAGCTGAATAAAAACTATTGAACGCTGAGTGTTCGCCACCACTCTAACCTCGTATTAACATTCCTCCCGCTTGCTCCCACAGTCAGTTCGGTCTGATCGCGCTTGAAAGTGTATGAAAAGCTCTCCATAACCCAACCTGTCTATCAGGAAACGACGGGAAACTATTCCTGAAGAGCAAAGACTGGATGTTCTAAAAGAATTAAGCAAGAAAATGCCAGCTGAGGACGAATCTGATGCATTGTATCTCGATGGAGAAGCGACTGAGTACAGCGACCTAGAAACTGATTCTGAGACTGACGTGGAGGACAATCCAGTTCACGAAGAATTATAACGACTCAAACTCGAACACAAACGTTTGTATCATCCATCCATTCAATCACTAATCTTATTATACCTGCTTGGCCCAGCGTTGCACGGGCTATCTCGAATGGAACAAATTACCTCATCTAGTGAACACACTTCTTCTCTCAGCTTCTTCCCTGACGGAGAGATGAAGTGAAGACAAGTGACACATGCCCAACATTCTCTCCTAAATAAATAAGGAGAAAAGAACGGTTTAAACATTCCGTCTGCGAAAAAGCGTCTAAATCGGAAAAATAATAAAAACTTATACCGTTAAAATTTAAAAATTACACCGTTATTTTGTAAGACAATATTATATCGTGTCGTGGATTTTTGTCTGAATTTAGTACGGGGGGAAGGAGATAAGCCGCGTTGCTCGGGATGCATATGTTTTCATATGGCCCCGCCTCAAATTTATATACACATGAAGCAAGATGCACTGCATACATGAGATCCCAAAGTAAAACCTCACGGAAAACAACATTTTTAGTAAAAACCTTATTTGAGCGATTGAATTTCCCTGTTTCTTTGTATCAATTACCAAAACAGCACACAACGCCATCCAAATTTTATTGTTGCATCGTTGAGGGATGCATATTGCATTGCCGCAGCTTTCAACAATGAAAGAGAAACACGCAATTAAATATTTGTTTAAACAATGAAAACGGTTTGAATTGCGCTGCAACAATGAAAAGTATTGTTGTAAATTAGATTTTAATTAATAACTTTTACTAATTATAATTTCGGAATTTAAATGGTCAAAATTGATTCCTTAGATTATTTCTCATCTTTTGGTACTTGCGGCGAGCTTTTCCGTTCAGCGGCTTGTGAGAAGATATCCTCACATACATACATACATTCAAATTTTAACAGTGTAGATAATAAATAACGTTGTCTATAATGAAATAAATGTAGTGTTGTAAAAAGCATAATGGTGCATAAAGCGCGCCAACCTGATCTGAGTACTCTAGAATGCACAGTACGCAAAGAGTTAAAGGCACTTAAGTCATTAAAACTGAGCTTTACCGATTCTTTGAGGCGCTGCTGAAGCCAGATATTTCCCAAGGCCCATATGTCAAACTCCAACAAGAAGTTTTTTCAAGATAGTCAATTATTTTAGTATAGATTAGATAAAATAAATAAATTTACATTTTAGGACACATAAAAATCCAATGAAAAAAATTAATAAATATAATAATAAGTGGACTGAATGAGCTTGTTGATGACTGCACATTTTTCTCAACCCAATAATTAATTATTTGGACACAGCTATCCTTATTTCTTTTCACAAATTTTTTTTTCATGTGATACATAGATTTCATACCAGCGGCAGACGAAATTCCAGCTTCCCACATATAAGAAATAATAAATGGGATGAAAATCCTCTGAGCTTTTGCAATGAGGAGTGGGCATTCATCTTTTATTGACAGCATAAACAAAACTAATTTCACGCTACTAAATTTTATTTTTAATGAATCGTCACAAGACAAGTGAATCAGATTACCTTCTTCTGCAGAAGTAAATTCAAATGAAGGTTCTGACACTCAATTTATCTCGTATTGATATCGTCATTTTGAAAATATTTCTCAAACCATTTGATAAGCTGGGGTGTTTCTTGGGAAAAATCAGTTGAACTGAATTATCATAAAACAAATCTAATGAATTAAATCTATGGAATTAAAAATGCAAAATGTGATGTATGTGCAATTACAAAATTATATAATACCTCGCAGTGCTCGTGCGGTGAAGACGATAACCTCTAGGGAATCTCGGATTTAATGAGCCAATGCATTAAGAATTAATTTTCGTAAATCACACAACTAATTATTTATTTAAGCCTTTTTGTGTTTTGAAGGATCTAAAATATTGAAGATTCTTATCAGCATACTTATAACTTTTAACGTCATTTCACCTAAACCAGAGGAGAGGTTCTGTACTCCTTGCATTCTACCAACTCTTCCTCTTTACAAATATCTTTGAACTTATGAAATCTACGCAACTAGTTGGTCAAGCGCAGAGCATCTGCCCTCGGTTATATGCATACCATGATTTTTTTTACCCATCTTCGCTCGGTTATATACATACCATGATTTTTCTGACGCATTTGCGCTCGGTTATATGCATACCATGATTTTACTGTCGCTTCTACAGCCAAACTGGCGATTCAGCGCTCTAAGAAAAGTTGTCAAGAAAAAAATGCGCCAAATGGTGCAGGCATAACAGAAAAGTAGCCAAATTACAATGTTCACAATAGTAATCTCCATGAATTTGTGAATTGATACGATTTTACTTTTAGTGACTTAAAATATTTCGACATTGATCTAAAAGTTCTCTGGATCACCTAAGCCCATCGGCTTCATTTCTAACTGATCTCTTTTAAATAATTTCTTCCATTTCATTATATTGCAGGAAATATTGTGAATTCTTAATCTGAAACTCATTTCTTTTTCGAGAAAAAGTTCTTTTACAATAGAGCGAATCAGTGGCGAATACAGGGGAGAGGGCTATCGGGCTGCAGACCCCCCAGAGCTAGACCAGAATTCTTTATTTTATTTAAAATCACTACTGCTGTTTTTTCTTAATCTCCCTCTGAAAAAAGTCGGGACATTTCTTTATAGCTTTTCACAGGCTCGAAAATTTTCCAAGTTTTGTAGTCATTCCATTTGTATTTGTAACATTGACGAGGTCAAAAACATGTTTTTGCTAGTTATATCACTGAGTTTTTTTTATTAAATTATCGAAAATATTGTAGTGTTCTTTATAATTCTTATTGTCAGGTGAGTAAAGTCTGTAAGGTTTAAAGTGTTTTGGTTCACATAAACCATAAGGTTTGACATTCGTCACGACGATATAAAAAATGTTTTTACCTCAGCCCCGCCTCCCCCAGACCAAAATCGTCATTGGAACGAATATAGTAACAGTCTATGACTATGAAGTTAAGCCTAACATGGAAGAGGCTACTGGTTTTCTTCTGTAAAGAAACCGATCGTTGCCATTGGCAAAAGAGAAATTACTCTCTTTTCTGTGCCACCTATGTTAGCGTTTTATATATATAGATAATCTAGTGAAATTAAATGTATTCCGAAAAATATTATGGTGGTATGAATGAAAATCTTTTCACGAAGGGAAAAATAAATTAATTAGTAAAAATCAGTTTAAAAAATGGAATAGAAATCCACAAAATACGGATTTTATATAAGCAGACACAATATTATTTTGCAATTTATGTATCTCCTATTAGAGAAGTATATCTAGAAGCATTTGGTAAAGGAAACATCTAAATGTAAAACTTTTCCTTTTGCCATTTCTATTTGTTGCTTTCAGCTCACTTTATTTTTCTTATTCTTTCTACTCCCTTATATGTTGCGTATTGAAAGGTAAATTAAATCATTCTACATAAAGAGAGTCTCTACTTATCCCCAAAAATCCTCTTTATGGACACTGCAATGCGTTCCCAGTTTAAAGACGATTGGATTTACGGGGCCAAAGGGCAAAATTGAATTTTGAAGTGATGAAAAATTTTTAGTTATGGTATGAGGAACAACACAAAACAATACACCTGACATGAAATTGGCAAGAAAAAAAATGGTAGCTTAATATTAGGAAGGTTAATAGACAACCACTCATCCAAGAAAGTGTCTGTGCTCTGTTGCCTTTGGACACATTGCACGCGGTCAGGACAACTTAACGGAAGCAGGAACAGATATGAGAGCATTCATGTCTCCCTACGGGAGCACAGTATGCACCTTCCACGTATACCCATTCAACTGACAGGGAACACCTTGGGTTCCGAGCTCGGGGGGATACAGTGGCGTTAATGTTAATGTTTAAAGACGATACTTTTCTTTGTTGCCCACACAATTTTTGCAGATGTCTGAATCTTCAAAACCTGACAACATCACTTTGACATATAGTAAAAATGCAGTTTTAATTTCTTTAAATTGTTGTTTCAGGCTGTCTTAACAAGAGGAAGATGCAGGATATCTGATGAGGAGTCCTACGCATTGAAACGAAGCGTGGAAGCCAACAGAACCAAAGAGAAGTACCATGTCTGATAAACACATTCTTATTTCATTGATTTTTTATTTCAGTTAATCTCTAAAAATTTGATTTTTCTTAACTTTAAAACATATTTCATCTGTTAATTAATACTTTTATGGCACTGTTTGTTTTAGTTATGACTTGAGGAGAGCAATTGTAATAATATATCCCTTATTCGTGATTTTAAAAGGAAACTCAATTCTGAGTCAAAAGCACGCTTAAATATTTACAGAATATGCATAGCTAAAACTTTAAAAATAATCTAAAATGTTGATAGATATCTCTCTCTGTGTTGGAAGATATGTCTCTCTTTCTAAAACACTTTTATTGAAATTGCCTTGTTTCATGTTTTTAAAGAGGGAATTTTGTCCGGCAATTTTCCCTCACTTCCTATAGGAAATACATTTGAAACCTTTTATACTTGTATTTTTTCCACTTAAGGGGACACCTCAATTATGGGGATAAGAACCTGCCCTCTAAGTAAGTGGAGTCTCGCTTACAGGTGAGATATAGTGATGGTGGGAGTTCAATTACCCCTGCCGATGACGGGTTGCACCTTTGTCTTAGGGGTCGTACCTTTGTCAAGGGGGTCATCGCATGAGCCTTCGTAATAAGGGCTATTATGCGAAGACCACAATGCCCCATTAATTGTCGCGGTGACCAGGTCATTCAGGTTTTCCGCATGCCTAGGCTTGCCGATAGTAATTCATTCGTTATGGTTATACCTGTATGTTCTCGATGGCAATGCATTATTTTCATATTTTTAGAAGAACTTTCTGGTATTTAATTATCAATCAATCGTTTGATTTTATTAAATTTTGATTACATACCACTGGCGCCATCTAGTTGTGACTTTCAGAAAAATTGATTTCAAGATTCCATAATATTTGTAAAAATGAATTATAAATGAAGACTAAAAAGCCAAAAATAATTCATTTTTTTAAACATTCACCTCTTATTCTTAAAGAAGGTGTGTTTTGTAAAAGACTGCTTTTATTAAATTGTTTATTTAATTGTTTTTTGTTTAATTAATTTATTTAATTGTTTGACATATGTCATCGAGATTTTATTGAGTTTCGAAACATTTGTCTTGTGTATTAGAAAAAGTTTCAGTTGGTACATAATTTTAAAAGATGTTTTGGGAAACTTCAGGGCATTTAGAGATTTTTTTCCAATTTATATTTGTATATAATATTTTATTTAAATAGAATTATTTATAAGCTGTTTGAATAATAATTAATTATTAATTTCGATCTAACAGATGCAAAAATATTACATCTGCAATTTAGAAAATAATTTGCAATTTTTTGGAAGTTTCTTGAATATTGATTTTGGATTCCTGATTGTCACATCAAAATAATCGATAGATTTTAAGATTAAAGCAGCTTATTAATTGTCCTACATGCTTAAAGTTTCAGAGTGAGGCCTCCGGTTTTTATTGCAATTTACGTTTTGTACTGTGACATGAAATATTAAGAATAGAAAGATTGAAAATGTAGAATCTTCTTGAATTTTAGGACCTCTACAATTTTTGGTCAAGAAATTCTGGACGGCTGATTGACAGTTGGGTACTGGCCTCAGATTTAGGAAAGACACTGTCTTGCGAGGTAAAGTGAAATGTTTAAAATTCAAAATTCACAAGCTGAATAGTAACTATAGTCGGTTAGAATTCAGTTTCATCGTATTGAAATCTTTCTGGGAATAACAACATTAGTTTAGAACAGGAATGTAAACGTTTTTAGAATCAGACCAAAAATATTTGGCTGGCCATTATAATTTATTATCAAACTCATTAAAGACTGAAAAAAGATTATTTAAAATTTTTTTATTACTAATGCGATAAATGAATCTGTGACTGATTTCTATGAGTTCCTCATAATTTGGTTTAAACTGGATGTACCTACTGTTATATTGTTACTAGAAAATCACCCGTCATACCATGACGGGTGCAAATTGCCACTTCGTTCGAGAGATTTCCCGTCAAATTTGGCGTCTTTAAATAGATATATATTCGAGAAAAATGTTTAACATTGATTGAAAACAAATAAAATAAACACATGTTTTATGACAGGAAATTTCTTTTTATTTACACATTATTTACACTTCTTACAAAGCCTTCTCTGCTTGTCGAACGTTGCCAAAAAATATTATCAAATTATATCATCACGATTGCAATAAATAATCAGATGTATCGTGGCGTCCAAACTATATCACGCGCATGATATACCACTGACGTGATTTACTACTTTCTATTAAAAAACAGAAATTAATTTGAAATATATGATAAATACAAATTAAAATTTCTCGGGAAATATTGATCATAGCGAGATAAATTTTATATCAATCGATAGCAAATTTTATTTCACTATTTTAGAGCTATTAGATTTGAAAGTAGAGCGTTAATTACTTTTTAAAATTTAAAATTACTGAAATTTAGGAGCTCTAACAATGAAATAATGCTGTTTAACGTCTCGCAGTGCTATGGCGCGAATTTTATTGTTGGTGACGTAAGAACGTTACCTGAATAGTGAGAGACAGATTTCGGCTATTATATTAGTAATGCTATTATTTTAAGCTATTGATTTGAAACAAATAATTTGTACGTTTGATATCTAGTTTTTGGTTTCTGCGGTTATAGGAGTTTCACTTTCTCCGTTCCGGCCCTTTTGACATGGTGGTAGTAATATTTTAAAGCTGTTTTGTAGATATACATACTTATTAGATTGGATGATGGAAACATAGTTCAAACTAATACACAAAATCTCAGTTATTTAATTATTGATTACAGGTTCAGTAAGATTATCCAAAAATAATGAAAATATATTAGACAATAAACTAAAAATCAGTTGAGTTAGTTTTGGGGGTATGTGGTTTTTTTTAATTAATTCAGAGTAGATAGTGGATAAAACATTTTTTGTTCTAGAACAGTCCTCTTTATAAGTTCATTCCATGTAATTACCATAACCGTTTTTATTAACTCTATGTTTTTATGTGGAACAGTAAGTTCGTATACTAAATCGGGTTATTCAGAAGCAAGAATTTAGTTATTTCACTGCAATTAGCACAGACAGTAAAAATAATCTCATTGAACATTTTTTGAACCTCGAAACACTGAAGTTTGCGTATTAAAAGTTTATTTGTTAAGTTTTAATGGCAGTTATAAAAAATTATTATGGTTCCTTTTATGACGAAGTCATTCGTTATCAGTTGTTAAGTTGTCCAATATTTTTTCCCCTAATCGGGTCTATTTCTAGAAAGAATACAATCTTACCATTCCTGAGTGGGGCCTCAAGTACTGGGACGAGTTTTCAATGCAGACTGGAATCGCTTATTACTTCAATTACGGCACAAAACTTATCCAGAAATACCGCATAGGTAAGGAATCAACTTGTTTGCAGCCACGAAGCATGGCAGAAAATTTGTTTCAATAGTAAAACCTGCAATTCAATGTTGTGACTGTGCTTTTCTTGTAAATGATTTTCTTAGGACCTCTGCTTGGTTATATGCTGGAACAAATACACAACAAAATACTTCAAAGAATACAAGAAAAGAAAGTATACATCTACTCAGCTGTGAGTAAAGCTTTTTATTAAGTTTATTAAGCGCTTTTACTAAGTTCGAAACGTTTCATGTTTGTATCTATGTATGTAAGGTTGGAATTTTGTGATCGATTTTTCACTCACTTCTTAATGCACTAGAGTTCTGAAATTTTGTATATTTATTGGGTCTTGATAGCAATGCAGCATTTTAATAATTTTAGAGCTCTCAATTATCAATTTAAAAAAACATCCGCAAAATTACGTTTGCACTCGGTAGGTTTCAGTGGCGCCATCTATAGTATTTTTTAGAACTAATATATATATATATATTTAATTCATTGGTAAAAGTGTTCTTCTAAAAGTTTTTTATATTTATTTATTTCTTACTCGCATTACTTCATTTAACACACGCCAATTAAACTCTCCCAGTAGAATATAAAGCATCAAACAAGAAGATATTTAAAGTGTTTTTAAAATAAATTCATCAAATAATTCATATCAGTGTACATTTTAATAAGATTAAATCAGATAAATATTACAAAATATAACACAATACACATTAAAAAATCAATAAAGTAACTCTTACATCCCAAATAGTTTGTTCTGAAGATTCTGAACGAGATCCCATCTTTGTGTTTTCCGGATTTATTAGTACTTTTTTAAAAAATATTTCATAGGCATAATGTATTACTCTCGAATCCTTTTAGTTAACTAAACTGGTTAGACATATGCTATTATTATTATTAAAAAAACTAATAAATTAGTTCTATTTGGCAGTAGAACGCAAAGCTAGCAAAACTCATGTGTGAATAACAGCAGTCTTCCTCTCTTCCATATTTATCGAACAATTTTTTTAGGAAAATATTTATGCTTGTAGTTGCATTTGAATGTGGCCTAAATATTGTGGTTATGTGGTAAAAATATTTGCTTGCACTTTTTGAAAATTTCCGATAGATTGCTGTTAATACGGAGATTAGGAGTCGTTTTGTTACTTGACTGAAGCTAACCAGATCCAAATCACATAATCATTCCCTAGCATTTCTTCAGTAACTTCTTGAATGGGACTTTCATCGAACAAATATGCTATCTTCTCCTATAATATTATACGAACTAGAGTCTGTATCATGTCCTGAAACTCTTTAAACAGACTACGGTCGGCTGGTTGTATAATTCGGGCTCCTGTCCGACGGGTTAATTCCATGAAAAATATGCTACGTTCGGGGCGCAGAAGAACTTTTATTCTGCAAATGGTTAAAACATCTCCAAATCTGCGTCAAAAATTCATTATCTGAATACCATTCTAAATCAAAAAAGACATAGCTATTAGTTTATTTTGTAGTTACTGAACAAGGTCTACGCAATGATTCTGAAATTGTAAAGATGAGTCCTTTTTCAGCCATTATAATACGGTAGGTGTTACTCTTTCCATCTGTTCATAGGCTTACTACTGATTATCTCCCCCATTAGCCACCATACATGAGGTTATACAATTGGAAAGAGAAAGCAAACTATACACAGGGATTTTAGAAATACCACATACAAGCGAAGGGAGTGAAACTGTTAGGACTTCTGCGGCTATACGAATTATTGCGCAAAGGGAAATATATCGTTGTTTAATAAGCAACACCACCTATCTCAATCTTTTTTAATTTGAATGAGGAAGGAAATACTCAATTTTATGCAACCAATAACGGATATATCATCTGATTTTTTTTCCCATCTGATATGAACATAAGACAGAAAGTCGCAACTAGATGTGAAAAAAATTTCGCAAATATTCGTTATTGGTTGCGAAAAATTGAGTATTTCCAGAACGGATATATCTGATTTTTTTCATAAGACCAAATGTTGCAACTAGATGTGGAAAAAATTTCATAAATATTCGTTATTGGTTGCGAAAAATTGAGTATTTCCTTCCTCATTGAAATTTCAAAAAAATGAGACAGGTGGTGTTGCTTATTAAGTGATTAGCTGCCCATTAAGAAGCTGCAGCAATTTCACCAATCATTAGGAACATATGCTGTGCTTTTACATAAAAATAAATGCATATGTACTTTTACATACATTAATGTATAATACTCAATAATAAAATAATGTATTATGTGCTTTTACATACATGAGAGTGCGTTTTCCTCAAAATATGAAGTTTTAATTCGTGATGTACATTTTTATCCGAAACTATTGCTCCTATGTATGCATTTTTATGACAGTACTTATCACAATAGATAAATACTTATTAATAATTTGGAATGGAAATCTCAAGGGATTTTGGAACTCAATTCTTGTCTCGAAAATTTGGAATTTGTGCATTTTCAAATTCTCTTCATTTCTACCTTTCTTAAACAGCCTTATTTTCATCGCTACGTTAGTTTGAATCATCATCGTAACAGGCCGAAAAATGTGATAACAATCAGATACAGATATATTTTAGAAATTTAAAAGGGCAGAAATACTTAGGCAGTTATAAAAAATAGTTTACCTACTGCTGTTTCGAAAGCTATGCGACCTAGTTTTAGGGATTTACTGAATCCGCAGTTTTTGTAGATGTTCCAAACAAAACTCGTGTTCAAATAGAAATTCTTTTTTTAGACATTTATGACGCCATATCACATTGAACAAAGGTAATGTAAAGAAACTGGAAATTTTGAGAAAACTAAAATGTGAATCTGCAAATTATAAGATAAATGCAATGGAATGCCTCTTTAAAGAGCGAATATTAAAAGCTAGATACTTTAATTTGAGAACAACATGTGAAGCAAGGAAATAAAAAAAGACGATTTTAAAAAAGAGAGAAGATAGCAAAGAACAGGTGATAGCGTAAAAAAAGTTTTTATTATCTATAGAGGCAGGAATGTTCTGAGAAGTAAATATTTTTATATTAAAGCGCTTTTTCCAAAAACTGTGAATTTTTCATACGCGATGCACCTTTTTTCAGAAACTATTGCTATATGTATGAATTTTCATGGCATATTCATTATGTGAAATTCTTAAATGTGAAATGAACTTTTAGTAAGAAACTATATATTTTAGAAATTTTTTCTGTAAAAATAATGTTGAATTTCACTAAGTATAAAACAAAATTTTGTAAATTAATATATTTCAAAATTTGCTGAAATGTCATTTCAGTATTATGAGACGGATATACTTTACTTACATAAAATATTTTAAATATACATATTTAAAATAATAGACAAAATCAAAGAACGAGTCTTCTAGCCCCAACTATTGTACCGATGTCACCAATTTTTATTTAATATGAAAGCTGATGACCCCTAGCAACGTCATCAATGTCTGCCTGCCCTCTACCGCTCTCAATTTCTGAGAGATATCACAAAATATAACTTTGACGAAGTTCCCTAGCCTCGATAACTTGACCAATGGCTATTCCAGGGGGTCTATGGGGCTGTGGGCCCCCCCCCCCCCGAGATAAAACAGAATTCTTGATTTTATTTAAAATCACTACTACTGTTCATTTTTAATTTCCCTTTTTCTTAAAAAAATAATAATAATGTGACAACATTGCCTTCTGGCTTGACAGGCTCGAAAATTTTCCTACTTTTCTAGTCCTTCCACTTGTACTTGTAACATTGTCGCGAACATTTTTTGACTAGTTATTTCACTATATTTTTCATAAAATTATAGAAAGTATTGTAGTATTCTTTATGAATCTTATTGTCAGGTAAGTAAAGTCTGTAAACTTCAAGTGTTTTGGTTTACATAAGCCATGATGTAAACAAATTTGACATTCATCACAACCATACGAAATTTTTATGACCTCAGTCCAACCAGACCCAAATCCTGGATTCGCCACTGAACTGGACAGTTTTCACCAATTTATTTCACAAGTATACGTACGGGCTGCTGATATTACTTCCAAGCAGCTGTCGCCGAAGGCGGCTAGTATGTATTTGTAATAGATTTTGAGAAAAGGTACATCGAAAGTTGCCAGTTTAACATTGTCAGTATAGTTCTTAGTTTTCCTACTTGATATGTCATACTATTCAAATATTGATCGGCGGTTTGATGTTTCTATCAGCATGGCAGTAACATCGCATGTTTGCTTCTTGCCTTGGATCAATACAATTGGAAAGGTCCTCCCTATGCGTCCACAATCATCCTTGAACTGTGGAAGGAAGAAGACGAAGATTACTCCATCCGATGGCTCTACTACAACTCAACCAACCCCGAAAAGCAAATCGACCCACCCGTCCCTCTAGTACTGAATGGGTGCGGCAGTGAATTCTGCCCTCTGGGACGATACGAAGATCTCATCCGGAGGTTAATCCCGGAAGATTGGAAGGAAGAGTGCAATGATACCTCAGAGAAATTCAAGTTCCAGCCTTTCGAAAGTCCTGTTCATGTAAGTTGAGAGGTTTTTGATATCCTATCCTTTGAGACAGGAGGATGATGTTTATAGGCTGTATGCTATCTGTATTTGTGACATGTGACATACAACATGCACAAAGCAAAAATGATTTAAAAAATCTCAGCAGTTCTTATTATTGGACCTAGATCTACCAAATTTGGAAGGTAGATACTTAGGTAATAGGTGATCTCTAAGAAAGAGTTTTTCAAAATTCGAATTAGATTGAAAATTATTAAAAATTTCATTGCTTTTCTTGAATAACTTCGAATCATATTATCGTACAATAACCGTTCTTATAACACTTTAAAATAAAAAAAAATAGCTTTTCATTCATAAAATTTTTTTCTAATTTTAATATATTTTTAAACACACTCTTAAGTATATATTACATCAATACGTGTGTTGTTTTAGTCACTGAATTTGTACACACATGGTTCTTTTAGCAATTTTCAGGGCCTTGGGCTTGATCATTTAGGTGCCCTATCAGAACTACAACTTTTAATTTCAGCGCCAATGGACTCACAAAAATACCTACCTAATGAAATAAAAGAAAAGGAACAAAAATCAAATAAAATCATATGAAAGAAAATGATATTAGGAATGAGCTTGCGTGTACCTACGTTATCGCTGATAAGGAAAACAACTTCCATTACACACATGCTTAGAAAAATTTCCTCTCCGAATGAAAATGTTAAAACTGATATTCATGTTTATGTAACATTAGTCACCTTCGGCGATCAGATTGTTCGCCGGGAATATAGTTTCAATTGAAACTCTTGTGTATAATTTGATATTCATGGTTCTCTTAACAAAGTTATTTTAAATTCCAAATCGTGATAGATATTTAACCCATGTTCTTTCAGTAGCCTTCCACCTGTTCTGTTCGTTGTCTGCATGAACGTCCTTAATAGAGTCGTGTAATTGTATTTGTCATGTATCATCCAATGACATCATCTTCACTCTCTTATTACTCTTGAAAATATGTATTTGATTTTAATTTTAAAATGGCGCGGCACATTTTACTTCCAGAGGCATGTTAGTTGGATGAAAATATGCCGATTAAAAATATCATTAAACATTAAAATATTACCTTAGTTTCAACAATGGAAGAGAAACACGTAAATAAATATTTTTTAACAATAAAAACAGTTTGAATTGCGTTGCAACAATGAAAATTATTATTGTAAATTATGACAAAAATTTTTGCGGAAACTTAATATATTGAAAAGGTAATTTCTTGCGCTTTCAGATGGTGTAAAAATGATTTTTGCGCTGCAATAGTTTCGAAAGTTGTTAAGGAAAAACAGCAAAATTTTGCTTAATTTTTGATTAATTAAAATTTCAAATAAGGGCTCCGAGGTGCACATTCCCACCCTTCAAAATATGTTTGTGCCAAATTTCGTAGCTCTGGGTTCAGCAATCTGGCCTGTAGATCGCCAACACACACACACACTCACATTCTTCGTTATTATTAGTTGCTTTCCATTGAAGAGTAAATTTATAAAAATAATATAACAACAGACGATTCAAACCTGAAATATTATAATGCTACTAAGTTTCAGATTAGAGATTCGAATCTCTTTATTTTAAACAATATATAGTTCAATAACTAATACAGCTTTATAATGAGCAAATATACTTATACTGTATAACTTGGTTATTGAGAAACTTCTAAATAAAATGTTTTATAAATCAGATGAAGAAACTCAAAATCGCTCAAGAACAATTCTCATTCGAGAGAATTTCGCTGAAGAAGAATGCTCGGACAAAAAGAATACTTTTTACCCAAGTTAGGGGAATTGACTATAGTACTTGTTTATACACAATTTTTGTCTCTCCAGAAGAAGAGTATACATGCAGATTGTTGGCCATTCCTACTCGTGAGCATCCTACATAGTTCTGGTATTATTTTTACGCCCCTAATCATATTTTGAGTTAAAAACTGGCATAAATGCAGTAATGTTTTGTCACTATAGCGCCCCTAAAACTGACATCTATATTCTATACTTCACTTACTCCCCGGTCGCTACAACGTTGCACACTGATTAGGATCATTTAAAGTTTTGTGAAATTTCAACGAAACATCGCGTAGTAACTAGTTGGATGTTTGAGTGCATGTTAAAAGCTGCGAAATAACAGCGGAAGTAAGAAGTCTACCTTGACCAAGAAAAGCAATATTTTCATAACTCTAACAGTCGTAAAAATAAATGAATAAAAGATTTGATGAAACAATAAATTTGATTTTATAACAATAGAAAACATTGTTACAATTTGCGTTTAAAATGAATTTTGAAACGTTAATTACAGTTCGAGAAAAAAATTGTACGACAATTAAATTAGTATCATTAAGAAGATAATTTTATGCTCTTTAAGGTGTTGTAAAGATAATTTTCGTTCCATAAGTATTTGAAAATGGATTGGAGAAAAGCGTCTAAAAATAGATTTATTTTGGTTATTTAATTAAATAAATAACGAAACGAACTCCCTTCTGTGCTAATCCACCACTGTGCCAAATTTGGTCACCGTAAGTTCAACGGTGTAGGCGTGCATAAAGAACCAAAAACGAACATACAAGCATACTTCCCTCTTTTATATATATAGATTATTATTGAAACATCTTATCTATTTTATTGGCAGAAAAAGACCCAATCGCCAATTTTCATGTTTTAAGAAGAAAGTGAATAAGTGGCTCTAAGTTTTTTCAAATCCTTGTTACGAACTATGAAACAAATCTTAAACTTAGGTCAAACTCAGACGAAGACATTAGTCCTTTCTTTTATTGCTCTCAATGTTTTAAAGTAACGGATGGCTGAATTTCAAAATTGTTAATTCAAGCAATGCCCATTTTTTCCCGTGGTACAGATATAAAAATATGTGATATAGAAACAGGTGAAATGCAGTTCATATGAATCGAATCTTGGCAGACAGATGAAGTAAATTCATGTGAATTCATTGACTTAATTGCGTTTGTGTTCTAAGCAAGTAATTAAATGTTGGACTTATGACACATTGCTCTTGTATCTCTCTAAAGCCTGGCGACATGTCTACGTCTGTCCTTGCACAAAACAAATACGCTGCTGTTTGTCTTTCTCAAAGGTGAAAGACGATTTTCGCACGAAATTTTCTCTCAGGTTTACATCTAAAATTCCTCTCTCATTATTAGTAGTTCTGTAAACAGTAAGGCCTCGTGTCAAAAAGAACCTCCAGAAGATCTGATTTTTGTCACATTCTTTATATATTTTAGCCTTGTTTTCTGAATGCGGATTATTTACGCAGCTCTGCTTTTATCAGTTTCACAAAATTACAATTAAATATCTCTCCATACATTGAAACCATAAAACGGACGCCATCTTGAAACGGAATGCAAAAATAAAAATCCTTGTACATATATCGATTTTTATGACTTCAAGGAACATTGATACCAAATTTGTAGAAGGTGCTTGCTCCTGACTGTGTAAGAAGCAAATTTACAGACAAGCAGAGGAAATGCCCAAAGATGGAGTTGAAAAGGAACATCGCTTCACTCAGTTAAAAAATACATTCGGACTGCATGAAAACGAACAATGTAGATTATTTGGCATATTTAGATTCTTTTAGGAATAAAGTTTTTTTCCAATACACCTATTAATTATAAATTACAAATAAAAAATATCCAAACAATATAGTTTGCTTATTCTAATAATGTTAAAGAATAAGAATGATTTTAATATAGACCGAAACCGATATTAAATAAACTAGAGAACCCCAAAACGCAATTAAATTCTAGATAAAAATGTCAGAAAAAATATACAAATCTTCTGTAATAGAGTATAAAGTAAAAAGGGAATATTTATTTCAAAGCGCAAGAGAATTTTTCTTTAAGTTATGATCAGTAGAATGGATTCAAAATTTACAAATAAAAATTATAAATTACAAATAAAAATAACCAAACAATTTAGTTTGCTTACTCTAATAACATTAAAGAATGATTTTAATATAGACTGAAATCGGTATTAAATAAACTAGAGAACTCCAAAGCGCAAAAAAATTCTAAAATTAAATGTTAGCAAAAAATATATAATTCTTCTTTAAGAGAATATAAAGTAAAAAAGGGGAATATTTATTTCAAAGTGCAAGAGAATTTTTCTTTAAGTTATGATCAGTAGAATGGATTCAAAATTTACATTGATATCAACTGCTTTATGAGAAATAGATTTCATAGCCTAAAGTGTAATGTTTTTTCTTCTAAAAATTATAAGGGAAAGGAGGGTAAGAGTACGCTTCTAGTGGATTTTTCGTTATAAAAATGAGAATTGAAAAGTTAGAGCCTCGAAAATATACTGAATCATAGTTTAGTAACTTAGAAATAAGGGTATAAAAAATGAAAATTTTAGCTTTAAAAAAATATCTATTACGAAACGCAAAGAAAAAAATGCCAAATGCGTACTTTTATCCGACGTGGCGGGTAAGAGTACGCAGGACGTGAGGCCAAGAGTACGCACCCTGAAAATTTAGCAGTAGTCGCATACAAATGCTCCACTGCCTTCGTAACTGGAACATTCCTCATGCCACCACTCCTTACATAATCCACACTGGATCCAATCATCACCATATGTTTGTTCACAGCCTAGTCATATTGTTCCCTCATTATTTGGATTTCTAAGGACTGGAAACTTTTTCTCCAGACAACAGCTCTTCAGATTATTATCCCAATCTCCTTTTTTTTAATAATAATAATAATGATAAAATAAAATGCAAAGTTTTGTTGGAATGGCTGCTTCAAATTACAGAACGGATAAGAGTACGCAAATCTGGTCTGTGCGTACTCTTAGCCGCCGATGTATTGCTTCTCTAAATCATCCTTAGATGGCCGTAGAATTCACTAAAGTTAAATTCTAACGTGACCACGTTGTTCGAAAGGGAACAAACCTCATAGTGAGATTTACTTTAAAAGAAAGCATTAGACCTTTATTTACAAAAAAATTAAGATTTCTTCACAGAAAAATTACATGCTAACATAACGAAATCATATATTACCTGATAAATGAAAGACAGCAAAGATGAAAATAATTATGGCGGTCTCTTGAAATAGCTGAAAACACACATGTTGATATGATCACACTTGCTTCTGCTTGCACTGTTGCCAACAGGGAAAAAATCCCTGCGTACTCTTACCCGACTGCGTGCTCTTACCCTCCTTTCCCTTACGATTTTAACTAGTCATTTTAAATTGATTAAAAATAATTTTTGGACCAGAATGAAAGAGACTTTTTTATTTCTTTTCCAGAGGAAATAATATAATTTTGAATTGGTTTCAAATGACTAAAAATTGTACTTTCTGAAAAGGGATATCAAATATAATAAGAAATTTGATGCGGAGTATTTAGAATACTTCCTGGAAACAGAAAGAACATCTTTTAAATAATTTGCTATTCTGTTTTGATCGGAAAGAGTAATTCAAATTCTGAAAAATCATAAATAACCTCATGAATTAATGTCGAAACTAAATTTTGGGCTCAAAAATGTTAACTGTAACTTGGAAAATTCATGCGAAATTTATTAAAATAAATAATATATTTTTCTGTAATGTATTCGAACCATATATATACAGTTAAAAAATAATTTTAGTTAAAATAAAATTAGGCTTAGTTCTATAAACAAACATGATTTAGAGACAATACGCAGAATAAAAAGAAAAAGTTTTTAAATTTCTTTTTCTAGCATGCCAACTCAGTAACTTTAAAATTATCAAAAATTACTCAATTCTTCGTAGCTATCAAATTATTTTCGATAATAGATTTAGTCCATTATTTATTTGGAATTAAAATATAAATTAAGAGGAGTTTATTAACAAGCATAGGATTATAAGTTTTGGTAATGAAACAACATACTGAATCACTAAGCATTTCCACTCCTAACAAAGGTCTTCGTAAAAAGTGAAAATTCATATTTTGTACAAAAATTTTAATTTTAAATAGATTTGAATCTAAAAATACTTTGTAAATAAATTATTTTCACAAAGAACACAGCTTTGGAATAACAGATGAAAAAAGGAATATAATTAATGAGATGCGGAATCAATCACAGTAATAACTTCCATGTTTATAAGAATAATAAATAAGGCTTACCTCTTTCCGTTATGTTGATGAGTAGAAATAAAAAGTGCTCAAATTTTACACTCACAACTCATATTTTGAATACAGGAATTTAAATAAATCTTGCTATGACTTATAAATATAAATTATTTATTATAAGCTGAGAATCATTTGGAAATAAAGCTATGTTTTACATGTTCGAACATACTAAAAAATCTGTAATCAATATAATAAAGACACTTAAAATTTGAGGAGTAATAACAGATTATGATATCTGTTATAATTTGGAAATGAAAGTAGGAAAATCTGTGCTGATTATAAGAAAGTCTTAAAATTTGAAAAAGTCATGCATTTTCATTAAAGCAGTTCCTTTTTTGTCTTACAATAGCAACGTACGATAAATCTAAGAAAATAAATAAAGCTTTCCATTACTTCAAAGAGCGCTATGAGCGAAAGCCCAAGCCACAAACCGAGTTCTCCTCCTAAGTGGTTGAAAAGTTTCGATTTTTGAAACACAGTATTCTGATGGAAAGTGTCAATCTAGGAAAGTTTTGAAATTTGAAGGAAGAAAAGCATAAATCTTCAGTAAAAGAGTTCCTTTTTTGGCTTGCAGCAGCAACGCACGAGAAATTTAAGAAAACAAATTAAGCTTTCCATTACTTCAAAAAGTGCTATGAGTGAAAGCCCAAGCCACAAGCCGAGTTCTCCTCCTAAGTGGCTGAAAAGTTCCGATTCTTGAAACATAGGCTTCTGATGGAAAACACTCCTTTCCAATGTTGCATAGTACACTTTCACCCTAGCATGGCTTTTTCTAAATTGATCCATCTCTTGAAAAGAGTTTCTCCGAAATGAATTTTCAGCTGGCCACACGGCTTGTGACGTAATCTCATTGTAAGCTTTGGAAATGCAAGGCAAAGGGCAGTCACAGGTTTCACGAACAGTCACGGATTCAAAGATGAATTTCAGGCAGCTAGACTGAGACGCATTAGTGACATCACAATACATGAAGCCATCCTTATTTGGAAGTCTTGGATCAGCACAACCACATATTTTGTTACTCCATCCTTGAATACAGGAATAGACACAGTCGTTCTGATCAGTTTGGTTATATCTGTTGCTGGTCTTATAATGGACGCACCTATCTTTGTAGGGAGATGGCAGCCTGTGAATAAGAGTCTGTCTCAAAGATATGGAAGTTTCAAATCCTGGGGTTATGCTGAGTCCACTAGACTCAAGGTCTGGAAGTTCTGCTGAATCATGGATTGCTATTCTGGCTCCAGCTGAATCGGTTGCTTGTGTGTTATAGCCATATTCCATATTCAGATCCAGTTCTAAGCCGCTATTAATGCCAGTCTTTGAAATTCTCAGTGGCTCACCTCGCTTGTTCACACTTTTGAATGTGTAGCAGTCTCCATGTTTTAAACTTGTAAAACGGCTGAAGTATTTAGTTGAGCAGGATTCGCTATTGAAAAAGCAGTTTTGGATGAAAGACCTGGTATTAAGTAT
>BGPR01001232.1:201675-229068 GCA_013235015.1 Araneus ventricosus | reverse complement strand
TCTTGGTTTGATGTAATAATGCAAATATTTATCGAGATGTTGCGCAGTCGAATATCTTACCGAAATAAAGAGAATGATTCCTTAAGAATTAGCAATTATAATATTAAATAACATCGAAAAAACTGTATAAAATTTTTTTTCAATTATTTTCAAAAAAGATTTTGTCTCTCCCATTTTTAAATCCTTAATTTTAAGAATGCTTTTTTTGGTCACCAAAAGTTCTCAAAACAGTAGTTCATTGTACTTGCTTCTTAGCTGCTGCAACTTATTTGTAGCCAAATCGCAATTCCATTTACAACTAACGAAAGTAAATAATTTCTTTTTTGTGACATTTCTCGAACATTCGTTCGCCTTTAGTTCTTACAGACCCGGTCTCAGCTAGTCATAAGATATATATATGGTTTCTAAATTTTATAGCAAATATAATATTGGTTTAAAAGTGGGATATTCTACGTTGTGATTCGTTTGATGTAAGCCACCTGCAAGAAGATAAACAAATGATCAAGAAAGGATGGTACACCCTACTGTCTTCCAAGATGTGCAGCTGGCATCATTTTATAGAATATCTTTTCATCAATGAGATACGGGAGGGGAAAAGATCTGAAAACAACGGGAAATTAGAAAAAGGATATGCTAATTGAGAAAAATCGATTGTTAAGTAATGTGGAAACTCTTCATCTTAATTGGATTGTTGTGCCTATTTCAAGATTACGTGTTCACTGATGATGATGTAGAGAAATCTGGGAAAAGAGAATTAGCTTACCTACAAATAGTAAGTTAAAATTTTAAATCTGTACTTTTATGATGAAATAATGTTTATTAATGAGGAAATAAATCAATATTTCTTTAATTTTTTTCTTTCATAATGCCAGTAATATTTATTAAATTTAAACAATAATTAATTAGAAATTGTTCTACAGACGAGCTTGGCTAATCCGCATGCTTTCAATTCGAATTCGTGTACTCAAAATTTTTTTCTCTAGTATATTTTATTTCTTGTTAACATAATTTTCAGATGTCCTCTATAATTAGAATTTAATTTGGTTAATGCGAAGTAAAAATTAAAAATTATATGTATTTTTTAATTTCTGAATAGTTTTCGTTGATTGAATAGTTTGGCATATTGGGTCCTCTGTTATTGTAAGGGAATAACTTAATACCCTTTATTAACTACAAGACCTTACCTCTGTATTCAATGGAAAAACAAATCTCATTTTTTTTATAAAAAATCTTTGAACATTTTAGATGGGATTTCCACTGTTTTATTTTACTTTATTTAACTAATTTATTTAATTTTCGAAATTTTCTACAATTGATTATTTGAAAATGCTGTACACAGTGTGTTTATTAAAAGTACTTACCTATTAATTGAAAATTATTATTTTCGAAATTATTAAATGTATTTAATTATAATTATTATCGATTCTTTTTTATTTTTCATTAAAACTATTGAATATGAGAAATAAATGTTTAGTGACAATTTTAATTTAAATCTATAGATTTAGACAAACGCTACAGTAGTTTATACTTTTGGGATAGATTTATTGAATGAAGTGGAATTTATTGATTGTAATTTTTCTGTTTGATTAAATGACAATTGTATAATATATGTAGAAAATATATGTTTAATCTGGTTTGCTGATTTGAGAAAAGCAATAGATGATTTAAAATTATTTTGCATCGTTTGCTTCAGAACAAATGCTTTTATAGAAAACTGGTGGAATGAACGAGTGAAATATGAAACCATGTTGTTATAAATAAACATTGATGAAATCAGCCGCAAAATAATTGATTTCAATGAAGCAATTAGTTTTGATATAGTTTATTTCCTACAATACAATATGAGCAAAGTTTTCATCTTTTACTTCTGATATATAAACAAGTAATATAAAAAAAATTTAAAAGTCAATTCCTACTTTAATAATTAATAGTTTAATAGTTTTCGAGGTATAATGAAAAACGTACTGCGCATACGCAAAGATATGGTTAAAATATGGGGGTGCTTCGATGATCCCATGGGCCATCCATATATCCAAGAACCAAGTCTGTAATGTTAATAGTTTTCGAGATATCATGAAAAACGTACTGCGCATGCGCAAAGATATGGCTGAAATATGGGGATGCTTCGATGATCCCATGCGCCATCCATATACCCAAGAACCAAGTCTGTAATGTTAACAGTTTTTAGATATAATGAAAAACGTACTGCGCATGCGTCATGCAAAATATGAAATGACAGACAGACAGACAAGAAAGCGAATTAATATTGCATTGTCATCCAGTTCTGAGCTATGTTTAAAGTTTCAAGTCTCCAGCTCATCGGGAAGTTAGTTTAAAATCGATTGCAAAATTTGAACAAGATATAGGGAGAGTGTGAACTAATAGTAGGAATTGAAAAAAGAAGAAAAAACATATTGAATCCACTCATTTGCAAAATATAATAAAGCATATTAACTACAGTCTTCAATATTTGGTACCGAAACGAAAGATGATATTTTATAAATAGTATCTTAATGCAATTTTGCCTTTTATGTCACTGGAACTCAAATTATAAAGGTTTAGAAATTGCATTACATTAATTTCGTCCATGGATAACTTCCACGCTTATTATCTTCATAATCAGCAATTATAAAACACGTATGATCGAAAAATAATTATAATGCCCAAAATAAAACAAAAATTGGTTAAAATTAGAAGTATAATAAATTTTTATTGTTTATTAGTTATTATTATTTATTATTATTAAAATAATAAATTTCTATTATTTTAAATTTATAAATTTTTATTATTTTAAATTTATAAATTTTTATTATTTTAAATTTATAAATTTTTATTATTTTTATTATTTATTATTTAGCGAGGAGAAGTTGGTTATTATCTTAATTGGTTTTTAGATACTTTTATTTAACTTCTCTTGTTTCATCTTTGTAAAGAAGGAATTTGATAATCAATTTCTTTTACTCACTTCCTGAAGTGCTAAAATTTTGAAATTTTGTACATTTATGTATTTTTTATTCAGCATGTTTTTTTAAATTTTCTCAGAACTTAAGTTTTCAGTTAAAGTAATTTAATTTTGATTAAATACTAGTGGCGCCACCTAGTAATGAAAAAAAAGCGAATCGTAGATTCCACAATCTGTTTTGTAGAATAAAAATGTGTTTTTAAGAAATCTTTTTCATTAAATTTATTTAAAAGCATTAATTTTAATTCATGCACGATTGTGACTGCATGCATATTAGCACAATTCATACAGCAAAATGTAAATCATGTTCAAAACAGAAATTAAAACACTAGAATTGTTAAATATGTACCGGAAAAAACATATGGTGTTTCTCTATGATTTATTATTTTAGCATACACGAAAAGTTCCAATAAATAAATATTCGTGTTTAATCTAGTCATCAAAATCTTCAATTGTTTTACTGGATATAAGTAAGTTTAGAATAAAATAAAAACTTTTCCAAGATACAGAAATCATCATTTTCAATGTTTTTACACCGATTTTATTTCGAAATGAGATTTGCGAACACCTGTTGCTGCAAATGTACATCTGAATTAATTTGATTCAATATCACATATTTCATCTTACGAAATCATTAGCAACATTCAAAATATGATTTCCACAGCTGTTGTTGCTATTTTTGGCGCTTGCTGTAAGTTTGCAGCGCAAATATTCTGTAAATAGTGAAAATATTTTTGTCATTGTCATTCCAAATTTTCTACAAATTTTTCAATCTTTAAGTGGCATATTTGTTTTCACAATTTTTATTCTGAAATAAATAATTATATTTGTCAATATTTATGAAGAAATCAACTAGTTCCTGAAAATATTACGTTTCCGAGAATAATTAATCTCTAAATTGAAACAAGCTTCAATACATTCTGCATCAGTGACCATATGCTCCTTAGAAAAGCTATGACACACATGCTATCTGCTTTGTGTATTAGTCACGGAAATTGCTAATACTATATATTTTTTTAATATGGGAAGATTGGAATGTGTTTTATTCTCTTATCTTATTTATCACATTCCACTTTAATGAAGGGAATCAATAACAATTTTATCAAAAGTTGATTATCATTGAAATGTAGAACAAGAATTGCTTATTACTGCAGAAAAAAAGGTAAAAAACAGTTTTATGGAAAGGAAGCATAGGATTCTTTTGGAAATTAGTTATAAAAAATGTTTATTTATACAAATTTTACAAAAATTAATAGGTCCATTGCTGCATCACAGTAAACAATAGAAATTAATAAATATGATAAAACAGTTTTACTGAAATTTAACAAAAAATTGCTCAATTATTCCGTTAAAAATCAAGCCAGTTCAAGCGTTTAAGATGAATGAGAACGGTAAACATTTCAACTCTCCTTTAGACCCAATCATTTTCAACCTTAAATGATCTCAATATATCTCTAGTATTTAATTCTATTCTATGATATATTCATCCAGTTTTTGACATTTTCCCTCTTAATAATTCTTTTATATATTTAATTCAAATGTGGACTCTACACAATTAAATCTGTAGATGAAATACAGTTCAAGAATATTAACTGGCAATTATTTCAATCTTCTGTTTTCTTTATAATAATAATAATAATAATAGCAACAAAAACTGAAATTTCTGAAAGTCAATACAGAAGATTCAATAAGAAAGCCATGTATCGATTCAGTCATAATTATGGAGTTAAAATAATTAGTTTCTACGAATACTGAGCAAATCATGACTTCGTTCGACTCATTGAAAGTGTGGGAAGTTGTAAAGGAATAGAAGATTTGGTAGAACGGGTTCCTTAATTCTCCACCAAAAAGGAATCCAAGGTTCCAGCCGGTATTTTAATTAATAAATAAATGCTAGAATACTTGAAATCTAACATTAACACCACAAAAGGTCATTTTCACTCAGCCTCCGATTTTCCTCGAAGTCCGCTATAATGCCCTTTGTTCAGTTCGACCCATCGAATTGTTTTCGTTCTCAACTCTTAACAACTTCAGAGGCCTCGGTGGCCTAGTGGTAAGGTCTCGACCTCGGGACCGAAGGTTCGAAACCCGATTCCACTGAAGATCCGCCGTGTATGGGGCCTGTTGCACGCTGAATCATACGTAGTGGCCAAACGTTGGTGTGGCGCGGACATTTGGAGAGGGGGTGCCAGATCAGGTGTTGTCTTCGTCATCTGACAGAGGTTCAAAATTACGAGGTCCGTCTCAAAATAGCCCTCGTGTTGCTTCAAAACGGGACGTTAATATAACAAAACTAAACTAAAACCATAATCATTATTCTCTTTCAATTGATGCTCTATATTCTTTGCAGCTTGTCTTGAGCTGTAAACATTATGATCATGTATTATTATAAAAAATTCCTTCGGTGCGAGATCTGCGCGGTTCAAAATTACGAGGTCCGTCCCTAAATAGCTCCCGTGTTGCTTCAAAACGGAACGTTAATTTAACCTAACCTTAACAACTTCAGTAGGAATTTAGAAATATTGCAGTGAAATTGTTTTCCTTTGGTACTGTGTACAATTGCAAAGTGTATCTTGTACATAAAATTTAAATTTTGTAGGTAAAAAAATTAAAAAAGTTATCCTATGTCCGATATCCGGAAAACAGGGGATATTTGTACTACAGATAGATGAAACATCACACAAATTTCATTACAAGATGTTTGCCAAAGGATAATAAAATATTGCAAATGCATATCAAATGGTTAAACCAGCGGGAGTGTTCTCCCCTAAACTTTCTCGTATACTTCCCCAAAAAGGAGCCGTTTCCCCTTCCCCCGCGTGGCTAAAAAAATTCGAACCTATTGTTACCCAGAATCCAATGACTATAAGAAAGTTTTTCATTATCGTGATTGAAAAATAACTAGGCAAAGAATGAAATTCAAAGAGATGCGTAATGATTTTCCTCTCTTACTGGCTCAAGGACAAACTGACGTAATTCGCTACTCCGTAATGAAATTCCTCTCCGTTCTTCCAGTACGCATGCGCGTGGAGATAACGGATTCTCTTCAAAAGTAAATTATACGGACCGACAGACAGTCAACCCTTTGAAGGATTTGGCCCAACATTTTATACGGACCTACATTCATGACGATAAAACTGTGTATAAAATGTTATCCATCAGGCTTTTGAAGTTTTTGAGTCATAGCGTCCGCATGACCTCGAACATACAGACAGACAGACTTCCCTTTTGACGTATTTTGTCCAAAATTGGAAAGTAACCTATAAATTATGTTTAAAGACCACATACGAAATTTCATCCCCGTAGCTCTAATAGTTTTCGAGTTATCATGTACACAGACAGACAGACATAATTCCAAAATTGTGTTTTTCGGACTCAGGGAGGTCTAAAACGTGGAGATTCGTCAAAATCTAGAGTTCGAATTTTTTGACGATTACAATACTTTCTCTTTGTATACTTTGTATACGAGAAAGTAAAAAGTATTGAAACAAAAAATTACTGAAAAGTCAGAATCCATCACAGAACTCATCTTTACGAAGAACAAACATTTTCTAGATATGCTTTGGAGAATCTAAATAAATAAAAGGATTCCATTCCCGAAACGGGGAATTCATTCAAAGATTATAATAATTGGGAAGTCGAGAATCAATTAAAATAACAGCATGTAATTTCATCAATTATTGAACTGATAGAAACAGTTTAAAGGTGATGTCCAGTATACCAGGCACCAAGTCTGAAGGGGTTCTTAGTGGTTGGTACTGTCTAACATCTGACACTATAGAGTCTCCTTCCTATTCCAACTGCTCCTTCTTTTATCTCGCCGCCAATATAATTTCCAAATTATTCGACACTTTCCTATTTTCTTCTCTGCTGACAGCGAATTGTCGATAAGGTGATCACGAGTTCCGGATTACTCTCTGTAATCCCCAAGGTCAACCAACAACTGATTGCACGAAGTACGCGTTACAAAGTTGAGTGATTTGTTTTAAATATTTCAGTCCTGAATATTTTACAGACCTGAAATACTTTCTTACTTATAAATAAGCTCTCACGCAAAATTAAAACGCGATTCTACCTAACATTAAGAAAACAGTACATGGAGACATTTTCATCTAGGTAATCTCCACAAGGAATTATCGTGCCAAGGAGAAAATAATACGCACTTACACAAAAGGCCAAAAAATTTAAAATCGCTACACCGTCTCAGAGAAACAGTAAAATAGCACATTTAACTACCTCACATCGAGCGAGGCGGTCTAGAGATTTCGCCTTAGCATCAACGAAAGCCGGTTTGAGGCGGTTGGCTTCTTTTGAGGGGAGTTGAGCCTCAGACATCACTTCGGAGATAAGCTCGTAGGGGGTCCAATTGTCCTTCCCTTTCAGTTATAGCAGGTGATGTGGTTGTGGGGTAAATGAACATCCAGATTGAGAGTCCAATTCATGTTGCATCCTCCCGAAAACTCCCGGAGTCAAAGGGACTCGAAGAAAAAATGTCGCCTCGAGATTAAGGAGTTAAGGCCGGATATTCACGGTGAAACCACTCCACGTAAATAACGTGGTAGCTCTCGCCACAGTTCCAATTTACAGCCCATCCATTTAGGTGCGGCATTCGGAGAGGCTCCATGCATTCATCAGTAATCCCCTTCACTTGTTTTGGAACAGAGTATGCCAAAAAATTTCGTCAGTGTAAAAATCCGATGAGAAATGGAGTAGTCCGGGGAAAGCAATTGGATTTTTATCCAGGTTGGATTTTCATTCGGCACACTAGGCCATAAAACTGAAATATGATAGTCGGTTAGGGGTACCCAACCTCTCTCACAAAAGTAAAAATCCCAACATAATTAAGAGGGCGTATGGGTGGGAGTCATTCTGGAGAAATCAGGTCGGGTGCCACGTTTTGAAACCGGGGGAGGAGGAGAAAGAGGCGCAGTAGCTTAGGAGATGGGGTTGTCAGGAGGTGGTGTGCTTCCAGTTGGCATAGTCTGGCCTGTGAAGGGCTCGCAAAATTTCATGAACTGAAAACGGAACGGGTGTGCTAAGAAGCCCTCCAAATGAATTGGATCTAGGTGGAATGGATCGATGGTGAATGTCCTACTTAAGAATACTGCGCCTCCTCCTCCCGCTTTCAAAAAGGAACCCCCATCCATTTTTCGCGAGAGGGCCTCAATCCCCTCCCTCGCGGGTCTAAATTTTGTGGTTTTCTCTTTTGTGAGAGAGCCTCTCCCACGGTCGCATTTCAGTTTTATGACTCAACGCTCCAAATGGATAAGTAACAAAGAGGGAAATCCAACTTTTCGACCGCCCCACGCCAATTCTTATCGAAGATTCGTATTGAAAACATGTTTTGGAGCGGCGCCACCAAAATTGTATTCAGCTGTCTGACCTTGAATGTCCAGCTTAACCCTTTTAGTGTCGAACGACGATAACACTTAAGAAAAGTGCCAACGACGATATATCGTTGCGTATGCGATGGCGATTTACTCTTCGCACTGCGAGAGAACTGAATCTCAAAATAAATTTATAAAAGGTTATAAATTGATTTATTAATAATATTCGATTAATATTATATATTATATATTAATGATATTCGTTTAATATTATTTATTATATATTAATGATATTCTATTAATATTATATATTAATATTAATGATATTCGATTAATATTATATATTAATATTAATGATATTCGTTTAATATTATATATTGATATTAATGATATTCGATTAATATTATATATTAATATTAATACTATTCGATTAATATTATATATTAATATTAATACTATTCGATTAATATTATATATTAATATTAATAATATTTGAATAACTTTATAAGTTAATATTCGATTTTTCTGTTTCTCACAATGTTTTATAGTTATGTTATTCGTATGATTTTCAACAAATATTGAAATTCATTTATCATTAATCTATTCCCCCTTTATTTCGTAATATGCTGCTTTTTTAATTTTTCAAATATCATTCTTATTTTGTTTTTTTATTAGCTTTTTTCCGAACCTTAGCAAATTTGCCAAATTGGTCCGGCACTAAAAGGGTTAAGCCCACTCTAAAGTGGTACGTACAGTCGTCAACGAAATGAATGGGACACCTCTGTAATTCTGATATATATTATCGCATCATCACAAAACTAGTGTCGATGTTAATGGTTCAAGAGGACAGGTTTTTCAGATAAAAGAAACTGATTAACCGAGTTAAATAGCATAGTTAATCAACATCTACCTCGGAATTTTCCCATTTCGCCTATCATTTTTTTTTCACTCTATCGACTCCCCATCATGATATTAGCCTCCCCAAAAATATTTATACATTTGTGATGATAATTTCGAGATTTATAGGGTTTTGAAAAATGGCGTTTCATGTGTTAAATGAACTTTATGAACTTTTGACGATATCTCGGAAAGTATTGAGTATTTTTGAAAAATTTTTCCCTCACTAAAAGAACACTAATTTGTTACAATAAGTCATGAAATAAATTCATTAATAAAAAAAATTAAATATTAAAAACATTAATATAACTGTGGAAAAAAGTGAATTGTAACATAGTGAAATAATTACGTGAGAGCAAAGCTGAGAAGTTATACTGCCGGTATCCAAAAAAATCAAGAGCATATATATAATATTTTCCGAAATATTTACAGAAAACTGCAAATTCCCCCTGTTGACATGCAACGCCCACTTTTTGAGGGACTGTATATTATATTTATTTGCATTTATTGATCTACTTTTCATGAAGATCGTGTTTCGTGCCCTCTGTCATGTCGTCAAAAGGTTGACTGTCTGTCGTTCTGTATAATCGCAAACTTGTGGACACAATAACTCTATACGATAATGACTCAGATATATGAAATTTGGTATGTGGCCATCAAACCTTAATTGCAAATATATGTCCAATTTTCGTTTCAATCCGTTCGGAAAACGGTATTCAACTTGCATATTTGGTTCAAAATGCACATTGCGACTGTGTGTTGGTGAGCGTTTCGCTTTTGTTACTCAAGTTAGTATGGTTGGCTTTTGACCTTGGCGGTCTACGAAGGAAATTATAGCGAACGGCAAACACGGTCTTCGGAAGTTATGGCAACCTCCTGAAACGAAACTTCGTTCTGACATTCTCCAGATGGACGCCTGTGATTAAACAGTGAAATTTTGTGTTATATCTGTAGTAAGATTTCGTTCTCAAAAACGTTAAATAAAGCTATGGTACCTCAGCGCGCGCAAAAATTGCGAACATACGCAATTTTTTTTGCAAAATATTAAGTTTTGGGAATTCATAAATTTTGTATGTTTTATTGTAAATCACAATTCATAATTTTTTTTCTCAAAATAACCAGGCCTTGGGTAAATACCCCAAAAATATTTACCTACCCACTGGGTGTTTACCCACCTCACATTACTGGTCGTATGCGAGAAAGTTTCGGGGAGGCCACTCCCGCTGGTTAGTAAATGAAAAAAGAATGCCATTTAAAAAACTTTTATTAATTTTTTATTTTCATTTTAGCTCACCACCAACGGCTTTTATGCTCCCCTCTCACTGTACCCGAATGATGAGAACACGGAAGATGATTGGCCAGAAGGAATGGGTTTGCTGCCTAAGGTAAAGTTGGGAGGAACAATTCGGTTTTATTTGCCGCTTAATGATTTATAGACTTATTTTGAATATGAATTTATATTAACTTATTATATATATGAATTTACATATGATAAAAGGAATGGATAACGCATTCCCAAATTCTACTTTATTATTTTAAATACTAGAAAATCACCCGTCATGGTATGACGGATGCAAATTGCCTCTTCATTCAAGAGATTTCCCGTCAAATCTGACGTTTTTAAATAGATATATATGCGAGAGAAATGTTTAATGTTGATTGAATACAAAAAAATAAACACATGTTTGATGACAGGAAATATATTTTTTATTTACATATTATTTTCATATTTCTTTATTTAAAAAAAACTCTTGGTAAAGTATTAAATTATAGTAAAAATATATATACAAAATAAGTACATAATAATTCAATTACCATGAAATTCTTAGCTTGTCAAACGTAAGTCAAAGGTTAAAATTTCAAAGGAATTCTTTTCGAAATTCTAATCAAAACAAAGCAATTCTCTACTTGTCGAACGTTGCCAAAAAATATTATCAAATTATATCATCACGATTGCAATAAATAATCAGATGCATCGTGGCATCCAAACTATATCACGCGCAAGATATACCACTGACGTGATTAACTACTTTCTATTGAAAAACGGAAATCAATTTGAAATATATAATTAATATAATTTAAAATTTCTGAGGAATTGTTGATCATAACGAGATAAATTTAATATCAATCGGTAGCAAATTTTATTTCACTATTTTAGAGCTATTAAATTTGAAATTAGAACGACAATTAGTTTTTAAATTTAAAATTACTGAAATTTAGGTGCTCTAACAATGAAATAAAGCTGTTTAACGTCTCGCAGTGCTATGGCGCGAATTTTATTATTGGTAACGTCATAGCGTTACCGGACCAGTGAGAGACAGATATGGAGTATTATATTAGTAATAAATCGGCCATTTTTTAATTCTTTATTGTTGAAATTACGCGGATAGTTTTTTCCCCAAAAGAATATAACACTTTGAAATGCTCTAGATTAAGGATGTTCACTGGCGTCCAAATGTTAAAGGCAATTCTTGAGATGTGAAAAATTTGAAGTTAATATGGATGCAATGGTTCGTAATCAGTTGATAAGAATCGTGGGATATATACATACAATCGTCGAAACTCACATTTTACAGTGAAGATTCTCTTAGGAGGGCATTTAGGGTAGCAACCAGAAATTGATGAAGACAAAAATGGATTTCGACTCATCTCGTTTCACAGGAAGCTGATAATGAGTTAAAGCTTTCATTATAGATTTTGTTTGATGTGCGCAGTATTTACATGCATTTTCGTAAAAATTGCACGAATATTCGGAAAGATGTAAAGATTTCATTAAAAAATCCCAAATTTTTCTGCATGTTTGTTTATTATAACAAGCAGAGTTTTCAACCAAATTGTACGAAACTTACAGAATAATTTAATATGTAAAAGAAACATTGCATGAAAATTTCAATTAAATATTTTGAATATTACAAGAAATATGAGTATTTTGTAGTAAATAATATTTTACCGCGCGTGAGCAAAACGTTTTGTAATTTTTCTTTCATAACATCAGAGCCATATATATAGGACAACTTATATCAAAATTCCAGTTCTATACCTTTAATATTAAGAAAGATATCGGCATTGCAACGAGGATAATTTCGGTTTTACTCTAAGAAAAGCTAATGATGAGGGTTCTTTTACAAACTGATATTTTTAAAACTTGGATAGGATTAAATATAATGAGAGGGAAAAGAATATTGTTACAAAGATATAAAGTTGTTTCCCCGAGATGCTAATCTTGGCGACAGATTTGGCTACCATTTTGTCGACTTGGCGACTTTGTCGACAAAGGGAATTTTCTAGATAGACCTTGAACTATCAACCTATTTCTACTGGCTTCATGAACTTTCTGGAGATTACGTCACTTCCTACGTAATGACGTCACTTCCTATTGAAAAAGTATAAAAGTAAGCTCTCAAGCCAAGAGTAGTTAGTTGGATTTTGAAAAGTAAGCAAGCTGGTGAGCTAATAAGAAACCTTTGAGCGCTGTGTTGAGATTTACTGGTAATCTCTGTTGAGAATTTTTAGAAGTGCTGTTTTAATACTTGTGCTACGTTTCTTTTCTTGGTGTATTTGTAAAATAAATAGCTTTATTTTTTTAATCCTGCTTATTGGATTGCATTAACGTACACCCACAAGACGATTTTGTCATAATATGTAACTCCACAGGCGGTAAAAAGAGAATAGAGACTTTATCTCTGATGACTTTAAGGATTTAAAGAGCTTTTTTATCTCTCTGGCAGGATCGCGCTTTTAAATATATAAAAAATTAATATTTTTTAAAGAAAAAAATTTTCATCTACGGTTTGAGAAATGCCTAGAACATAGAAAAAATTTTTAAGATTCACCTCACATTGTGTATACACCATAAAATTATATTTATACCTCTAATAAATTATCAAATTTTTCTTTCGAAATATGGTTTCCAAAAATAGTTTCTAAGACTTCAAACGTTTATAAACCCTAGATAGTCTTGTACGGTCCCTTAAAGTATAAATAACATTAGTAAATTTAAGATAAATGCCCTTTCTCATTAAGAATAAAAATTTCAAATTCTGTATGAAATCGCAAGTATGATTCTACCAGGGTTACATATGGATAAATGATATACTTTATTCTAGTTTTATAAATAACCCTGAATTCAAATTTTAATCACTGGATGGCAGCACTATCTTATTCTGCTGTTGCATTAAATGGATAACCCATCATTTTCATGGAACTTTTGTGAATGATTTTTTATTGATTTTCATTTCATTCAATTGGATAAGATTTTAAAATTTTTATTCCTACTGTTGCATATATTTTTCTAATTTATTACTGGAATGAAAATATATTATGGAGTTTAATACTTTTTGACCCATTTAATCATTAACCAAAGTTGATCGTACAATAAGTCATACTCATGTTTTAAATACCGAACTTTTTCTGAAAAAATACATTTTCTTTTTTTATAGTTGGGAAAGTTGCAGCAATATGAAATGGGCAAATATTTAAGAAACTTTTATGACCATTTCATCACATCAGATCCAGGTGAAGTAAGTTATTTTCATAACTAATTCGGCCAGCTTTTGTCGTTCCTTAATTTAAAATTAAATATAAATTTTAATCTTAATTAACAGAACTTTTCAAAGAAACATCTGTGAAAATCTTTATTCTGCTTTAAGGAATTTTTCTTCATAAAACAATCCTCCAGTTCAATTTTATGCACAGGGTGAAAAACTTAGTGTAGTGATTTCAAGCCTTTACTGTGCAACAGGTTTTAGCAGTATTTATTTGAAAACGTGTATTTATTTTAAGGAATAATATAATAAAATTTTGAATGCAACCTTCACATATGTTCAATATAACTCTTTTTTTGCCGCGCGGCTTACAATTCATAAAGAAATCAGCTGCCGCGAATATCTATACGGGTAATAAGGTCAGTTACAAAATTGCCATTACGACCCATACACAAACCCCTCCCGTAGGAGGTATGATCTGTCAATGGCGATGATTACAGCGCCATTGCTTTCCCAAGTGGGAAGGAGAACCCCATTACCTTTCCGACGACTTCTCATCCACATACTTGCCCTCCGAGGGATTGTACGGCAGATGTTGCGGGCTTTCAAATCACTGCTGGTCGCTGCAGATGGAGGCACATGCAGGCGATATTTAATAAAACTCCTATGAAGAGAAATCACACGAAGTGCGATTTGGGTGTCCTGGTGGCCAACGTTTCAGTTCTCTAACTTGGACAGCTGAGCAACGAATCCACCAATGTGGTTACATTGAAGTGGTTGCACATGGAGAGACATATACGCGAATTTTAATAAAATCCCCATGAAGAGAAATCACACAAAGTGCGATTTGGGTGTCCTGGTGGCCAAAGTTTCAGTTCTCTAACTTGGACAGCTGAGCAACGAATCCACCAATGTGGTTACATTGAGGTCGTTGTACATTGAGGGACTTACACGCGATTTTTAATAAAACCCCCATGAAGAGAAATCACACGAAGTGCGATTTGGGTGTCCTGGTGGCCAACGTTTCAGTTCTCTAACTTGGACAGCTGAGCAACGAATCCACCAATGTGGTTACATTGAAGTGGTTGCACATGGAGAGACATATACGCGAATTTTAATAAAATCCCCATGAAGAGAAATCACACGAGAGGAGACTAAAAAATTTGGCCACCAAACACTCAAATCGCACTTCTGTGATTTCTCTTCATGGGGATTTTATTAAATGCTTGTATACGTCCCTCCATGCCAACCACTAATGTAACCACATTGGTGGATTTGCTCAGCTGTCGATTAAAGAACTGAAACGTTGGCCACCAGGACATCAAATCACACTTCTGTGTGATTTCTCTTCATGAAGTTTTATTAAATTCGCGTGATTCCCTCCATGTACAACCTTCAATGCAACCACATTGGTGGTTGGTTGCTCACTGTCCAAGTCAGAGAACTGTATCTTTTGGCCACCAGGACACCCAAATTCACGCTTCGTGTGATTTCTCTTCATAGAGTTTTAATGTCCTCATACCATGTGCCTCATGTGCGACCAGCACGAAATGATTTGAAAGCCCGCAACATCTGCCGTGAAAATCCCTCGGAGGGCAAGTATGTGGATGAGAAGTCGTCGGAAAGGTAATGGGTTCTCCTTCACTTGGGAAGCAATGGCGCTGTATCATCGCCATTGAGAGATCATACCCTCTACCAGGAGGTTTGTGTATGGGTCGTCAATGCAGATTTTGTAACTGACCTTATTGCCGTATAGATATTCGCGGCAACTAGATTTCTTTTATGATTGTACGCCGCGGAAAAAAAGAGTTATATTGTATGGAAGGTTGCATTCAAATTTTATATATTATTCCTTAAAATAAATGCGTTTTCAAATTACTGCTAAAACCTGTTACAGTAAGGCTTGAAATCCTACACTAAGTTTTCCTACTGTGCATAAAGTGAACTGGAGGATTGTTTGATAGTAAAAATTCCTTAAAGCAGAATAAAGATTTTCTGAATGTTTTCTTAGTTCTGTTATGAATTAAAATCTATTTTTTAAATTAAGCAACGACAAAAAGCTGGCCAATTATTTATGAAAATAACTTACTTACCTGGATCTGATGTGATGAATGGTCATAAAAGTTTCTTAAATATTTGCCCATTTCATATTGCTGTCAACTTTCCAACTATAAACAAAAAGAAAATAGTATTTTTCAGAAAGTTCAGTATTTTAAAACAAGTATATGATTATTGTACGATCTAACTTTGGTTAATGATTAAATAGGCCAAAAAGTATATTAAACTTCATAAGATATTTTCCATTCCATTAATAGATTAAGAAAAATATATATACAGCAGTATGTGAAGGGTACAAATAAAATCTTATCAATTGATATGAAATAGAAAATCAATAAAAAATCATTCACAAAAAGTTCATGAAAATGATGGGTTATCCATTTAATGCAAGCAGCAGAACAAGATGAATGTATGCCGTCGTGATTAGAAAATTTGAATTCGGGTTATTTTATAAAACTAGAATAAAGATATTCATTTTGCCATATGTAACCCTGGGTAGAATAGTACTACGATTTCATACAGAATTTAATTTTTTATTTTATGAAAGAGGCATTTATCTTAAGATTTACTAATGTATTTACTACTATTAAAAGGACTGAATACAAGACTATCTAGGGTTTATATAAACGTTTGAAGTCTTAGAAACTACTTTTTGGAAACCATATTTCGAAAAAAAATTTGATAATTTATTAGAGATATAAAATATAATTTTATGGTGTATACACAGATGTGAGGGTGAATCAAAATTTTTTTTCTATGTTCTAGGCATTTCTCAAACCGTAGATGAAATTTTTTCTTTAAAAATATTAATTTTTATATATTTAAAAGCATGATTCACCGGAGAGAAAAAAGTACTTAAATCCTTGTAAAGTCATCGAGATAAGTCTCAATTCTCTTTTTGCCGCACTTGGAGTTATAGTTAATGAAAGTCTCTTGTGCGTGGTGTACGAATCAGGCAGGTGTTAAAAATAAAGGCTCTTTATTTTACAAATATTCCAAGAAAAAGAAGAGCTATCTTCAAGAACAACAACCTTCTAAAAGATTCATCAAAGAGATTACCAATGCAAATCTCAACTACAGCTCAAGGTTCTTATAGTTCACCAGCTTGCTTACGTCAAATCCAGCTAACTACTCTTGGCAAGGAGCTTGCTTATACTTTTTCAATAGGAAATGACGTCATTACGTAGGAAGTGACACCTTAATCTCAGAAAGTTCATGAAGCAAGTAGAAAAAAGTTGACGTTCAAGTCTCTCAGAAACTCTTTAAACCCAAATACGACAAAATAGTATAAATCTAAGTATTAAGGCCTTAAATTTTGCTCAAGATTAGCTCTCAGGGAAACAACTTTCTATCTTTGCAACATATTCTTTTTCCCTCTCATTCTCATTTAATCCTATCAGAAGATTTAAAAATATCCAGGTTTTGTAAAAGAACCCACTCCTTAGCTTCTTAGAGTAAAACCAGGAAATTATCCTCGTTTCCAATGTCTGATATCTTTCCTTTAATATTAAAAGGTATTGAACTGGTAATTTTGATATCGAAGTTGTCCTATATATATGTGAACTCTGATGTTTTTGAAAGAAAAAATTACAAAACGTTTTTGTTCACGCGCTGTAAAATCGTTTATTACTCAAAATACTCATATTTCTTGTAATATTCAAAACATTTCGATTGAAATTTTCTGCAATGTTTCTTTTTTATATATTAGAATTATTCTGTAAGTTTGCGCTTTAGGTTTAGAAAACTCTCTGCATGTTATAATACAAACATGCAGAAAAAATTTGAGGATTTTTTAATGAAATCTTTGACATCTTTCGAATATTCGTGCAATTTTGAAAAGTAATGAAATACACACACAACAAATCTATATATGAGAGTTTTGCTCATTATCAGTTTTCATGAAAAACAGAGATGAGTCAGAAATCCTTTTCATATTCATCGATTTCTGTTGCTTCATACCCTAAATGCCTCCTCGGAGCTTCTGTTATAAATGTATGAGGTTTCGACGATGTGCAATATATATCATCCGAGTTACTATCAACTGATCACGAACCATTCATCTCATATTAACTTCAATTTTTCAATCTCAAAATTACGCGCTAACATTTGGACGATGTTGTGCATAATCTTTAAAGCTTCTTAAAGTGTTATATTCTTTTGGAAAAACAACTCTCCGCGTAACTTCAGCAATAAAGAAGAATTTAAAAATGGCAGATTGTGCTGGCCAACAATGCCGGGGCAGCATGCACGGTCGGTGGCGCTCGACGTCGCGGATCGGTGGTGCTCGGTATTATATTAATGACAAATCTGCCATTTCAATTAACGAAGACCGCGGTGTTTTCAAAAGAATATAACACTTTTAAGCTTGGGTAAAGATCGACCAGAACGAGATATCGTTCACAATAATTAAGTAATCATTGATATCTTAATGCTACATGCGTCGAAGGCTGCAAACTTTACAGTGGCTTCTCTCGGGAAGGTAAAGGCCGAAAGAACAGGCTGAAAGGATTTCGATGTGATTAAAACTTCATTACGATAATGATACATTACATGCATTTCTTAACGGCATGAATAAGGTACTGTTAAAAAATCCCAAGAACCCTCTGCGTAATTTATTATAAGCAATGCAGAAATTTCGTAGTAACGCAGGCAAAATATTTAATATGGCAAAAGAAAGCATTACGTAATTTCAATTAATGTTTTAACACAGAAAATGGTATTTAATAATGTCGCATTTTATATGGGACAACTTATATCAAAATTCCCAGTTATGCTGTATTGAAGATGTCGGCATTACGGATATTTCGGTTTTATCTAAAGCGGGATGAGGGATAACAGTGACCTTTTTTAACTCGACCAGAATTAATGTAATGAGGAGGAAAAGAATATTATGCTGAAATGAAAGTAACGAATGTAATCTTCGTGGCCGACGTTGTACTATCGGCTTTGCTTTGCAAGGCCTACTGAATGTTTGACATTCATGCCAGCTAATACTGGAAGTTATGTCGCTGCGTAATGATAGCTCTCGTTTTGAAAGTAAGCAACGTGGTGCTGACGCTGATGTTAATTTACTGTCTCTGTTATTTTTAGAGATAACTTTGTTGCAATAACATTAACACGTTTTCTTTTCTGGAATATTTAATGAAATAAGGCTGCAGTACTAACTTGTCAACGCATTCATTCACGCACTCAAGACATTGTCATATTATGTAACTCCACGAACGCAAAAGAATGAAGACATCTCATTGAACTGAGATTTGAGAGCTTTTCACAATCGCGTATTTTTTTGAAAAATTTTCGTCTGTCTTAGAGTACAGAAAAATTTTGAATACTCATCACCACCATGAAAGTATCAATATCAAAATTTTCTTTCGAAGCTTTCTGAACTCGACATTTATAAACTGGGCACAATTTGTACGATCATAAAGCTATGAAATGGCATTAAGTAAAAAAATTTAGTAAATGCGCTTTTCTTCAAATAATTTTGAAATTCTGCTGTAATCACCGAAAATGTTCTACCAGGGAACCTTATGAATATTATCGACGTAGATGATTACTGACCGATTTTCATTTCTCAGTGGATAAAGATTTTAAAATTTTCATTAAGCAACATTGCATATATTTTAATCTATTAATGAATAAATAATAACATGGTGTTTTGACCCCATGGCATTGACTAGCCGATGCCTGACTCATGTTTAAGCTCACCGAACTTTCTGAAAAAATACATTTTCTTTTGTTTTATAGAGACTAAACGACCTTCAATGGGCGATGTTTCAAAAAGAAGGCATTCAGGTGAAAACAGAGATTGATTTTCATGTGTTCGGCACCGGCCTATAGACGCCCAGAGGTGAAATATGGGCTGTCTTCTGAGCTTTTCAGCCCGTCTTAATCTCTTTTATTCTTTGAAATTTGCTATCAGTTCACGAGAACATTTGACCCCGAAAACGTGGGAATATAAACAAACAGAAGAGTACGAATGGCGCTACGCCATCAACTTCTTTTTTGCTGCGCTGATGTAAAGCCAACGCTGTCCTTAAATGCGGTGCGATACATTTATACGACCTACGTAAGGCCATGTTAATGGCGATGACCGGCGCCATTGCCTTTCCGACGACTATAATCCACGCGCCTCAGCTGCGGCGAATCAAGTACTTTGCTGTCACGTAAGGCATGCGGGCATTATTCAATAAAACTCTGTAATCTTGAACAATCTGATGGGATGAACTTTGTGGCGCAGCCAATGTTGACTTGATTGCTGTGAAGGGAGATACGCGGTGGCAAAGTACGTGAAATGCACGGGGGTGTGTTGGTCTGGTAACCAACGTTCGGTTAACAGCGGACGGCGAGCAACCAATGATTACATTGAATCGGTTGTGCAGCGGAGGACGCTGCGCGTTTCAATAAAACTTGTGGCGGTGCGACAGTAACAGAGTTGGCTCAATCAATGATTTTACACTTGCGATTCATTGTAATCACACGGTGTAATTTAATGGTCTGTCCTGATGACAACGTTCGGTTGTGATTTTGATGATCGGCCATGGAGGCATATACGCAATTTTAATAATCATGGCTTTCAAAGTACTGAGTTCAGCTCTATCATCGGGCGGCTGGTGGCAATCCGCACCGGTCGAGACTGCATGGAGGTTTTTTTATCTCAATGTTCGGCGACCGTCACCAATTTCGCGAAAACGAAGGCGACAAGCACTCGCCGCGCCGTCTGAAAAAATATTGAACTCGAGGTACAATAAACTTCGTAAAAAACATTTTTTAGGCTTAATTTGTAACGAAACACATTTCGGCAAAAATGCGCCTGCGTTTCAATGTTTAGCTGATACTTAACGCGTTTCTCCAGATGATTTGTTTTATCTTTTTTTCTTCGTTTTGCTGGTGCATTTACAGAAATATTGAACTGTTAGCGATTATTACACGCGGAAACCAATGTCGCTGAAGTCGATGCTGCTTCAAACTTTTCGTTAGTAATTGGTTGCCATCGGCACAGCTATATGGTTCGAAAATCAAATGTTTTCGCTCCTGACCCTGACGAAAAACGTAGTGGTTAAAGAATGCGCAAGGCACTGCTTGGTACGAACTTTATGGAAGACCAGCGGTTTTGATATTTATCAAAATTGGCTGGCAAACGTATTTCGCATTATGCTTTTATGAGGATGTTCACATCTTTTGAGCCATTCAATAATCATGAACACAGGCATGTTCCCCGCATCAATCACCCAGCCCCTATATGGTGCCAAGTACTCCCGTTTCTCTTACGGAATCATTAACACTAAACATCTGATGCTCATATCCTCAGAATGGCAGTTCATGCCTGTATGAAAGTTCTGCTCAAGTTGACAACATCAGTGTGCTATTTTTCCCCGTCCAGGCTGATGTAACTTTAGTATCAAACGAGAAAACGAAAATTACACTTTCGAAAGAGAATCTGACACGATATATAGATATCATCAATGTGGAAAAGGGTTTTCAAAATGATCTTGGCAAACGGCACCGCATATCTCAATTTTTTTGGAATTCACAGGGAAAAAAACTGATTTTTCACTGACCAATACCGAGGCTCACCAGATTTTGCGTGCAATGCAGGCAACGATCTTATGTTGCGTGGTTGCAGAGGCAAAAACCGAACTACCACTGTTGTTGCTTAAAGTCAGATTTTCTCTTGGTAAAATGGCGCTGCCGAAATATTCGCCTATATTATATTTTTATTGATTTTGTTGATATGAAAATTTCAGATTATCTGGCATTTAGTTACTTATTCCATTTTTTCGGTTCTAATCGGCTGCTGCTTAATTTTTTGCTGCTCTGTTTGCTGTATTCGAGGAAAGGCTGGCTTTCGTTTGAACATATTCTCCCGCTTCAGTCGTGACAGTGACCAGTGAAAGAAAAATTGAGCATTTTAATTTGGTTTGCTCATGAACCCTAAACGACCAACATATGAGTTTAATTCGTAACGTGACCGACGACCTATTTTGGTACGGGCTGGTCGCAGTCATTTCGAAGTTGACGAATATTCGTGTCGCGACGTGCGCGCGACTTAAGGCTGTTATTAAATGAATAAAACATATTACTCAGGAAACGGTGAGTACGTGGTAACAATATGCAAGCAACATGAAGTTGTTTAAGACTATTTGGCATTGGTGGGCGATGAAAGAGCGAAATAATTTCAAAGGTGCCGGCGACACGATGACGTCGAAACAAACGCTCGGTCGTAACTGGACTCTTTGAACTAATGGTAATTCGTTTCGAGACAATTCATTCGTCAGATATTCATTGTGAAGAGAAAGATGCTCATAGTCAGGGAATACATCAAGAGCTTTACTTATCTGCAAGAAGGAGTTTGAGACCAATGATACAATGATGACTTTGTCATGACAGTATTGGCTGATGATTTAGACAGTTACGACTCGTTATTCAGTGATTGATTTCCTTTGAAAATGTAAACATGAATCATAGATCAAAGTCTTTATGCAGCGGCTTTAATCTGAAAGGCACGGTTATTAGTAATGAAGTCATGACCGTCCATTTTCTTGTCGCCTTTTTATTAAAATGACTTTTAGGCCTGCTGAAATTCTTTTGAAATGTTATAAACTTTTATAAAACTACTTTTACATAGCTGTTAACGTGCTTAACATGTGAGACATCAACTGCTATGAGAGGTAAAATATGTGCAGGGTATGACCCACTATATTAGGCCCCAGATCAACGACCTATTTTGCCTTTGAGCGTACCATATGTATGATTCTGGTACAACTTCTGAAATAAGTAAAATCAAAACTTTGGCTGATCTTCAACAATCCCATGAAATAAAGACAATTCTTTAAATAAACAAATTCTATTATGATTACCATACTCTATGCCAGTTTCATGGGCAAAACTATTATTTTTTTTTATAGTTTCAGTTACGAAATTTAGTGCTGTTTGAAAGAGAACAAAAATCTCTGACAGTTCTGAAGCTGTGGTATGAGGAAACAATTTAATGGCTTACATTTTATAGTATTTCGAATATTTTTTATTTATCGCAAAATCTATAAACCATTCGCTAAGATGACATGGCTTGTTGACACAATTCATTCATTCCTGGCTTCCATCCGATAGCACAATGAAAAACCAGTTTTTGATATTAACGTTCCGACTGTCGCATGAAAGATATTTCATACCCTGACCTTCAAAATATAATTTTTTTAAAGTGTCGAGGATGGTTTAGTATGAATGGCTCGGCCAATTCAGTATTTAAAACATTTTTTATTTAAGGGAACGGAAACAATCTGAGCATAAAACGCGGTAATGTAAAAGACGAAAATTGAATGAATGATGATAAAGTAAATGAAAATGTTATTTCAACTTTGGCTCGTACGACCTGGAAACTTGAATGTAAATATGGGTAAAAGCTGTGGCTTTGAATGTAACAGGAGTCATTTCATCGACGCTACCTCTGAAATGGCAGACTACTTTGGTGATATCTCGGTGAAGCGCGGTGACTAACGATTAGATAAGCACGGAAAACCAACTGAATAAACCTTTGTGGCATTTCAATGACAAAAGCTGTCGAGCGAAATCGCTATTATTATACGACATTCGCAACCTCTGAAGGTTAAACAAATCTGCAGCAATGATAAAAAAACTTTTTGCTGTCAGGCACTGAAAACCGGCAAATAAGAATCACCCGACATCGTATGAAGCAGTTTTGAAATTTGTTAGTTTATTTAGATGGCGATAAGTTTCGAACCGAACAACTATCGGTGACGGATAAATCACTATTTTGTGAAATGACCAGACTGACGTTGTGTTTACATTTTGAGATTGTGAACACTTTCGACAGAACGAAAAGCGAAAATATTCATGTTCAATGGCCTTTTTTGAAGGAAAACAAAGGTTTTATAGTAATATAGTTTATAAAGTTTGGAGAAACAAATCATTTTCAACGATCTAATATTCGTTTTAATGAATGACGGTACAGTTTGGTTTGACCAGGGGTATGTAATTTCAAACTTCGAAGAGCCATTTCGAGTATCTGCGGCTTTGAGCGGTCAGTGAAGAGCACCGGGGCATTTAAAACATAAAGTGATAAAGGGACGTGCTGTGAATCCAGACACCGGCCTCTGTCTCATTCGCGTCTGACATTGAAAACAGTGGAAAGAATGTGAGAATCCACAGAGCCTGCCGTCGTTATCTGCTATTGAAATTTAAATAAACACGTATAACATTTACTTGTCGTATCTTCTGCGAACCACTGAATCGAAACCCGAGGAAGATGAAGTAACTCCGAAGGGCCATTTCGACATTGGCGGTACGACCAGATAAAAAAGATATTAGTAAACTTCATGGCTGCCCGTATGTCAGTAACGACGTCCAAGACTAAACCATTTTGTTTGTCTTTAACTCACTTTGATTGGCTGACTTAATAAGGCCTGGTTGCGGTGTGTAAAAGTGTTTTCGAGTCATCATGAAATATGTGGATCCCGAAGACACTCAATGTTTCTCTCCGCCCGGTATTCATTATTCGAATTTGTCCGTGCATTTCTTCACTAGTGTTTATTTTTCCGTGATAACCAACTCGAACAAATAGTAATTTTCTGAAGACTGGCTTTTTTCTTGTAATGATTTTTTATTTTATCATGGTGCTCTTATCTGAAGCTGACTTGCGTCTTCTGTTGATGATGACAAGGCTGAATGAGGCCCATTTCATTAGCAACATTGCATCGGTTATTGCCATTCGGCAATTCATTGCGTCTCGAAGCCAACCTAGTTTTGCTCAAAACTGGTTTAATATGACTAAACTAGGCTTGGCAAATATAACGGTAATGAAAAGAGCGGATTGAGAGTTAAAGGCACTGGTCTGGCTGTTTTTGTATGTTGCCTCCATTTCGGTATTGCTTTGAAAACTCGGAAGTCGAAGTGTGAATTTTAATGGCAGTACAGTTAACGAGGAAGTTTTTTTTGTGCTTCGATATTGTGAGATGTAACATTTTTTTTTATACTGGAGATGCTTGCGTGTTCTTGCTGTATGCTTTCGGAAAGGCAAATATCGGGTAATGAAGTGAAATCTTCGAAAATAACACGAAAGTGCAAAAGGTAAACTCTTTGCCAAAACGAAGGACCCATATACTATGACATTGACCTCGCTGATCCGGCAGGAATTGTACCGCGCAACTCTGATGAGTAATCTTGTTATTATATTATTTCGTTATAATGGAGAGTGCCAACAATAAATTGAGATAACTCTAACTTTGCAGCCAAACCAGTAATATTTCTGAGCTGTATTACCTAAATTAAAGCCCGCATGCTGTCTCTGAACACCATCACTTGCTGAGCAGCTAACAGTCGAAGATCTCTGTATGACTGGAATGAAGGTATAAACAACATTGAATATGACTCGTCTTGCTGCTGGTGTCTACTTTGATGGTATGAAAATGAACAAACATTGAATCTGATGTCGCAGACACCAATTTTGGTGCTGTTTGGTCAGTAAATGTGGCCATACTGATGACTTGTATGACCAAAGTTTCATCGTCGGCTTGACAACAACATAACCATTGACGCGAAACAGAGATGTAATATACATATATTTGTCTAACATTTATGAAGCAAATATTGATGTTTGTCTGTGTTTTTATTACATTTGACCCGGCTCACAATTATTCAAATGTCAAAACTATTAAAAAAAACTTTAATACTAAAATTACATGGCGTAAAATTCAAAATTGGTGATGACGTAGATAAAGTCGGTTGCCCAAATACCGAGCTCGGCTGGATAACAGGCTGTCTCTGGCTCATGATACGCTGTGTTCCTGTTGAGTTGAAAATAGTGAGCTCGCTTTTAAAAAGTGAATATTCACCGCTGTGTCCAGTTGTGTTTATTTATTGATGGTGTATTTCGGCATATGACTGCTAATGTGCAGAGAATAACAATACTACTGGCGGACATTGAGACGTATGGCGTTGGAGCGTCGGTTCTCACTGTAAATAAAGTAAAATGTTAATTCTTTACTCTTTGCTACTTTGTACGCAAACGATAACTGTTAATTGCCTCACCAATCGTTATTGGCAAATCTGAAAACTATTTAACAGCGAAGCATCAAGCACCTGAAACACCATGCATTTGTACACTCAAAATAAAATAAAATTTCGAGATTTTCAGGTGAACCGCTTTACAGGGGTAGTCGCCAGACAAACTTTAACTTTCTTGAATGTAAAATGTTTTTGGCTTTCTCTTATGACTATGAAAAATACTTTTAAAGAATTGTTTTGTTGCGGCTTTGACAGTTTACCAATCGCATAACAGTTGAAAGAAGCGTTCTTATTAAATCAATAATGTTAAACACAGATGAGGAAATTTAAAGAAAACTAACAATAGATGAAATTTTCTTCAGCATTGGCAATTCCATGATATGTTCTGCGACTAAACGAAGACCTTATTTTCATCTTTGCTCGAGCATCTTTCAAATATTTTTAATGAAACTTCGGGCGAAGGCGAAAAGATGGAAGGCAGTATATTGATATCGAAATGACAAAAACTGAACTTGGCAATAACAGAGACTGGCTTTGGACAGTAGGCTTTCGTGTGTTACAGAAGATGAAACGGCGGGAAAGAAGACGATGAGCTTCATTATTCTCCATGTTGCAGAGATGAAAACCGGACGAGGCAAACTTCGATATTGATATTTCGGGAAGAACGACTTCGTGTTACATTCTCGTATTTGAAACGGAAGGTTTTGTTAGCAAGGAACGGCTGGGCTTTGGCAAAGGCAGTCGGTTTGCGTGGCGGTCACTGTTGATCCGCCTGTACGTCGTACCAAATGGAAACGGAAAGTTTAACGAAGTTTACTGTGCACGATTTTATCGAAGCAACGCAAAAGTTCCGGTATGGCGAAGTTCTCACTCGCAATGGCTTTAAGGCTGAGCTGAAGGAAGCGTTCATATGCCGACCAGTTACGAGGCGCATCGTCACTTTTTCTTATTATATTGAAGGCAGCTGCCTTCATACGCATACATCAGAGTAACTGAAAGTGATTGAGGCAACGGGGTCTGCAGAAGGCCACGTCAATGCGCAGCGCAACTTGCGATCTGATCATGATAACTGTATGTTTATGTTCTATCGAAGAAACAAATCGCACTCGAAACGTTTTGTTAAAAAAAGACGAGGCTTGCACTCAGGTAGAAGATGAACTGAAATTTGTCACGGAAATCGATCACTAAATGAATAAAGACTCTTGCCAGAGACAAATACGACACTCTAGTAGACTACATAAAACCAGCGTGATATAATTTAAAACCGTTCATCTGTAAACAACGATAATATAATGACAACCCACAACAGAAGCGCCACTAATATCCGCGAAATTTGTTGAGAAATTTCAAATGAGAGAAGAAAATTCAAGTAATTTTCGCGGCAATAACGAAGTATTTTGCGGTGCGGCGTGCTGGGCATGAGTTACGTGGCACCGGCCGGACGTGAAGGAATGCGAAGTATTTAAGTAAATGGAACTGCGAAAAAATTCATTTAATCTTCGCAAATTTCGAAAATCAGACAGGCCCCAGCGACGACAATATCACAACAACCAGAAAATATTTGATATTGCACAATATTAATTTAATGAAATAATCAATATTAATAGAGAGGATTTAATCGTAAAAAACAATCACTCTTTAT
>BGPR01001232.1:172726-188569 GCA_013235015.1 Araneus ventricosus | reverse complement strand
GTTTGCATGCTGACTTTTACGAATCCAAAAATATTTCTCTTGTCTTTCGTGTGATTTATAAATTTGCTTGCTGTCTTTTCAAGAATTAAAGAACATTTCTCTTGTCTTTCGAGTGATTTATAAGTTAAGGCTCTTAACTGACTACTTCCGTTTCCTATTATGTCTTGACTATTCTATTCAAAATTTTGAGATGACATGGCAGTTTACTGTCCTGAGTGACAGTTTTCCGCTATCCTTTATCTTAGTCGCATATTACGACAAAAATAAAGACACAGAAATGTCATAAACATAACTGAATACTCTTGCAAAATTAAAAATAGAATAAAACATTATCATCGATGAAATGAAAATAGTTCATATCAAAGCTATGGCGAAATCATTGTCAACTTTCATTTTTCCTGTTCTTTTAATTTTCTTTCCCTTTGCAACATTGTTTGAGTGAATATAGGAGTAAGAAATTCAAATTAATACATAATGCAAATGCATTGAATCCCTTTCAATGCTTTCTTTCATTATGCAAGTGAACTGAATCCCTTTCAATGCTTTCTTTCAATATGCAAGTGCACTGAATCCCTTTCAATGCTTTCTTTCAATATGCAAATGCACTGAATCCCTTTCAATGCTTTCTTTCCTCATAGAGTAAATGATTTTATTACTTCTCACATCGTATTCATTAAAAAAATGAATAAAAAAATTACCAAAATTACCTCTCACTCTAGTTGTTCTGTTGTCATAAGCAATGCCAACTTAACTACAAAACCATGCTTTTGACCATTAAATTTCGGGTTTAATAGATTATCGCTAAAAAAACCCAATCTTGTCCAGTGTAATCTAGAATAGTGACGAATTATTACGCACCACTTACATTTTTTGTGAATATAATATTATAAATGTATACTGGGCAAATAATAGGTCATTTTAATCAGTTTGCAATAAAACTACTACACTACATCATCGTATTTGCTGATGCGTCTTCTTTTAAGTGATTGACTCAGCCTTGTGTATAAAATATGACAAAATCTAAGGCGGTGCGTTTCCATTGGCTACTACTGTAGAAGAAAATACTTATCACCTGCTGCTCAAAAAATGGACTTTGTAATCAAATTTTACTTACGATTACTTTTCAATTGAATAAAATCATTGCTGTATGTCATTTTTTGGCCTTAAGTGATTGTTTCATTCTTGGAGTGATTTGTTTTCTTGGATTAATCTAGGTCCCCTGATTGACCTTCTCACAGTGAGAATGCGAGTGAAGACCATGCCGGATAATCCAGACCCAAATATTGTAGTGAGTGTGTACGTAACGGTAAGTGAAACCTGCTCGTAACAAAATCTATCTACAAATGGTGTGCACTGCAGTTCTGATCTTTTTTGAGGAGTATTTGGTGTTTATTTTTAAGTTAAAAGCAACTGATTCGAATAATTTTAAGATTTTTAATGAAGTTTCTTCTCCAAATCGTTTTCTCAACATAATATTAATTTTTTGTTTTAAAAAAATTCTACATGATAATTTAACAGTTCTTTACTATCTGGCTAGAAGTTCGATAATATCAACAAAAATGCATGCGCGACTAATAAACATCTATAAATTTCTGAACTGGATCGTTTTCCAAGCTTGGGGGGGGGAGGGGAAGAAAAGAAAGTGAAGACCCACTTTCATTTCTGATTAATTTATATTAACGTTCGATTTGCATTCATATTGCACTATTATTACTAAAATGTAAATTGAATTAAATTACTTTTAATTTTTGTTTAAAATTTTATAAACACAATTTACATTATTAATACTAAAATATAAATCAAAATCGTCTATAAATTGCTTCAAAATTATGTAACATCGCTGGAATTCCTGAAACATATTCCCCAATAGACTTCATAAATATTTCATTGAGAAATTTTAATATACAACGTTATTTAGAAACAAAAAAAACATTCCATTTTAAAATATATTATATTTTAATGACGTCCTTATATTTTAACTATCTTAACACAAATTTCATAATACGGATATTATGGAATGGATACTAATATTATTAGAAGTGTTTTATTTTAGGGGCTGTCCATAAATGATGTCACACTTTTTTTCAATATTTTTGACTCCCCTCCCCCCGTTTGTCACAAAGTGTTACACTTCAACATACCCCCTCCGCCCCTTGTGACATGTCACGCTATATTACATAAACATGCACTTGCAGTTCAGAAACAAAGCACTACGTTGCAGATCATATTTCAAATTTTATTTTTAAACTTTAACTATGTGTTTTAATGACATTTGTGAGCAGAGGAGTGTTTTCTTCTAATGGTGAAGAATTTCTGCTGCTACAATATTCTCAGAACATACTCCGAATGTCTTTTTCGAAAAGAAAGGAATATAAATGAAAAAAATAATCACATGAAAGTTGTTTTAGTCCCGATTAAAAAATACCCTCAAATTCTGGTAATTTCAAAATTTAACCTGCTGATTTTAAATGTTTTTATTTAAACCAAAATGTGTGATGTCACACTTCTTGTTACCCCCTCCCTCCCCCTTGTCACAAACTGTCACAATTTCACGAGCTCCCTCCAAGCGAGCCGTCATTTGTGGACGGCCCCTTACTTACAAAAATCACAATATTAGTAACTCAAATAACTTTAATTTTCAGCACGACTGGAACCTTGCGGCGGTGCTGTCAGCAATGAGATTATCAAACGGCTTGCGCCCGCCACCCTGTGCCACCATCACCTTCGAGATGTATAAACAGGACGAAGAATACACCGTGCGCACGCTATTCTTCAACTCGACAAACCCAGAGATGGGGGCTGACCAGGAACCCCGCCCGCTGGTGCTGGACGGCTGCACCGAGTATTGTCCACTCTCCAACTTTGTCCAATTCTTCGAGCCAGTCATACCAGAGAATCATACCGTACTGTGCGGAAAAAAATTGAAGGCAATGGATTCCGAGTCTGACGAGGACGATGATCCGAACGCACATGGAGAGACCATCCTTATACCCAAGTACACTGACATGAAAGCCATGACATCCGCTCTCCCTTTGTAGAAAATTGTCCTACGATGTCCTAGTTTTTAGTTTTTGTAAAATAAAAATAGAAAGGAATTGTGAGTTTCTTGAATATTTTTTATTTACCCGTCGCCGGCTCCAGCTACCCAAAATTGTGTACGGTAAGCCGGTGGAGTAAACTCCGATCATTATGAATAACATAAACAGAATAAACCAGAAATAATATAAGTAACAGACTATAGGATACAGAAAAGACAGATGATTACTTATTTGAATGCATTTATACAAAGCAAATCTAATTTAATAAAATCTTCTTCCCGCAATTAAGCGACTTGGTTTCTAAGCGTTAATAAAAATCGACGGTCTCTGCTCAAGGGCAGAGAATGTTTCTTGGACAGGGTGTCGCGGAAGGTGAGAACAGATACTATCTCAAAGAAGACGCCGGAGCCTCCAGTATAAGAAACATGCCTTTTATTTACATCAAACTAAAACCAACATTCACGTGTTCACTCGGCACACATGCCAATTCCAGAAAACACAAAAACTAGATCCGCTGCAGACTGAAGGTTGAGGTGAGGTACGCGGCGAAAGAGCCGACGTGAGCAGGTGCGAGTAAGCAAGTAAAAACGCCAGGAGCGCTGGGAAGCATCCAGATAATATACAATATCACCACTGACGTCACTCGGTGCCGCAGGAGCGCCATCTATAATATCAAATACTTTCCACACAGGGAAACTTCTAAATAGATTTATCGTCATATTACAGGCTTTCTTTTTTGTTGTCGCTTGGTTGTATATTGTAATATTTGTAAGGAATAAAAGTATATACAAGGTGTGTTAGAAAAGTTCGGTGAATGGTCCCATAACAGAATAACCGCGCTGGTTCGGATGCTGCCCTCAAGCAGATGCATTGAGAGACATGGCAACTAGTTCCCCCTAGCGTCCAAATCAAGATAGTTAAGCGGAAGTGCGCGCTACGACCAATTTAATGAGTCAGTGTAAGAAGGCGCGTCACTGCGAAATGGAGCAACGCGTGAACATCAAGTTTTGCTTCAAATTAGACAAAACGGCGACGGAAACACACGAAATGTTAGTGAAAGTGTACCTTGTGAACGCAGTGAGTAAAAAGTTTGTTTTTGAGTAGTTTAAACGCTTTAGAAACGGAAAGAAAGATGTCAGAGATGAGCCGTGTTCGGGTCGACCACCAACAAGCACAACTCCAGACAACATCGAACGAGTGCGACAGATGCTTGCGGATGATCGACGGCTCTCTTTGAGAATGATAGCAGAAGAATTGAAGATAAGCCTAGACAGTGTGAGCAACATTATTCACTAACATTTGCAAAAGCGTAAGAAAAAGGACTACGCTTTTCCAACATTGCGCAGATCCAGCAACGTGTGACAACGGTGCTTCGAGCGATACCGACAGAAGCGTTTGCTGACGCCAGTTTCCAGCAGCTGTACAACCGATGTCAAAAGTGTATTGTAGCTAATGATGATTACTTTGAATGCCAGTATAGGTATTTTGTTTGTATACATTGTTTCCTTTATTTTATGAGACCATTCACCGAACTTTTCGAACGCACCTTGTAAATATAACAGCATGGGTTTGGTGAAGTGTGAAAATGCAATTCCAAAGAAAACAGCAGTCGTTGACGGACGATGAACAGTTTCTTTATTTAATTTATAGGTTTCAGTTGATTTGGGCATAATTTAGAGTAATATAAAGCTATACATAAAGTATTAAGTAGTCACCAGTGACTGATTAAACGAAAGAAGAGTTACGCAGAAGCAACGGCGTGTCTGGTATAAAGGTTATATGTTTTAAAAAGAAGAAAGACGATTGCCGTCAAACCAATTTATGGTGCTGAGAAACGGGAATTTTCCTAGAAGTCTCGTTACTCGACGTGAAAGTGAAGGTGCGCTTATTACGATGGAAATAGAAGTAATTAAAAATGAGGTATCGTTAAAAATAATTACAGAAAGTTAAAGATTTAATTCATTACATATGTATTTGTCGAATTATTCAAATATTTAAAGAAAAGAAATTAATTAGTTAAAAAAATCGTTTGGCCATAAAAAAAAGTATTTAAAAATATCTTTTGGCCTTAATAGAAATTCATTAAAAAATCGTTTGGTATAATTTCTTTTCTAAAGGTTATAAGATTGGTGTGGCAACGATATTTTTCTTCATCTATCGTTGTCTAGCAACGGAGAAGAGAAAATGATAATTCACATGGAATTCGATGTCAGTCAGTGATATAACGTGTGTGATGTAAGTTTATGTGTTTGTTTTAAATGTTTGTGATGTGGAAGACGTCCAATAAAATTTTAGTTTTGATAAAGAAGACTACGATTCTTCAATCTATGCTGAAAATACATTACAGTATATTGACCGTTATTTTAGTTAATTGAAAGGTATGTCACATGTCTTGCAATTTTGCATGCAGTTTCAGCCTAGCCAAAGCCATGCGGATGACTACAGAAACCGCTACGAAGCAGTTCACCCAATACAAAGGCACTCAAAGACCCCACAGATTACAAAAAGGACAGACGATTTAAGGTACAACAAGTATAATTATCAAGTATCAAATATCAATTAAACAGCCAATCTAACAATAATTTAAATTGCAACTTTTCTAAAGTAACAAAAAAATTTAACAAAATGGCTAACATAAGAGAATTTAACAAATATAAAAAAACATTTCTCTTCTAAAAACTACATTTTTCTGCTAAAAAGTAAAGTATTTGAAACTAATTTATTGCTTCAAAAGATTAATATTCTTGTACAAAGCTGAAATATGCAAATGTTCGTTAAAACTACAATATTTCTTTGTGGTTTAAAAAGTTAATATTGCCATGGCAGCTTTTTATATTGCGTTGTGTTACAGTTTTCCTGTTTCATTTTCTATTTTGATTATGCATTGTCTGTATTTGTATAATTCTGTATTATTTATATTTTATTGTTCCCTGTATTGTCTTCTTTATCGTATTTTTCTGTTTTAATATCTATACACGCGTAATATTGTTTTATGTATGCACAAAAATGGCGTGGCTTAGTTCGAAAGTCACAACACTTTGAAAATTTGTTTTATGAAAATTTAATAATGTTACACGCAGATTGAACCCGCAACCTCCTTTCGTGATCGGGTTTCTCTTTCCTAGATAGCCATCAGAAGGCTCTACAACCATTAGGTCGAGTCGACCCTCAAAGTAAGTTAGTTACACATGCAGATGGAAATTTGAAATCCATTTTCAAGCTTAAGAAGTGCGGACTTGACAGCGAATTTATAGTGAAGAAAATTATCTTGGTTGATTTATTTTTTGGTTGATAATTCATGGTACATACTCACACAGAATAATAATAATCTGCAAGTGGCAAGTATTGTTCGTAGATCTCTGCATCTACAAATTCCTACGCATCCACGAAGACAGTATATACAGGTGAATTTAGAACACTCAAATCTTACCCCTATTAATTTAATATACCCTACTTTAATATTCCAATTATTATTTTGAATCCATTTCGAATAAAGTCCTTAGCCCTTGAGAAAATGGACTGGAATGTATTCCTTGTTTGTTGTTTTCGATTACCTCTGAGATTATCTTTGTTTCTTGGCTTTCTTTGTATGATATTGATTTGCATTGTTCTTTGTTTTTTTGTATGCAGCTGCAATTGAGCGCTACTTAAACATTGTTTAAATCTTATTTTCTAAATTTTATTATCTAAATTTTATTATTTATAAATAAAAAATTTTTGTTGTTTTTGTTTAAAGTTTAAGTTAATTTTTTATTTTTAAACTTATTCTAATTTTTTTAGTTGATTCTTTTTAAGCTCTACTTCAGTTCTACTTTTCCACTTCTACTTTTTTTATACCCTTTAGTACCCCTTTAAATACCCCTTTTAGTATACCCTACATCAGCGGTTCCCAACCTATGGGTCGCGGCATACTTCTGGGTGCCAAGTCAAGTTTACTAGTCAAATGTCGAAGTCAGGGGAGATTCAAGAGTCTTCACTTGTTTTCTGCTTTATAAAAACAATATATTTTTAATCGTTTTACAATAAGTCTTACTAATTACTTAGATATACATGAATATAATATACAAATAAATGTATGTGTTTGTAACTTTTCCTTGTATATTTAATTAGTGAACCTCAAAATATATTTTACACAGCAGATGGGCCGCACAACCAAACAAACTGGGAACCGCTGCCCTACAAGATTGAAAATGAAACTGCAATAATTCAAATCCATTTTTTGAGAGGAAAGTAATTTTATTTTATAAGTAACAATCTACTGATTTCTGTTCTTGATTTCCTGGATCCTTTCTCTGATTTCCTCCCAAACGACTCCCAGCTCGTCCTTGTAGTTCCTGAAAAATTCGCCTGCTTCCGCAGCGATTTCCTTGCTGATGCCCTTGGCGTGCTTCAAGAACTGAAAACGAAAATGAAACATTCACGAAAAAAAATATAAAATAATGCAAATTATAAATGCTGTTACAAAAATGTAATGTCGCTTTCCTGCCTTGCTAGTCTTATGGTTATGTGGAGACATTTTCAGAGGTCCTTACCAACTATCGAGGGACCTCACCCAATGACTCCGGACCTAGGCTTCAATTTCGGCAACTTGGCGACAAAATGTAGGATCTAAAAAATACTAGAATTTTCTCGATATCTCTATTAGAAGCCGAGATCCGGATTTCTCCAGATGATTCCATGTGACGTCACGGCTGTCGGGAAGACTGTAAATAGCGCCGTGCTCTGATCGCGGAACGTGTTGAATCGTCTTGTAACGTCTTCGGAGTTCGAAGAATCTCTTCGGAGTCTTGTTCGCTTTGTGAGTTGGTCAGCTGTTAGACGCTGAGCGCTATTGTCCGTGCTGTTATTGTTCGTGATTTGCTGTCTGCTGGTGTTACTAATTCGTGCAAGTGCTGTGTTATCCTGTTACCTGTGCTTCCTGTTTTCCGGAATATTCGAGAATAAAGCGTCGTTCCCGATTATCCTGTTTGTTGGACTATTTTCACAGTACACACAAACAATACTTTTCAAAATTTATTTTATAAATAATAGTGTCTCTTTATCAGTAAATTCAACTATAATACTGGTGGAAATTTGTTAGTGTCTGTAAAAGGTAATTTGAGTAGACTATTACTACTACTACTAGAAAATCTTTCCCAGATAGCAAAGCAGGTTGCGGAAAGGTTGCCATTTAACTTTCCATAGGCTGTCCGCGAAAGCATTTCCTCGCAATCTGTTTAGGAAACCATTGTCGTAATGTTTACATAGGAAAGCTTTTTATGAACTACCTCACCGATAAGGTTTGGACGACAATTCTGCGAAAGCATTTCCGCGCAAACCGTTTCGGAAACAATTCCCACAAAATTGACGAAATAAAGCTTTTTATTAACCACCTGTCCTATCGTGTGTAATCCCGTCCGGTATAGTGGTTATTGCGTTTGCCTTTCACGTCTAGGAACGCGGGTTCGATCCGCGGCTTGGAGGAATTTGAAGCTTTGTCACAATCCAATCGTACAAGTAAGTTCAATTAAAAATTAGATTAATCAAATTAATTGAAATTAAAATTTGATTAATCAAATTAATTGAAATTAATAATTGAAGAGGGTTGAAAAAAGGGGTGTTGTATCTTTCTGTAAGAGTACGGCTTCGGAAGAGGGAAGGGGAGTTCTATTTTGTCCGTCGAATTAGGGCTTTTAACAACCTTCTGAAATGCCTGAAACAAACTTGGGGAAAGCCTAAAAAAAGCTTAGGGAAATCTTACTGAAAACCTTGTTTCTTGTTGACTAGCGAACCTTTCCGCTTACTTTGCCGAAAGGTTCAACCCTTGTTATGGAAACCTTTGTGACAACCCTTTACCCCTGCCGACGACAAGGTTTCCAAAACCTTTTAGACAAGCTTTCTTTGCTGTCTGGGTTCTCTCTTTAAACTCGTTGCTTTGTCTGGACAACTGCCAAGAAAACTATCTTACCGTCTACATGAAAATTTGTCTAAGCATAAAGCCTGCTCGTTTCCCCTTCTTTGATATTATGTATATTCAAACTGACCGGACATCCCGGATTATCCGGAAAAGCCCCGATTTTTGGATCTCTGCGACGATTTAAGAAATATCCCAGAATGTTTAGTTTTAAATAGTTCGTACTAAAGGTTTCAGCAAAAATTAAAAATTAACTTTTGGAGAATTTTTCTTCCAACTTAATTACACATTGAATACGATCCATCTATTTTCAAAGAACAACGTTATTTCTGTGTCGTTCAACTAATGTGTTCAATGAAGGCACAAGTATCGAACCAGATTAGTTACATTCAAAGTTGTATTAACCATCTTCAGCCCAAGTTATTCGTTATTAAAAAAATATTGAAAAAAGTTATAAAATACTTCGTGATTAAAATTATTCATGTTATTCAGATTAATTAATTAATTAAATCCATCCAGATTAATTAATTTAAACTGTGCTTTCATTATTTATTTGTATTTAAATTTTGTTGCTATCTAGGAAAATATAAGTGCAACATGAGTGCAAGGTATGGCATTTGTTGAATATTAAAAGCATACTGAACACTGAGAATTTTGTTGATTAAATTACAACAGAATTTTCATCATCATTTCAAGTTTTATAAAAAAGTATGACAATGTCAGACGTTTCCATTCCGAAAACTGTAATCAATCTTACGAAGGCTATTTCATGTGGATTTTTCTGTGACCTTATGTTTTGTCCCTTTGTTTATTGTTTTGGCAAAAAATTTGCTCTGAAAACAATTCATTTTTGTATCTAAAACTAAGAGACGTCAGAAAGTAAAATTCAATATTCTTTTGAAATTCACAAAAAAATCAAATGTTTGATGACCTACGGACATATTAAAAATAATTTATTTTTTTAAAAAATCGAAATGTTCAGGAAATCCAGTTTGAAATATTAAAACGTAACTTTTTTTGAGCGTACATTAATAAATTTTGTTAAATGTGTCATGATTCATGTATGCGGGATGTAAATTAATACAGCTTAGGTGACCAATATTTTTAGCAAACGATTTATACCTAATAATATAAAATTAAATAAATGATAAAATCCATTGATCTTTTCAAAGCCAATTAATGATAGCTTCGCAGATTTTTTTCTGTATTTTCTATGGTAAAAAGTCTTTACTTTACGGCTGAAAAAATGTTATAATTGAAGAATTTTCTGCACTATTCTATCTGTTCTATACAGATGGCATCCCACTGATTAATAAGTGTTTAGCTTCTTTTGTAAACTGAGTTATCTGCCCTGTGTTAATATCCTTTCTTCTCTATTACGTACTGTGTGACGGATAGATCTATTTCTTATGAAGAAGAAAAGAATGAGTAACCCAATGGCCGATGTGTTCCCAACCCGGGTTCTCTCACTATTTGAAAAGAAACAAAAACAAGTAATATATAAAAAACATTTTAAAGTCTATTCCTACTATGTATGAAATTATTAAAAGTATTTGAACAGAATTTGATATTTCCCGCAGAAATTGCGTGATTTGAAGTCTAATAATATTAAATAGAATCGGCAATATAATCATAAATAGAAAATTGTTATTTTCCTGAAAAATTAAGTTACGTGACGCAGAGACCTTGGAGATATAATGAAAATCGTACTGCGCATGCGCAAAGATATGGCTAAAATATAGGGTGCTTCGAGGATCCCATGGGCCATCCATATACCCAAGAACCAAGTCTGTAATGTTAATAGTTTTCGAGATATAATGTAAAACGTACTGCGCATGCGTCATGCAAAATATGAAATGACAGACAAGCATACAGACAAGAAAGCGAATTAATATTGCATTGTCACTTAGATCTGAGCTATGCTTAAAGTTTCAAGTCTCCAGCTCATCGGGAAGTTAGTTTAAATCGATTGCAAAATTTGAACAACATATAGGGAGAGTGTGAACTAATAGTAGGAATTGAATAACTGCCTATTTCTCTGGAAGAATCACCAATTTAAAAGGAAATTTTGAGATTTTATCCAACTACAAACTAGAGACTGAATTTCTGAGAAAGTTTCTTGGCATAAAATGGCCAAATCTGGCCCTAGAGCTGTAAAATTCCAACTAATTTATTCTAATAAAGATTCGGTGTGCCTACCTCTTTGGCGATTGCTTTGACATTGGAAAACTTATCCTTAGAGTGCTCCATGCCTTTGTCGAGGACGTCTTTCACCCACTCTCCGAACTTGGCATATTTCTCCTTCAGGTCGATCTGAAGATTCTTGAAGTAGTCCTTGATCTTCTGCCAGTAGTCTCCCATACCTCGAGCAGCCCTCTTCTGTTCTTCATCATCATCGTCCAGAAGTTGATCGATGAGGATGATCATCTTGTTCCTGCCTTTCTCCTTCAACATTCTTAGCAGTTGGTCTAATAGCTAAGCGCAAAAAAAGAACAATTATTCAGTTCAGTTTTGTGATATAAGCACAGATCTGTTCTCAAGCAACTTTTGGAATAGATGTGTAGCTTAGATGGGGCTTTCATAATCACGAAATATCTAAAAATTAGACTTGTGTAAAAATCATCATTAGTTCGTTTGTGCAAAAGATTAACACTTTGACTCCTAAGCCGGCCGTAACCGGCCATGCAACTTCTATACTAGTGGGGCGGATTTGGGCCGGTTGCTGTTCCGAAAGGGGGGGAGAAGGCAGTTGGGTGAGTGTTCATTAAAGCGACCCTTAGGGGAGAGATGAGTGATGGAAGGCCTGCCATTCATATTTCCCACCACTCGTAGTGAGGAGAAAAGGGGGAACGGGCGGACGAATCCATTCCACAGATCAATTAGTAAGGAAACCTCCGTATACAACTGTACTCAGATTTTGAGAACTCTTAGTAGTCAGAGGGTTAAACTGATAAACCAGAAATAATCCAAAGGGCACCAAGTGATTGAAATTGTTCTTTTATGGAACGCAGGATGAAAAAATATTATGGAACATTTTACCATAGGGACCTCCAGAGGTATTTTCAGACCCCCAAAAAATATGCATATTTTTTAATGAAAATTACTAATTTTTCACGACATCGTTCGGCATCTAAATAATAAATGTTTAAGAATATCCAAAATTCTATCATAGTAAAACCCATATTATTAATCTCTAAACTATATATTTGCTCTAAAATAAAATTTCAGAAATGTTACGGGTCTAAACAGAAATCTGAAAATTCAGAGAAATTAGAAAATCCGGAGTTCCTAGATTATATTGTCGATGTTCGTAATTAAAATAGTTTTAAAACTCACTTCAGATCCTTGGCCGAAGATTTTTTCAATCTTCTCCTTTAGTAGCTCAGGATCTACTGTTTTCTTAATCTAAAGAGAAAGAAATGAAATTAAAAAATGATCTTAATTCATGTATAATTTCTAAATCATGAGTTAGAGTCTATAGTGTTTGGAATACGACTCGTATTCAAATTCCTTGCTTATGGAAGTGATTAAAGAGCAATATAGCGTAACATTTTTGCTAACAATGGCTGAAAAGGTAAAACCTTGCACTTTCTGAAATTAATTTGAAATATGATTTTTTAAATATTTAGGCTAGATTCACCGATCTATCAGAATCATCTCTAGAATAAGAGATTTTGTCCTCAAACGTGTTTAGAAAAGTTTTAATAGTGATATGCATGGTTAACCAGCTTGTTTCGAAATATAAAATTGTGTCTTTGTTTCTTAAATAATTACTGCTTCTCATGTGATGTAAATTTTACGTAAAATACCCCACCAACCCTATAGAAGAAAAAAGAGCAATGTGCATAAATTTATAGATTGAAGAAAATAGTCACGTTTTAAATCGTTACTAAGAAAATACCTAACTATTATAAGTAGAAAAACAATTACGCTTCAGCGCAGGCATTGTTCAGTGCAAAGCTTTTAAAAGTCAGTAATAACTCAAATTGGCAGTGCGAAGAAAGCTATGATCTACTGCACCTCAAGTGAATGAAGTGTAACGTATTTCTCTGTGTCTTAGAGATATAGAAAATGTTCTACAAAATGAGTCAAATTTCGTTTAAAATGTACTTTTAGTACATTGAATGTCGAATTGGTAGTTAAAATTGAACTCTATTCGAGTTCTGAAGAAACACGAGGGCAATTTTGGGACGTATTTCGTAATTTTAAACCGTGGTCAGATGACGAGAACGACATCTGAACTGGCATGACATTCTCCACACCAGCAGGTGGACGTTTGACCCCTGATGTCACATTAGGCGTCCCCCAGGCCCGCATACACGGCTAACCTTCAGTGGAATCGGGTTTCGAGCCTGGAGCCCTCCGTCCCGAATCCAAGACGTTACCACTAGGCCACCGTGGCTTAAATTAAATTCTAGAATGTGTCCAAGTACCACAGGATAGTCTACAATATTTCCACGATTTCGTTCGATATCGGTATATTTTTAGAATATCAGCTACTTTTCAATATATTAGGATAATATTCAGTACTTTCTAATTGAAAGTAATGAAGAACCGATTATCATTCCCTATATCGTGAGTTTGAGTTGTCTCTGAATATAGATGACAAAGACCACATACGTGTTCCTTGATTTTGGTGAGCAAGTCCCTTAAGTTCAGCTCTGCCAAGGCATTTTCTTCTGGATCTTCGACAGCAACATCGAACCCTGAAAAATGAAATACTAAGTCATGTTCATATTTCTTTCAGATGCCAGTTTTTTCACCGTAGAACTACGTTCCTCCCATTGGGGTCTCAGGAAGGAATTTGATTCACACGCCCAAATGCCACAAAAAACATTGTATGGGAGATCCTCTATTTCTCGGTAACTACATATGTCAAAAAAATAACTATTGTCTTATTTTAGAGATAAAGGGTAACAACAGAAGTTACAAAGAAAAATTGAAAATCGGAAAAGAGTCACGCGAGTCAAGTAGACCGATAGTCCTACGCCTTTAACATCAGCGGCTGTTTGAAAAAGACAGTCTTCCGTCATTTTTCTATTTCATCTTTTTCTCTGTTTTTTAGTCTTGTTTCTACAGATATATCTTCTTCAAAATAAGAAAACCCCTAACAAAAAGCATCACTGAGAAAAACAGATTGGTTTTATGCGTGCAGAGTCATAAATTTTATTACTTTTACCACTACACTTTCAGAAGTAATATGCAACCATTTTTTTCATCATTTATAAGAAATTCAGTATTATACAGCAGAAAAAAAGAGTTAAAAATATTTAGAATACAGAATTAAAATATTAAAACAAAGGAAAAATGGTTTATTAAAACTAAAACCAAAAGGAACCTGCACTGTTCACAATATTCACAGTGCAATTTTATTTCAAATAAAAAAAATGTAACAGTATATCATCAGCGGACTGTTAAATCTTACTTATACTTATGTACATTATGTTACCGATACTTATGTACCGGGTACCAAGGAATCACGAAGCGGATTTTAATTTTTTCTTATATCTGTGTCCAAAATTTAATTGGAGGTAAGCTTAGAAATTGTTAGCTTTAGCTTTTAGCAAATAGTGTGCATGAGTTTGCAAAAAATATTGTTGTCGCCTGCGAGAAGCTGTATTCGACTGTATTGTAGAATGAGGCATAATTCCATCCTATTCTACCGTACAGTCAAACAAACCCATAATTTATTATTCTGGTTTTGATACTGCACGATGAATTAACATGTTCACCAGCTCCTTCAAATGATGAGCAAATTTACTTGAAAATGTCTTTATTAAACGAAAAATGCACCAAATCCTCATAAATAATTGTTTTAAAAATGAATACCAGCTTAAAAATGATTTTCTACATTAACCCTCTCACACCGAGCGAGGCGGTCCCGGGCGGTCTAAAAATTTCCCCTTAACATCAACGAAGGACAGTCTGAGGCGGTTGGCTTCTTCTGAAGGGAGGTGAGGTTCTGGGATCGTTAGGAGATAAGCGTGGTAGGCAGGTGTCCAATTATCCTTGCTAACCACAGACCATTTACGCGCGCCTTAAGAGAAGGTTATAGCAGGGGTTGGGTTGGTGTAAATGACCACACATGTTGGGAGAGTCCAATTTATGTAACTTCCTCCCAAAAAGCCTCGGTTTTAAAGGAGCTATTAGAAGTAAGTCGCCTCGGGATTAAAGAGTTAAGATAGAAATTTATCATATTGCCCACGGTTTTATTTAATATAGTACAAATCGTCGATCCTTATAATTGCCTGCATTTATAAACTTATGTTTAATCATCATAAATGTGCAGTATCAATTGACTATCTATGATCTTTTAATTCTAAATTGTAAGTGGGTAAAGTGTTTTAAACCTTTAGTGTATGGCTAAGAATACACTAAGATATCCTCCTAAAATGAATATTTTGTTCGGTAAACAGCAGTTAGTCGTTTCCTTTTTCAAATTTTCAAAAAAAATAAAATTTTTAACCAATTCATCAAAAAATTTATGGCCAGTTGAATACGCAGTAATCTACTGTTGCCTTTATTCATTAGTAATCATCCTATCTAGTGTACTTGTTTTGATGCGATAGGACAAAAGAATAATAATATCTGCAAGATAATTATAGGCCTAACAGTGACGGTGAGGGGAGGGAAATCCGAATTACTTATAGGTACTGGATATGTTCCATCCTGAAAACAAAGGTAAAGAATAATGTCACAGTATTTGCACCGCCCGTGAAAAAAAAGTGAATACTCACTCTCAGGAATGGAGGCTGATGCTGCGAATCCAACAAGAACTAAGAAAAGCAAAATCCTCATTTTTCTGAAAAAGACAACAATATATAGTTCAAGACGAAGAAACTTCCGTAGTTGAAATGGCTACTGAATTACTATTTACTATTACTATTTACTATTACTATTTACTATTACTAT
>BGPR01001232.1:134894-165018 GCA_013235015.1 Araneus ventricosus | reverse complement strand
TTATTTCTGAGTTATAGGTGTAAATGTAATTTTTAATAATTTCAATGCAATATATTTATTTCTGAGTTATAGGTGTAAATGTAATTTTTAATAATTTCAATGCAATATATTTATTTCTGAGTTATAGGTGTAAATGTAATTTTTAATAACAATTAATGGCCTTTCTGATAAATGTTTCAGGCACGCCAAAATTATTCAAAATCACTACAATTTTTTTTATTAGTTACTCTAACCATTTTCAAACAAAAATTGGGATTAATTTTTATATTTCAGAGCGAAATTTCAAAATGAAGACCATAATCATCCGAAAATATTGATTTCGGAAAAAATATGCCTAATACTTGATATCTAAGAAAATATTTAAAATTTAATAACAAAATAACTTCTATACGAATGCTGAAACTTCTTCTCCTTATATGTTTTTATACTTAGATAAAATGTCATGAAATTCATAAAAAAATTGCAGCGCCTGAAACATTTATCATAAAGGCCATCAGTTTTTGTTAAAATTATATTATTAATTATAACTCAGAAATAAATAAATAAATGGCTGTGGAACTTAGTGCGTTGTCTTATATAGTGTTTCTATTAACGAATGCAAAATTTCATATTGTTTAATTGAAAATTTAAAAAAATATGATTTTTATGGTCCCTTAATTAGTATATAGAAAATTATTTGCCTATTTACCATTGCCTGTTGTAGTAGTTTAAACAACTTCGTCTTCAATTACTATAATTCCTGATAAATGTAGCAACTTTAAAATTTAGAAATGACAAGCAGCAGAAGACAAATATAAAAAGTATTAAATATTTATAGGACAAAACGTGAAAATGTTAATTACAAATGACAAATTAATTTTTTCCCAAGGAAAATAATTCTGCGTCAGCTGCTAATAATCAATTTTATATGTAAATAAAAGCTTTTGTCTTCTGAAATTTGAATATTTTACGTCCAAATTATTCTAGGCAACTTGATGATTTCTTGGAAAAATTGATGAACTAAGCTAATTCTACAGTGATGGTTTATAAAAATAACTGGTAAAAATCAGAATTCAGCAGAAACGAATATTTTTCATATTTTTTTTTTTTGCATATTTCTAAAACGTCTTACTTTTGCCCTTGCTGTGAAAGAATAAGAGCATAATTATAACATAGCGTCAGAAATGCAGGATTTTCTGACAATTTAATGGATAGAACAATAGAACTTTTCTATTTATTTGAAAGTAATGAAGTTAGGAGCATTGAAAGTCGATTAGAATCTGTGTTCTTTTATTTTCCTTTTCCAGGTATTTCGAAATGGCATGTCAGCACCCAGAGAACTCTATCCAAATGATCCAAACCATCCCGATCATTGGGAAGAAGGATTGGGCGAACTCACTATCGTAAGAAATATTTTTGTCTAAAAGAATGTTAAGTATATAAGTGAATGATTATAATTTTCTCATATTCATTTGATTTTGCAGTATTAAAGTTATTTTCTCACACGCTTGCGTTGCAACAGCCAAGTGACAGTGTCTCGGATTCAAAATCGGGAGAACTTGTGTCTGAGACCCATTTCTACCAAAAATATCAGTTTTAATCACGACAATTACATTACTTCATCTTGTCAATTACCCCAGAAGTAAAATACTTAATAGTGTTGCATTTAACAGTTTCTATCTTTCAGTACAACTAACCAAGTATACAACGAACGCAGGTTTGTAATGAAAATTATTTCAGGCAATTAATAACAGGAACTTCTTTATTATATGCAAATATTACCTCATATTTCATCGATTGGTATCGTATTTGTAAGTAACATTTCGATTTTTTCAAATGCACTTGGTTACTCAAAATGAATGTTTTATGAGGCACTCCCAGTATAAAAAATAATGTTTTATTGTAATACCTAATAGTTACTTTGATTGTTGTAATAATGCTTTCTAAATAAAGTCGTCCGGGGGACGGCTTTCTGGTGCGGGGCTCTGTGTGCCCCGTGGGGGGGGGGGGTAGGTTGATCGCTTTTTTCTACGGGCAGCCACCTAAACTGCGAAAAGAGATCGCACGCGCACGATCTCAAAAGTGGGGCTGTCCGTAGTGTGAAGAAGAAGAAGTTCAGGAGATGTTGCTATTTACAAGAAATACAAACGCTAATTACAAGCGAAATACAAATGAAAACGCAATTTTATCTTTCTTTCGTTTAAGAGACTTAATCATCTTTTGTCTGATCTTGCCTTCTATGCTATTACATTGAAAATTGTTTGTTCCCAATCATGCGATTATGAAATTTTATTCTGGTGGAATGCACTGTTTTAGCTGTTCACTAAGATGTGCTATCAAAGTTGCATTTTTTTCAGTTTTATATCACAACTTTTTTTATGCTTCTTTTACTTCAATCAGAGAGCATTTTAGAATTTTAAAGTCAATTTTACTCAATACCTTATGTATGCGTGGTGTGCACATAATGTAGAACCTCCTCTACCAAAGTTCGTGGCCACCAAAACCCATATTGACAAGTAAAACCTGAAATTTCTCATTTTGGCTGACCCCGTCCATTTTTGTAGTCTCTAAATCCAATGGGTGAGTCGGTAGATGTGGGGCATGGTCATAGTTATTTTGGCTGGGTTCACATTGAAAATTGATATTTTGTAATAATGTAATTGCTCAGGATTATTCTGAGATTTATTTAAATTCCACCCCTGTTTTCGCGTGTAGTTAAGTGTATTGTAGTGTAAGATAATGTATATTATGGGCTAATATTTCTATGTTTCCTAAATCCACCCAGCTCTCTTTGTCCTTATCTCTTTGTCCTTAGAGATGGTTGTTTTGGATGGGTTCTCATTGTAAATTGATATTTTGTAATAATGTGATTTCTCAGGATTATTCTGAGATTTATTTGAATTCCACCCCTGTTTTTGGCTTTAGTATTGGCAATAGTTAAGTGTATTGTAGTGTAATATATTGTATATTACGGGCTAATATTTTTATGTTTCCTAAATCCACCCATCTCTCTTTGTCCTTGGAGATGGTTATTTTCGCTGGTTTCACATTGTATATTTATATTTTGTAATAATATAATTGCTCAGGATTATTCTGAACTTTATTTAAATTCCACCCCTGTTTTTGGCTTTAGTATTGGCAATAGTTGAGTGTATTGTAGTGTAATATATTGTATGTTATGGGCTAATATTTTTATGCTTCCTAAATTCACTCAGCTCTCTTTGTCCTTGGAGACTGGAGGCTGTCCCTTTTTGTGCAAACGCCGATCTCCTTTTTCTCTGTTTAATTATTATTAATCCCCACCGTCCCGCTAAGGGCCTTACACTCTTTCGGGTAAACCGGGTCTGTGTGGGTTCCTTTCCTTTCCTTTCCTCCGTAAACTTGAAGGTATTTTTCCGTGTGAGCATTAGATGAGTGAAGGAATAAATTTGTGTATTGTCACAGACACATGACAAAAGTAATTGCGAATGTTATCTAGCTACACGTCGTCTTATGCTGTGCTATGAAGTTACACCTTTTTTCCTCCTGCAAATTGCATACTGAATTCAAAAAAATAAATTGGATGTGCAAATTTTGCGTACATCTAGTGAACACGAGTGACTCCATTAGATATGTAACATTCATTTAGATGTTTCTTTTGTTAAATGGCATGTCCACAATCCAGTTCAAGAAGGCACTGATTAAAAATTTCTTAGTTTGGAAGTATCAGAATTTACCAGCTTATTGTTTCACTGAAAAATCCTGATGAAATCGCTTCAATTGAAATTCATAACTTGAAATACAACCAGTGTTGAAGTTATTGATTTTAACTTTCTCTAATACGAAGTTTCTATGCAATGAATAATTATTGCAATCATTAAATATTTTAAAATGGAAATTTTGAGGAAACTGCGATTTATACATTCTTGAGACCTTAAAAAACATTTTTGTGATGCTAAATACCATTATATGAACACAATCCACCACACTTTTCAATTAAATTCTTTTATTCATTTTAATTTTTGTATAATATTTTAAAAAAAATTTCTTGTCCAGTTTTAATTCTGCTTTCTTTTTAAATAATAATTTTATAAATTTTTTTTTTTAAATCATTGATTGTTTGCATACTATTATATGAACACAAAAATTCATAAAGGGAAATTATCGCGGAATGAAATTTGGTAGGTTTCCATAACATTAAAATTGTGGATCTGAATCAATTTTTGGACAGAATTGATAAAAGGATATAGGTATTTTTAAAATACATTTTCGATTTTCTTTAATTTCTGTTGAAGCTAAATACAAAACGCGCCGTTTTAAAGGAAAATTAGCGAATAAAATTCCCATTCTTTGTATTAGGCAATGATCTTTACTATCAATATTAACCCTCTGACTCCTAACCCGACCGTGACCGGCCATGCAACTTCTATACTAGTGGGGCGGATTTCGGCCGGTTACTGTTCTGAAAGAGGGGAGAAGAAAGTTGGGCGAGTTGATCTTGGGGATAAGAGATGAAAGGCCTTCCATTCACATTTTCAACCACTCGTAGTGAGGAGTGAGGGGAAACGGGGTGGACGAATCTATTTCACCTATCCATTAGCAAACAAATCTCCGAATGCAGCTGTTTTGAGAACCCTCAGTGGTCAGAGAGTTAAAATGTCATCTATCTCAATTAAATTATTTGATTTGTTGGAACTGGGCTGTGGGTGTGAAAGCAATCCTTTTGATTATTATATATGAAGATCAACTTTACGTTCAGATTTAAGTAGTGTTTATATGTGAATTGGAAAACTGAAAAAAAGATATTTCTTTTTCAGCATGGGCGAAGACAGCTTTATGCATTGGGGAAGGAGCTGAGAAGGCGATATAGTCATTATATCACAGCTAATCCGAGAGAAGTGAGTCCAATTTTTACTTCATCATTGTAATGTTGTCAGTGGGAGTACTTTTTGGACTTCATATTCCACAAACAATGATAAACACTTTCACTTCTATGAACTGCTTGTATCTATATTTCTTCGAATTAAATTTGTCTACTATAAATAAATTTCTGAATGTTAAGTAAATCCTGATTGAATAAATTAAGAATTGATTAAATTGCGACTGTCCAGTTTTGCGTAATGCATTTAATTACGAAGAATAAAGAAAAGTAACATAAGTTAAGTTAGTTTACAAAAACGATTCTAAATAATTTAAGAAAGATAGCAGCAATTTTCGTAAAAGTCAGAAATGAGCAAAAATCCGAAAGAAAAAAAATCATGTAGAAAATTTACAATGCCCATCGGAAAAAATAAATGTCGCAATTTAAATTAATTAATCAAAACCTATTTAACAATTGTTAGATAGCTATTTTAAATAATTATCAACTGAAGAAAGTAATACCAGAAAATAAAATGTTTCTCTTAATTTTTATCGGAATTTGGTGACTTCGGTTCACATTTCATTCAGAGCTGGTGAGAGAAACTGAGAACGAATCCATTTATGACACATCCATTCAACAAGTTAGTGCTCGTTCCCTTACTGACTAATATTTAGTAATCATAAGGAAAATTTTCTGATTCTTTAGCTTCAGGTAACATAAAAAAGTTCTTGGGGTAAAAACATTTTTTCTCATCTAATCCATAATCTTAGTGGAAACGTAATATAATGCCCCTGTTAAATCAAAATTTTGCATATTCACAAAATCCCAGTCGGCAAGCCGGAAGGCAAAGGTAGTTTCCTTTTGTTTGGAGATATAAGGAAAAGAACATTTCGTCCTCAATTTTCATTATGCGGAGCTGCAAGAATGAAAGAGGGTGGAAGCGACTGCAAATGACGACAGATTTCAAGCAAGGTGTAACACGCATAGGTTAAAAGGCAATTTTAATTTAAGGGGGTGGCGGAAAATCACATTTCAGCTAATAACTTATAAGCAATTGCAGCTATAAAAAAATTTTAAATACAAAACAAACATACAAAAGTTTTTTCTATCTTCAATTGGAAAGGAATTACGGTTAACTGAAAATTTCAACCCCCACCAATTCTACCCCTTTGAGCTTTATAGACCATCTACGAACTCGTCGGAGATTTTCACCATCCTTACAACATATCCCACGCATGTTAAAAAGAAGTCAAAATTACTCCAGTGCTTGTGTTCACAAGATAACATCAGCAAAGAAGCGTTACACACACACATATATATATACACTATATGCCCAAAAGTATCCGGACACTTGCAGATTTTCACATTTTTTTAGAATTTCTCCGGAATGGTTTAACTGAATGCGTTCAAACTTCGGACATGTAAAGAATAGACAATAACTCACATTTTACATTGAAGATTTGGTCCTGAAGGCAATTAGGGAATCGTCTACAAACTGATGAAGACAAAAAAGTTTTTGGACCACTCCGCTTCACAGAATACCTATACCAGCATGAAACTTTCAGAAATGGTAATGTATAATGTGCATAATATTTACAGAAATTTTCGTAAACTCAGAACAAATATTTGGGAAGATATAAAGGTTTTCTTAAAAATTTTTAAATTTTCCCACCTGTTTTTTGCTTATAATATGCAGAGTTTTCTGTTATATTATGCAAAACTTGAAGAAAAGATGAAAATATGTTAGAAAAGCATTTTGTACGAATTTGGAAAAGAATATTTGAATATTACAGGAATTATGAGCATTTTTAGTAAATACTGTTTTACTGCGCATGCGCGAAACATAGTGTAATTTTTCTTTCACAACTTTAAAGCCAGATATATACGGCAACTTATATTAAAAAATTCAGTTCAATATCATTAATATTCAGAAAGATATTTGCATTACAACGAGCAGAATTTTAGCTCCTGTCGAAGAGAAGCTAAAAGATGAGGGGTTGTACACAAATTGATATTTTTTAAACTTATATCTTTAAATAGTTATATTGAATTGTATAGTGGTTAGAATTTGCTGAATACCCATGAAGACATCTAATATTCGTAACGAATAAAAAATATATATGTAGAATTATTAAAATATGTTAAGAAAAGAAATTAATTACATAAAAAATCGTTTCGCCATAAAATAAATATATTTAAAAATATCATTTGACCGTAAAATTGTAATATGTAACTTGGTAATAATCATGTAAATAATATAATTATAATAATAAAATTTTTGTTATTTATAGTGCCTAAATATCTGGAATTAAAGTTATGCACGTAATTGATAAATCTTAATAGGTATTCAGCAAATTCTAATCACTATACAATTCAATATAACTATTCAAAGATATAAGTGAAAGAAATATTATTTTGTGTACAACCCCTCATCTTTTAGCTTCTCTGCGACAGGAGCTAAAATTCTGCTCGTTGTAATGCCGATATCTTTCCGAGTACTAATGATATTGAACTGAATGTTTTAATATAAGTTGCCATATATATCTGGCTTTAAAGTTGTGAAAGAAGAATTACACTATGTTTCGCGCATGCGCAGTAAAACAATATTTACTAAAAATGCTCATAATTCCTGTAATATTCAAAAATTCTTTTCCAGAATTTTATAAAATGCTTTTCTAACATATTGTCATCTTTTCTGTAAGTTTCATATTATATAACAGAAAACTCTGCATGTTATAAGCAAAAAACAGGTGGGAATATTTGAGATTTTTGAAGAAAACCTTTATATCTTCCCAAATATTTGTGTTGAGTTTGCAAAAATTCCTGTAAATATTATGCACATTATACATTACCATTTATGAAAGTTTCATCTTGTTATCGGTATTCTGTGAAGCGGGGTGGGCCAAAAACTTTTTTGTCTTTATCAGTTTGTAGACGGTCCCCTAATTGCCCTCAGGACCGGATCTTCAATGTAAAATGTGAGTTATTATTTATTCTTTACATGTGCAAAGTTTAAAGGCAGTCAGTTAAACCATTTCGGAGAAATTCTAAAAAATGTGAAAATCTGCAAGTGTCCGGATACTTTTGGGCATATAGTGTATATATATATATATGTGTGTGTGTGTGTGTGATATTTTAATTTTTTAACTTTCCTAAATAATCTTTTAACGACACCTAATTTTAAATACTTCTACTTTCATCATAATAAGCGCACTACAACTTTCTTCTCGAGTCACGTGCCTTTTCCGGGGAAATTCCCTTTTCTGGGTACTTAAACTTTGTGCGCATTCCTATCTGCCTTTTTCACGCCAACATGTAAGCGTACAACAACAACGCGCCGCTCAGGCGTAACCTTTTGAATACTGGTCATGGAGCTACGTAAAAATTGAATCCTTTACCTATGAAGAAATAACCTAATATCCTCAATGCCTGAATAAAAGAAGATTAAGTCAAATATTGTCGCTTCCATGACCAAAATAGACTACACTTCACCTTCAGTAAAGCATGATCTTTCATATCACTTCGAGACGGGGAATCAGAGGTTCGTACAACTTTTGCACTTGAGTTCCTTGCTCGAATGGTGATTGACATCACTTGGCCATGGAACATTCTATGGAGTGACGAAACCATTTTTGCCTCAATGGGCACGTTAACACTCACAATTGTCGAATTTGGGCAGCGGAAAACCCTCACGCTATCCAGGAACAACCCTTGCATCCTGACAAAGTTACAATATGGTGTGGATTTACGGCTGGCTTTATCATTGGATCGTATTTTTTGAAGAAATAACTGCAAATGGAATCCAAACCTGTTCCGTCACAGGACAACAGTACCGTGATATGCTGAAGGATTTTGTAATCCCTCAACTTCAACAACGTGGATGCCTTCAGGACATCATTTTCATGCAGGGTGGCGCACCTCCTCTCATTGATCGTTGTGTAAAGCAATTGCTAAGACAGCATTTCGCAGATGCACGGGTGATCAGCCGTCATTTTCCCACAGCATGGCCTCCTCGTTAGCCGGATATCACTCCCTGCGACTTTTGTTTGTGGGGTTTCCTGAAGGAGAATATCTACCGTAAAAGGCCACCATCTCTCCCCGGATCTGAAGGACAGCATTCGGCGGCGCCATGTTCTTGATATTCCGGCAGACTCACTCCGTTCAGCTGTGGAAAACATAGTTCTGCGATTAGAGCACATTGTTGCATGAAGGGGGACATATTGAGCAGTTTTAATGCTATTTTTTGATATTATTTAACATTTATAAAGCATATTAAATATTTTTCTGTGTATTACAGCGCCACCTATACATATATATATATATATATATATAACAAATAAGAAACAATCATAGCAGAATTGTAAAAACAACATATACAACATAAACATTCATAAAACAAAATGTCAAGAAAAAAATCTGCGGTAAGAAAAAGCCGAGAGTTCTTATAGAGAGAAAATAAACAAAAGGGGAATATATATAAAAAGGGAAGATAAAAAAAGGGGAAGATAAAAAAAGGGGAAGATAAAATAATATAGAAATATATAACACAAACGCAACGAATGCGCAATAATGCTGCAATTCAAGAAGATTTGTGGAAAATATATCAAAGCCATAATAATCAATAAATGTTGAAATAAAATGGAGAGACTGTAGTTAATCGGTAAAAGCATATAGATGCTCATCAGGGTAAGTAACATCTATACGAATCGCTAAAAATTAGTGAAATCATAATGTTTTGCGCGAACAGTGCTGACATAAAGCTAAAAACACTGTCCTTTACCCCGAACATTATGATAAGCCAAGAATTTGAATGAAATACCAAAAATCTATTGTTTCCATCGATTTCCTAATCTTCATCGAAACTCCCCCAACCTTAGAAGTTTGGCGGAAAAGAAAGTAACTTGATATTTCGTAAACATCCGGACCCTACATGACGCGTTAGGTTCATTCCTTTGTCACGTCTCCCGGTGGCTGTACCTCTCAGTTTTAGGTTCGTAAAATTATTTCTAATTTTTGGTATTTCATTCAAATTCTTGGTTTATCATAATGTTCGGGGTAAAGGACAGTGTTTTTAGCTTTTTGCCAGCACTGTCCGCAGAAAACATTATGATTTCACTAATTTTTTAGCGGTTCGTATAGATTTTACTTACCCTCATGAGCATCTATACGCTTTTACCGATTAACTACAGTCTCTCCATTTTATTTCAACATTTATTGATTTTCATTACATTGATATAGAGAGATATATATATATATATAGATATATATATATAGATATATATATATATAGATATATATATATATATATATATATATATATAGAGATATATATATATATATATATATATATATATATATATATATATATATATATAAGAAACAAATCATAATAGAATTGCAAAAGCAACATAATCAACAATATATATATATATATAAACGTTTAAACTTTTCAACCAAGGCTATTTTGGGTTCTAGGGGTCATGATCGGTGAAGATCTGCAGAAATTTTCCGGAAGTCGTGTCATGAAAATCATTGCTATAGGTAGAGTTCCTATAAGGAATCCACCTGAAACCAAGCACAGCAAAGAAAGTACGATATTTTGAAATACCACCTGGATCGACGTATGACATTTTGAGACAATATACAAAAATGACGTATCATATGCAACATTTTAAGATCAAATGAAGCCAACCTATTCTGCCGTCCTAACCTAAAAGGCGTATATAAAGAATCTAGAATTTTTGGCTATGGCCATTTTTGTAACTGTACATTGCGCTAATTGTATCAGATATGCATTTTTCTTTAGTGGTTTTCTACTATTTCTTAATAAGATATGGCAATTTTGCTTAGGAATATTATCGAGCAGCTCACAAACATTACTATATAGGAAAAAATCAGAAAATTTAAAAAATTCAGATACGCCTTTTAAGCTTAGGAGGGGAGTCTACAAATATTTTGCATCAATGAAATATTCTGGTAAATTGGACATACGACATTTTGACATAACAGTAACTAATTGAAAGATCATAACTAATCTCTTACTTTCGCAGGTGACTATGCAGGTAGCCACTCAACAAAAGAACATGAGAAGCGGATTGAGCATGCTTGCCTCTCTTTATGCCCCAAACGATTTCTGGGAGTTCGTGCCTGGTCTACCCTGGCAGCCGGTGCCCGTTTTCTACATACCGAAAGATGACGATAAGGTGAGAAATCAGAGCTTCCATTATGCAAGGTGTCCACACTTATCGTGGTCCAATAGCTAATTTCAAAACCGTTAGAGATAGACATATAGTTCCAATTGGAACCAGCGGGAGTGTTCTCCCCTAAACTTTCTCGTATACTCCTAACACATGTAGGGAAAAAAATAATCTAAAACCCCAAAAACAGTGGAGATAAAAAAATAAGCGAAATTAAGTCAGTTCCCCGCATAAAAATTTCGAATCTGGTTTATTCCCAGAACGCAACAAGTTTCTCCAGCATACGTTGAAACGACAAAACAAACGGCAATAAAATAATCCGAGCAGGATCAGAATTCGCCAACAGGGAGAAAAAGGAGCCAAAAGGGAAAAAAGCGCCAAGAAAGAGCCGTTGATTATCATGCACAAAAGATTGCGTTCAGTACGCATGCGTGTGGATATGCTTGTTTCAAAAGTAAAATTATACAGACCGATAGACAGTCAACCCGTTGACGGATTTGGCCCAAAATTTTATACGAACCTACATTCATGACGATAAAACTGTGTACCAAACTTTATCCATCTAGCTATTCAAGTTTTTGAGTTATAGTGTTCACATGACTTCGGACATACGGACAGACATACTTCTTGTTGACGGATTTTGTCTAAAATTTGAAAGAAACCTACAAATTATGTTTAAAGACCACATACCAAATTTCATCCCCGTAGCTCTAATAGTTTTCGAGTTATCGTGTTCACAGACACACAGACAGACAGACATAATTCCAAAATTATGTTTTTCGGACTCAGGGAGGTCTAAAACGTGGAAATTCATCAAAATCTCGAGTTTGAATTTTTTGACGATTACAATACTTTCTCTTTGTATACTTCGTATACGAGAAAGTAAAAATGTTTTAAATGAAGGGTAAAAATTATCATATATGTTTTTTTGGGTGAATAAATATATTCGTGAAAAAGTTACGAAATCTAACTTTTTATAGAGTCCCCCGGTCCTATCAATCATATTTAGTAAAATGTTCGTGACACTCTAATATTTTAAACAAAAAAGTTCCACTCTTTTGCGACTAAAACTGACCGAGTTATAGAGATTTCAATATCGCTGACTTAGACCACTTTACACCAATTCAATAGCCGTCTTGCAGACGATTCACCAATCAATACGCAGCAGTTCCTCGACGAGGCCTCTGATTGGTTAAAAATCATGAATTTCAAAGTTCCATAACTCGCTCAGTTTTAGTCGCTGCAGAGTGAGACTTTTTTGTTTAAAATGTTAGATTGTCAAAATTATTTTACTAAAAATAACTGATAGGATCGGATAGGATATATTTAGTGACTCAAAAAGCATAAAATATAATTATTCCCTTTATTTAAAGCATTTTTCCAATTGGGACTATATGTCTATCTCTAACGGTCTAGAAATTAGCTATTGGACCACGATAAGTGTGGACACCTTGTATTCAGTATAGTGCAAATTAATTGGACACACTCAAAAATGTTCACATTCGTAGTTTAATTACTTTAAGTTCACTTACATGCATGGCATAGCAGTTTAGTACAAAATACGCCCTCCTCTAATTTTAATGATATCCTGTGCATCTTTCAGTATGGATTCCACTAATTCAGAACATACATTTTTGTTGTCGCCATCACGAAGCCAAACTTTTATGACATTATCAATAATTTTTGAGAGGTTTGGATTAGATCTCGCTAGATGCCATAATTCTGAGCTAGTAAAAATTATTTTAAGAAAACAAATTAACAGTTTGGGATTTTAGTGGAAATTCTCCAGATTTAAATCCCATCGAAGATTTCTGGAGCATTGTGAAGAGACTTGTGAGTAAGATGGACTGTTCAACCAAAAGTAACATGATTGAGAATGTCATAAAAGTTTGGTTTCGTGATGGCGACGTCAAAAATTTAGGTTCTGAATTAGTGGAATCCATGCCGAAACATGTACAGGATATCATTAAAGTTAGAGGAGGACATATTTTGCACTAAACTGCTATGCCATGCATGTAAGTGAACTTATACTAATTTAAATACATATGTGATTTTTTTTGTGTTTGCCCCAGTTTATTTCCACAGTACTGTAACTAAATAACACGTAGTTACAACGAGACTATTCCTAGTTAGAGCACAATACAGAAAACTTTAATGGGCGTAAGAATAGCAAAATTCAGTGGTAAATATTTCCAAGTATAGGACAGAGGTTCCCAACCTGTGGTACGCGTACCCCCGCGGGTTATGCGGCGGATGAGTTACGGGTATGCGAAAGTGATGTTGGTAACGGCGGAAAACACAATAAATAAGGCTAGAGAAAAAAGGTATAAAACAAAAATAAGGATATAAAATTAAAAACAAAACTTAGAGAATTTTGCTCTCCCAAGTTCGTCTGAAAAGTGAAATATGTAAGCACAAAAGCCTATCGGGTAGCAGTGATTATAGAGTACCAAGAACTCATTGTGAAACCAATCTATTTTCTTTCCTGATATTTTTATGAAGGCATTTTTGCCGGAAGGCTAATAATTTTTTAATCAATCTTGTTAGAGGTATTATGTTTGTTTTTATTTCTGAAAATTCATTTGTTGTTTACTTATCTTGTTTGTCTTGTGGTTTGGGAAATTTTGGGATATGAAGAGGTTTTGGTTAGACTTAGGTCAAGCCTCTTAGAGAAAAATTTCCCAATTTATTTGAATCCATTTCGAATTTATTCTATAACCTTTGAAAAAGTGCACTAGAATGGACTCCTTGTCTGTTTAATTCGATTCTATCAGAGTTTATTTCGTGGTTTTTACTTTCTTTGAATTATCATTGTTAAATCGATGTAATGTTTAATATGTTTCAAGAGCACAGAACATGGGGAAAGAAATACTCGTCCAAAGCATATAATAAGAAATATAACAGTATACTTGACGCAGCTCGAGGAATGAGATTATATTCGCCTTCATTCAAACCTAATTATATAAAATTAAGCTTCATGAAACAAGCTCAAAAAAAGAAGCATCGAATTGCCTTCCATTTGTATAGCTGATTACCATGAAGAGTAATTGTTACCTTTCATCCTATGTTAATGCGAAATTATTTTAATGCTCTTTTTTCATTTGTTAGGACGTGGAACTGATAGTATTACATAAGAAAAAAGGAATAAGATATAAATCAAAATAAATCCTACAAATGCTATCACTACAATTGTCCTACACATGTAACTTAATTTGTAGGACAATTAAGTTACATTTGTAGGAAGTTGTTAATTACCCTACAAATGTAACTTAATTTCAGCCGTTTGATCCTCAAACTAACCTAAGCCCTCAATTTTTTAAAGAAAAACTTGTTTATTGGACGGAATGGATGGTATACTCAAAAATAAAAAGACTGATGAAGGATCACGCGAGCACATAAAGGTTGGGAACTTCTGGTATGAGATAATGGATGACACATCCAGCCGGAGAATTCTCCCCTCGACTATCTCGTATACGGACATAAAATATTATATATATTTTTCACGTCTTCCTTACTTTCATCTGCAATTTCGGTTACAAGCTCACTAATCTAAGTTGGGAATCGGAACAGAGATACTGAATTCTAAGTGCCCTGTACATATTGCTTAAAACAATATGTTTCCCAAGTGCTCCTCATATAACCTGAATTTTCAAGTTTTTTACAAACTCTAGTTTCTTTTGGATTTTATTTAGGATTTTTGCCTCTTGATTTTTCAAAATGTTTCTCGTTTTGCGGTTGGACAAAATTCAGGCCACAAAGGGTATACTTTTGATTTATAATCTTACCCCTGGCAGAAAATTTTGTCCATTTTAGAACTCATATGGCTAGTGGTCTTCGAAGAAGTTTGCCATTCGAGTTCTTTTCCATTCCTTCCATTTTGAATAATCTCTTTTACATTCTAAGTTCTATTTTATGTCTTTTATCTATTTTATGTGTTTTAAATAATAATTGTTGTAATTCTTTTGTTGACGCAATCACTTGATGCTGTTGCGTTGAGCACGCAAAAAGGTGTATTGTCATCGTTTTTGGTTTAAATCTTCTGTTTCTTATTTATAATTTTTACATTTTAATTTATATTTCTATTATTTGTTTCTGTATTATATTAGAAATAGTTGCATATGCGCCATTTTATATAATACCAAGTGTTTTTAATTAAGTTTTAATTAATTTTTTTAATTAAAAAAAAAAGTTTCAATTAATTTTTACTTATTACTTTATAGTTAATATCTTTGGTAAATTTTAATAATTATAACTGAATTTTGAAGTATATTTTTATCTCTCATATCCGGAAGTTTTGAATTTATGAGCTGCAAACTCTTTAACCTTCTCAAATTTTGTTTCAGCGCAAACATAAAATTCCAATATAAATTATATAGAAATATTATATGGAATAAAAATGGAATTGCATGAAATAAATTATATGGAAAAATATTATTAAATAATATAGAAATTTCTTGAGCACTGACAGCAAAAATAGTGTGGAGACTGAGAAATAATATTTATTCCGAGTAAAATAAATATGAAGTTATCTCGAAATCCCATTGTTTAAGATTTTAAGAATAATTTATTTCATATTTGGGCAGTTTATCAAGGATTTCTGTAGTCTATTGTTCAATCCATTCCTGCAAATACTTCCTCATTTTTAACGCTCTCAGGTTCTGATCTTGAAGAGTTAAATGAAAACTCTTTGTCTACAACAGAATGTCTTGCTGGTCTCACTGAAGTTTAAGTTGTTTTTAAAATAAAATATAAAAGCTGCATGTCCCAGAATTTAAACCAATTCTCCATTCCAAAACGCAAACTAAAATGAGGAATTTTTTTAAAAAATTTGAGAAACCAAAAATAAGGAAGTGTAATGATAAATTAATTTTTAATAAATCTTAAAAATATTATGCTCTTTACTTTGCAAAAAATATGTTTGAAAATTGTATGTACTACAAGGCCTTTATATTCGGAATCATTTGAATTCTGTTCGCAATTTCATTTTAATCGCTAAATAATTTATTGATTCAAATTTGGCCATGCCAACATTTTCCCAGTTTGTAAACAATCCCAGACCAACGATCGAATCCTTAATATTCGTTTTAATACCAAAACTTGTTTTAAGGATTGCTTAAGCTATTGAAAGTTTTAATTGCATTTATCGCTCATTTTAGGAATCTGTACAATAAGATTTCAATTCTACATATCAGTTGGAATATTTTGTTCTTGTAGGTTTTTTATAAAAACTTCCTTGAACAAACGTAAGCTTACTCTCATTTATGACAAGCTAACATAAACTTAATGCTTAGTATTAATCAATTTGCTAGTGGTTTAGATATACTTCATTTATGGTGTAAAAGCAGTACAAAGATGTTAAGACAAATTTTTTACATTGAAATGATATTTTTGCCTGAAAGACAGGAAAGAATCTCACTAAAAAAAGTCTTTTGTAGGTGTTAAGCTCATTCCATAACTGTCCATTAGTAGTAGAACGAATGAAGAAATTGGTGGGACAGTTTGGCAACGAGACGGTCCTGGAAATGTATGAGGTAAGTATGTATCTGAGGTCATTATTTTTTATTCTTCGCAAACTGTTAAGAGGTTCAGTTTTTATTCAAACGATCTTTTTTTTAACTTTTCAGCAACAAATGAAATTTTGGTCTTTGAATAGTGGTTGGCCCATAAACGACTGGAATGATGTGGTGAAATTGCACAGAATCCTGTCTGTAGAGGTTTGTTTCTTTAGAGACATCATACAAAATTTAATGTCCTTAGTATATAGGATATCCATAAGTAAAGTTCGTCTATTCAGGAAGCCCTAGAGCCGGTTCTGTAGCTTCAAACGAAACAACATTTTACCAGTATAAAGTATAGCAGTACGCGCACGGCGTTGCCCATGGAATCAGGACTTCAACAAAATTAGAAAAAAAACCGCCCACAATGACATGAAAAAGTTTTGAAAACAAAACCAAAACAAAAGATACACAATAATGATTTTCCCGCTTATTTTTTTTCGCGATAATGACATTTTATTTGCAGAAAAGTTAATCTAAAATAATATTAAAAATTTGAAACATGAAAATCATTATTATACTGCAAGCAAAGTATGCGAAATGAATAAATACGTTAAGATACTTCCGAAAATAATGTTCAAAGTCATTGAATTGAAGGTTAAGACGTCACCTGCCCCGTCAGCCAATCAAATTGCCAGAAACGTCCCTGAAAACTGTTGCGTTAGGAAACTAGCTAGAGCAAAATAACTTTCAACTGACTAGGAAAAAATTACTTAAAAAAAACAGGGAAAGATATTTTAACCGTTCTTGTATTAAATCCGACAGAACCGTTCTAGTTATAAGCTGAAAAAAAAATTGAAAATAATAATATTATTAGAAAGTTGAATGCATCAAATTTAAAACCAAAACTAAACTTTCAATGGCAAAACTGGCTATTTTTTAAAAATTTCTCAAAATTCAGTAAATTACGTTTGAAGCTGAAAAAAATTTCATTAGAAAGAAAATTGTTTGTTCTATCCGATGGTGCATTGATTGTTTTTCATCGATCATTAGAGAAGATACTACAGCCGTAAACGTGCCAAAAATGACCCAAAACAACACAAAAGATTAAATAAAAAATTTTCTAGATTGAATTTTAAAATTTAGGCTTCGAGGTGCATTGAGTTACCTTTACGATTAATTGTGCGCCAAATTTTATGGCCGTAAGTGCGATAGATTCGTCTAGACATCGCAGACACACACACAAACATTGCCTTTGCAAGTATAGAAAAAAGGATTCTCTGTGAAAGCCGAGAGAAAAGAAAAATCGGAGAATAAAGAAGTAAAAAGGAAAAAAAAATATTATATAAATTTTGTCAAAAATGGTGGTGTTCCATTATCTAAGGTGACTTTTGAAACCTTCTTTAAATTACTGAAGCAAAACTGTATAGTTAATTTCCGTTTTTTTTAAAAATAGAAACGCTGCCGAAATTCAGTTCTAAACATACATTCATTTTTATTCAAAATACATTTCTTATTTACGTTTTTTGTTTGTTTTCACAGAGCGCATCACTTGCACTACATTGTAGTAATTTTTTTTTTCCTTTTGGAGCCATACAACCGTCTCCAGGCTTCTGAATAGGCGAACTTTAATTATCGGCACTCTGTATATCAAAGTTAAAATACATGTACCGACTTACCAGACATACATAATAGACCAGAGATTGTTCACTTCTGGAACTTTTTTCCCGTCATTAGTTTCTCCATGTTCTCTGATGCAGCCCACAGAAACTTATGCCACTGAAACTCTAAGACTGACTACTTAATCACACTCAATGACGTTTCCTCACGAATATAATTCTTGCGCATACATTGTTTTAACTATGATTTATTATGCTGTACAGGATGATTCTAAAATCATGGGAAAGACTCAAGCGTAGGCCACATACAAAAGCAAGTTATTTTTAAGATAGAACTTGAGGTCTCAAACGCAAAGGTCCCACCACTAAAGGGCGCTCCATGCAAGCGAATTAAGCAAAAGAAAGGGACACACCCCAGATAAAGAAGAACAAATACAAATTTGCAATAGCAAAACAACAGAGTTACATGAATAACGACATGCAAAGCGTGTATAACTGCTGACGGCGTTGAACACTTACTGTCTAATGAGGTCTATTTGCGATTGTATCTTTAATATTGCTTTCGACTTGTAATGGTGTTATTTATGCAGCTATGTTGCTTACCTATGGCAAATTTGTATAACATTAACCCTTTGACTCCCGAGGTCTCTCAAAATCTGAGAAGAGTTGTATACGGAGGTTTGTTAACTAATGGATCAGTGGAATGGATTCGTCAGCCTCGTTTTCCCTAATATGAATGGCTCACCTTTGAACTCTTATCTCTCCCCCAAGGGATCCCTTAATGATCACTCATGTAACTGCCTTCTTCCCCCTTTCGGAAAATCAACTCGCCGATATCCGGCCCTCTAGTATAGAAGTTGGATGGCCGGTTACGGCCGGGTTAGTTGTCAGAGGGTTAAACCTGCGTTCTACATTTTATCTGGTGCATCCACTTCTTTCACTTCATTCACTGGCAAAGAGCCCCTCCATATTCTATTTTAAAATTTCTCGTTTCTGTATGCCTCACCTACCCTTAAAGTTCGCCCCATGACTTTAGAATCATTCTGTAGATGACAACGTAGATAGTGAATCTCACAAGGTTGGTGTGTTTCTTATATTTTCTACTAGGCTCCTTCGGAGACCAGCTTGTTCGCCTGGAATATAATTTCAATTGAATCGCTTGTGTGTAATTTGATATTCATGGTTCCCTTAAAAAAGTAATTTTAAATTCCAAATCGTGATAAACATTTAACTCTTGTTCTTTCAGTACTTCCACTTATTTTGTTCATGTTCTGCATGAACGTCTTTAATGGAGTCCATTAACTGTCTGAGTCATGCATCATACAATGGCATTATCTTCACTCTCTTATTCCTCTTGAAAATATTCATTTGATTTTAACTTTAAAATGGCGCAGCATATTTTACTTCCAGCAGTTTGTTAGCTGGGTGAAAATATGCTGATTGAAACATATCATTAAACATTAAAAAACTACTTTAGCTTTCAACAACGGAATAGAAGCACGCAAATAAATATTTGTTACAATAAAAACGGTTTGAATTGCGTTGCAACAATGCAAAGTTTTACTGCAAATTATGCTTAAAAAATATTTAAAAATTTATTAAAATTAGAGAAAAGTCGTACGACAACTTAACTGATGTAATGTAAAAGTAATTTTTGCACTTTCAGGTGGTGTAAAAATAATTTTTGTGCTTTAATATTTTTGAAAGTTATTAAGGATAAACACCGACATTTCGATTAATATTTAATTAATTAAAATTATTAATTAAACTAAATTAATTAAAATTATTAATTAAACTAATTAAACTTTTTAAAAAAGGCTCTTAGGTGTACATTCCAACCCTCTAAAGTAGGTTTGTACCAAATTTCGTAGCTCTAGCTCGAGCGATGTTCCCTGCAGAGTGCCAGTACAGACACACACACATTCTCCTTTATTATTAGTAGAGATAAAAGCCATAATACAGAAATTTTGAAAAACATGAGAATAAAGAGTGGTTTTAGATATGTGCAATACCGCATACTTATTAATCATCTTCTTGTCACACTAGTAAGATTTGTAGTCGAGGGCTTTTTAAATGCACCTATGTTATGGTATAGTCAAGTCGTAAATGTATCGCCTGTGACGGTAATTTAGTCTATTACATACTTTTGTATATATTTTTAAAATATTTTATTGTATGTAAATTTCATTCTTAAGTCTGAATACATTTCTTTATCATCTTTTTCCAAAGTACTCCAACAAGCACAACGTCCCTGCCTGGGCCTGGAAATATTGGAAAGAACTAGTGTGTCTAAATGACTACGCCTACAAAATCAACTTCAATGATAAGAAAATCCTGAAAGTTGTTGGTGGTAAGTACAACAAATATGCAGCTTCAATTTTCAATGTTAAATTAGTAGTAAAATAAAAATAATAAATTGTTTTTTAACCAAATAATAATTGAGTCTTGATTTTTATGTGACGAGAATATAATTTTAATACTATCACGTTAATGGTTAAATGAAATTCATAAAATGATTTTCTGAAATATGAATCTTCTGGTGAAATGATTTTCAAGTTTATATAGCAGTAAAACGTACAAAAAAATTAGCATTTCTTTTATCGATGGTTTATTTTTCTTCTGAATTTTCATAGATTTAAGTCACTGGAAAAAAATTCATCAATCAGATTCAATAAGAAAACAAAACGTTTAAATATAGATGCTAATAATAACATCTCGCATCACAAGAAAAGGATTAAAAATTATGATCTACAGTAGATGAAAAAAAATTAACTTGGAAATTATTAAAGAAAGTTTTTAAAAACATCAATCTTTATTAGCTTTATTTTTAGAAATTTATTTAAAAGATTGGATTGATTTAAACGTTAATCTTTCCTCATAAAACTCGTATAACATTATGAAAAAATCAACCAAAAAAATTATTTGAATAAAAGTAAATATCATGGGGCATAAATAAGTTTTGGGATAACAAAAACATTGCGATAGTGTGTATCTGCTAGATTTCAATATTAATGACCAAATAATATTTAAAGAATAAGGCTTAAGCATAAGCATGCAAAGTTTAATTTACCAATATGTTTAATTCTATCACAAAAAAATGTTTGGATAGAATATAGTTTCCAAAACAACTATAAGTTAATCCAGCAGATAGTAAACTGATACAAAACAATAACCTCACGGACAAGAAAAATTTGGCATTAAATAATTACTACTCATTTATTTAAAGTAACTGATTATTTATTTATTTTTAAATTACCAATATTTATACTGTGATTGAATCAGACTATCATAACCTTTGTGGTGTGTTGAAACTTCACCTCACCTTAGGTATTTTTTTGCCAGTTTTGAAAAATTGAAAACGAGCAACAATTAAACACTCTTCTTTTTCTTTTATTTATAATGTTAATAAAGTTATCGTATTATAAGTCATTTCTGTTGTGTTCTTTTAATAAATTATACCTCTGTGTGTACTGTATATACATAAGTAATAATAAGTGTATAGCCATAAGTAAGAAAATAATATAGGACAAAAAGTATTGATTTGTGGTAATAAGAGATAAATTAAGTTAAATATATTTATTTGAAAATGTTAAATGAAAAGTTAAAATTGAGAAGCCTTTTAATTTAAATCTTATTTGGTCATTAATATTGAAATCTAGGAGATACACACTATCGCAATGCTTTTGTTATCCCAAAATTTATTTATGCAACCCCATTTCAGAAAAGAGCCCCATAATTTAATATGCCCAAGTAATGTTTCACCAATGAAATTTCAAACATAGGGTGGTCATAAATTATTGGACCTATTTCAAAAATTTATTTTAAAAAACTATAACGTACCAACTTTGAGTTTTTGAATGAGAGAGTAGCTCAAAAAGTTTTTCAGATAGGTAACTCGGCGTTACGGCGCTTTAAATCTGCTGTAGCGGGAGATTCCCAACGCAAGTGTCAAAATGGCTACCGTGCTGCAGAATGCACGTATGGCATGTCTCTGGTACCTCGGAAGCAGATAATTTGTTATAGTTGAAGGACGTTTTCGTTTAGAGTATCGAAATTGTCGGTCTCTGAGTAAGAGCTTCATCAAACATTTGTATTAGAAATTAAGGACTGAAAGTCCCCCTCACTGATGCATATTTCCTGCTCCGTTAAATTGTTCATACCAACGTTTGATGGAGTTCTTACTTGGAGAACGACAATTTTGATACTCCAAGAGAAAACGTCTTTGAACTGGTACAAATGATCTGCTTTCGAGGTACCAGAGACATGTCATACGTGCCTTCTGCTGCAAGGTTGCCATTTTGACACTTGGTTTGGGATTCGTCCGCTGCAGCAGATTTAGTGCGCCGTAACGCCTTGTCACCTATCTGGAAAAAAAAATCTTTTTCAACTAGTCTCTCATTTAAAAAAAAACCAAATTTGCTACATTATAAGTTTTTTAATTACTATTTTTAAATGGGTTCAATAATTTATGGATCATCTTGTATAACTATTTCAAAGTTAGTGAACTATAAGGTTATTGGTTTCTGAGGTCGAAAGTTTTTAAGAAATCACATTAATTTCATTTCTTCAGCATCATGATTTTTATCATATACTATCAACAAATTCATTTTGAAGTAATACATTTTAGGTAACACATTTGATATGATAATATAAAGAAGGAAGCTAGCAATCTTGAAATGTGTGTGTGTGTGTGGATAATTAGTAATTAATATGCTTCTAATAAGTTTGGGAAAACGACTTGACAATGGATATAAAGTTTTGATTAGTCCCCGAAAATCACATGGTCAATTTATAACGTCCAGATGTAGTTTAATCTGCATTGGTGGACGCTTGACTGAAAATGTGGGTTAATCGAACGTGGTGTAAAAATACATCAGTTTGAAGATTAGGCACAGCATCCTGATAGACCAATTATTTGGATAATCCACGCTGATATTAGGTTTAATTGGAAACCGTTACTAAGAATTTAGCAACAAAACAGGATACATTTTCTTAGTTTTCAGTATAAACAGGGTATATAATTGATAAAGAACATAAGAATAGCCTAGAAAGAGAGTTTTGACTTAGTTTAACATTCAAAACATTTCAGAATTACATACCGTAATTAGGTACAAAATAGTAATAGATGCTCGTGGCTTAATCGAAAAAATCGTTTGCGAAAAATTAATCGTGGTTGCGGTTAATCAAACCTGGTGCCAAAATATATCAGTGTGGAGACTGAGCACACCATCCTGATAGACCAATTATTCGGATAATTCACGCTGTCATTAGGTTTAATTGGAAACCGTTACTAAGAATTTAGCATCAAAACAGGATACATTTTCTTAGTTTTCGGTATAAACAGGGTATATAATTGATAAAGAACATAAGAATAGCCTAGAAAGAGAGTTTTGACTTAGTTTAAGATTCAAAACATTTCAGAATTACATACCGTAATTAGGTACAAAATAGTAATAGATGCTCGTGGCTTAATCGAAAAAATCGTTTGCGAAAAATTAATCGTGGTTGCGGTTAATCAAACCTGGTGCCAAAATATATCAGTGTGGAGACTGAGCACACCATCCTGATAGACCAATTATTCGGATAATTCACGATGGCATTAGGTTTAATTGGAAACCGTTACTAAGAATTTAGCAACAAAACAGGATACATTTTCTTAGTTTTCGGTATAAACAGGGTGTATAATTAATAAAGAACATAAGCATAGAATAGAAAGAGAGTTTTGACTTAGTTTTATATTCAAAACATTTCAGAATTACATACTGTAGTTAGATGCAAAATAGTAATAGATGCTCGTGGCTTAATCGAAAAAATCGTTTGTGAAACGGCACCCACCCCTTTTAGTTCGATTCACCGGGGTTGTACTTACTTCTTTGGCTTAACATACCGAACACTAGGGTACTGTGATTTTAACTCTGTATTCCAAAGTAACTCATAATTCCATTAATTACATTTCCGAAATTTTAAAATTAACTTTGAATAAATGAATAGTAAAATAATTTAATTTTACAGTTTCCATTTGAATTTAGAATAATTTTAGTATAGAAGTTTTAATTAAAAATAAAAAAAAATTAATTGATGAAATTTAATTAAAATTTTAACTACAAAAGTAATTATAAAAAAATTCTTACCATGTTTATTTTACACATTTTTATTGATTTACGCACCTGTGACTGAATAGTAAAAATATAACAGAATATAATGTTGCCGAAATGCAACAAAGCCTTTTTTGTCAATAAATTTTTATTTTAATGTTCTAAATTGTTTAATTATTATTCACATGCTTAGAATGATGCATTCCAGCATCTGAGTAAATTTTTTTTTCAAATCGGAGTTGTTGAGATAATATAAAAGGTTCAAACGTGGCCAAAGTGAAAGGTTAGGTCAGGCATTTAGAAACTAGTTATTTTCGCAATAAAGCATGGGGGCGAAAATTCAAAGGGAATTTGATTCCAACAATACAACTCGTATGCGTCATGGCAGATACGATATTGGTAAGTAGGACACAGTCTGAACAACAAACCTATGGAATACTTAAAGAAAGTTACCAAGAATGGCGCAAATTCATGATTTTTTCGCCTCCTGTTTAACCTGGTGGTTATAACCGCTCAAAATAACCGTTTTTTTTAAATAACCGGTTTTCAGTTTTTCTATAAAAAAAACGTCGTTTGTAGACCACAACCACGACCCACGTCCACCGACTCGCCCATTGGGTTTTGAGTCTACAAGGATGGACAGGGGACGCCGTTTGTAGACAAATTATTTTATTAATATTGTTTTTACAGGAAATAAATGACTAATATTTATCTTTTCATAACGACTCTTTCAAAAAACCACCAATCAACAGACGCCTCGACAAAGCAGTTGTCGTTGATTTGTCTAAGATTATGAAATTCAAAGCTTCATAACTTGGTAATTTTATTCTCATCGAACCTAAAATCGAGCCTATCTTTCTATCAGGTTTTTTAACTGGTTATTGGATTAAAAAATAACCGCTTATAACTGGGTCAAAAAATAACAAAAATCGGTTGACCGAAACAAAAACTGCTTTTCCGTTAAAACCGATAGGTTTTTCCTATCCCTAAAAGTAACCAAAGAACTTGTCGTCTGAGGGAATACATTCTTCGTGTATTATAATTCATACAATTGGTTTGTTATGCTAGTGTAAATTTGTAATCCATACAATCTCTGTTGTACATTTTATTTGGTGTATCCTTTTCTTTTACTCATTTCGGTGACAAATGGCATTTCCGACACCGTGTTCTATTGTGTAAACGACTTGCATCCATATGCCTGACTTGCCCTTTCATTTCGGCTACGTTTTTTCGAAACACCCTGTATATAGAACAGATTTAATAATAATGAATTTTTGAGTAATTTTAGCTTTATCTTTCAGCAATTAAATATTATATATACTAAGAAATAACACATACAGTATTATATTATTCGTTCGGAAACTAATATTTAGGCATGATACATATATAAAAATAGCACCAATAAAATATTGTTTTCATACTGCTGTTAGTCTTCTCCCTATAGTTTTGTGAAAAACAAGTATACAAATATTTATATGCACTTACCATGGAGGTAAATCTAAATCTGTCTGCATTCTTAACCTAGGTCCAATTTTTTATCATCTGGTGGATAACGCTGTCGAAAAAGTCTCAGGAGAGTTTTCATACACAAAAGTGATGGGTTTCTCTGGAGTAAGTTAAAAACTTCCATATATTCATAATACTCTACCCATGTCCTTTTTCCTCCTACTAACAATAAAGGAGACAGCGTGTGTGCCTGAGTGTCCGTGTGTCTGTGTGGTGGCGCTCTACAGAGAACACCGCTCGAGCTAGAAGTACGAAATTTGGTACAAGCATACTTTGGAAGGTGGGAATGTGCACCTCGGAGACCTTTTTTCGACATTTTATTTAGAATTTTAATTAACTAAAAATTAATCGAAATGTCGGCGTTTATCCTTAATAACTTTGGAAAATATTAAAGCACAAAAATTATTTTTACACCACCTGAAAGCGCAAAAGATTACCTTTTTAATGACATCAATTAAATTCTGGGAAAATGTTTTCTCTAATTTTAATAAATATTGAAACTTATTTTTTGGCATAATTTGCAACAATACGTTTCATTGTTACAACCCAATTCAAACCGTTTTCATTGTTTAAACAAATATTTATTTGCGTACTTCGCTTCCATTGTTGAAAGCTAAGGTAATATTTTTTTATGTTTATTGATACGTTTTAATCAGCTTATTTTCATTCAGCTAACATGCTGCTGAAAGTAAAATGTGCTGCGCCATTTTAAAGTTAAAATCAAATGCATATTTTCAAGAGGAATAAGAGAATGAAGATCATGCCATTAATCTTTTAAGGGAACCATGAATATCAAATTATACACATAACACCACAGCATATCCCCGAACTCAGAGCCAGGACGGCTCCCTGTCGGTTGGTTGAGTATGCGTGAAACTTTATTGAAAAATCCAGAGCAAAAAAAAATACAACTTCTATAAATAGATACAAAAAAACAGGACATTTAAAACAAAAGAATAAAATACTTTTTTAAGTTCAGTCTTTCAGGTCGTTGTGTTGCTGAATTTGAGAGGGTCGTGCCCTGTGTATGGAAGAAGAGAGAATATGAGTACATATGGTTAGTTGGGTCTGTGCCTAGTTGTTGTCGCCATCTTTCGGAAATAAGAGTGTTTCGTTTTCCGCGATGAAGTGGATGAGTTTTCTGATTTTCGCCCTAGAATTGTTGCTGCTCATAACTCTTTTCCACCAAAGTGGTTCTAGGTCAGCTGACGGTTTTGTTAGGTGGTTTGATGTTGTAAACATGCAACTTGTAGCATAGTGTAAGGGGTTTCCCAGGTTTCCGCAGCTACAGGAATCGCTGCTTCTGATGTTGAATCTTTTAAGATATGTCAGAAATGGGCCGTGGCCCGTGGCGAACATTATTTCTGGCCTTTGCCATGGAGTAGGAGTTGTCTTGACTTTTGGCAAAACGTTATGAACGCTCCTGCCTGTTTCTCCATTGTCCCATTCTTTTTGCCAGCGGATGATGGACTCTTTTTGTGGCAGACTCTTGATATGGTTTCTTGGCGCTGGGATGAATGTGGGGATTCCCTCCTGTGTTGCCTTCTTGGCTAGTACGTCCGTACGAGCCTTAATCCATCCAAGTTTAATGTTTGTTTATTTTAGTAATATTTCCTGTGTTTGTTGAGCAATAGGGCTCTTGGTGTCAATTGAAGCAATTGAATGGAGGCTCGACTAGCTGTCTGACCACACCTTTATCTGTTGGTTGGTCTTGCTTGCCCAAAGACAAGCCTTCAATTGAAATTATATTCCCGGCGAACAAGCTGGTCGCCGAATGCGGCTAGTTATCTAATATAATAAATTAAACAGCGTGGCATTAGTTTATACAGGATGGTATGAAATCCTACCGCCAAACTTCTGGGGATGATCGAACAAGTCAAGATAAACAGCTTTTGCATTAGAACATGCGATTTAAACGTTACACGGGGTTTAGGTTATTATCCACCTTACAAGAAAACCATTGCAACTGGTAGAATTAAAATGAGGAATCTACCTGAAAAAAAGACATTTAACAAATATATATCAGGACGACATTCTTATCATAGAAATTCTTAAATAAGACGCTCAATGTTGCTTCCGTGTGCCAATCCCATAATTGCGAATCCCACATTGGCAATGATGCCAAGGATTACCATGGGATATGCCTTGTGTTCTTTTTCCCTCAAAAAAATTTTTTTTCACCTGACAGATGCTCCATACCTCTTCCCGTGTATTCCTTACAATTATTGGTCGTTTAGATCGACATTGAGCTTCCGAAGCTACAGGTGCATGGTGCACTAACTGCTTCATATACAGGGTGTCCGAGATTTGTGGGACACATTTCAAAAATTAATAAAAAAAACCTAATAAACTTACAACTGCGGTGTTTGTTAAATGAGAGTGCATTTTAAAAAGTTCTTTTCAGGTAGGTAACGCGTCATTACGATGGTCTAGGTGACCATAAATTATCGTTAATCGCCCATTTTTGAGAGCCATTATCTTTGAAAACATTAAAGCTTGAAAAAATAAAAGCATGTATTTGTAGAGAATTTTGCGCTCTATATTTAGTAGCTCTTAAAGAAAATTTCATTATTCTCATTCTTTTGAATGCAAAAATTATATTGTTATTTACCTTTCTGTTTTTAACCTGACTTTTGTCGTTTTTACGATTAGCTTCGTGCACGTAACATATAAATTTTAATCGATTTTTCATTCACTTTCTACTGATGAAGAATTCTAAATCGAATCTAATTCTACGAATTTTTTTTAAATGAGAGGGAATCTCAAAAAGATATTTTCAGATAGGTAACATGCCATTTTGGTGGTCTAGGGGGTCGTAATTAATGGAGTTCAAAAATTTGTTTGGAGCCATTATCTGATAAAATATTAAACCATTACTGATTAATATTCAAAGAAAAATAAAAGCATGTATTTGTAGGGAATTTTACGCTCTTTAATTTGTTAATTCACATGTAGTGTGAAAACTGAAGAGTTTTCGTGATATTCAAGAAAAACTGAAAAAGGAAACCAGAAAACACGCATCGGCTTCGGCCGATCGGTAGACATCGCGTACGGAACTCTCTCGCTGTAGCAAATTTATAACGCCGTAACGCCGTGTTACCTATCTGAAAAAAACTTTTTGAAATGCGCTCTCATTTAAAAAGAACCGCAGTTGTAACATTATTAGGTATTTTTTATTAATTTTCGAAATGTGTCCACAATTCTCGCACTCCCTGCATTTTCAAAAGTTCAGTGAGTGCAGATTTAAGAAGCATAGATAGCAAGGTGCATGTCTAGTACGTCGAATCCATCGCATAGAATGTGTCGTGTAGCAGAAGTGTGCTGAAAATATGCGATGCTTTCACACTAATAGTTGTTAGAGCTTCTGAAACCTTTCTGCGCTTTATATTTCATAGGGTGGATGTTATGGTTCTGCGAGGTCCAATGATCGAAACTCAGAATTGCAAGCGCTTTTATTCTGCTTGGCTTACTTATTGTGTCCAGATGCCTCTTACTGTTGTTTCAGATCAATAATTGTCAAAAGTGCTCCAGCAACACTTTGCATGCTGTTTTTCTGGCATTATGAATGAATTGAGATCCTAGGTTTTATGGCAAATCACGTTCATCTTGCTTTCTACTATCACAGCTTGTGTATTTTTCGGGTTGCACAACGAGTTCATAAATAAGAAGTCGGCGGATGAGTAAGAGGGTACTTCCTTTCCTCATGAGTACAGTAATGATGTGAGGATGAGTTTCTTTCACTCCAATGACGGAACATACCCCCTTTCTGGAGGGGTCGGGCTGTGACCGGTGTTGGCTTTTAGGACTCCATCCTTAGTTTTCGATTAATGTCACGACGATTATCATTCAGATTTCCCGTCCCATCTCTCTGTTTTTGTGTACGTTTTTATGTTATTTTTATTAGTATATTAATTTGTTTTTCGTCTTTTTCCTTTCCTTTTTTGTTTTTGAATGTATTTTTTTACTCTTCGTATAATTTTTCCATTGCATTTAGTTTTTATTATTATCCAGTAATTTCATGTATAGCTGTGTAATTTTCAAAGTTTTTTTTTTTACTCTGTGTTACCAAAATATTTTTATAATGTATAGAACGATAGCAATCCTTCCTAATGCAATAGCTCCTGTAAACATTTGTAAACTTGTTGCATTTTTAATTAGGCAGTGGCGTAGAGAATTGTCAAGTTTTAAGAGAGGTCACCCCATCGCGTGTTGTGATTTTTCTTCCAGTTCATGGCCGCGACACTGCTTAAATAACCTTAAGGTTATAGTTGGAGGGCATGGAGTGGTGTTATGTTATGTTATGTTATGTTATGTTATGTTATGTTATGTTATGTTATGTTATGTTATGTTATGTTATGTTATGTTATGTTATGTTATGTTATGTTATGTTATG
>BGPR01001232.1:105553-130985 GCA_013235015.1 Araneus ventricosus | reverse complement strand
GTTACGTATTGCTGGCATTTTATTAGGTTTTACATTAACTTTGAAATGCGTCCCACAATTCTCGCATTCCCTGCATTTTCAAAAAAAGTTAAGTGAGATTTAAGAAGCATAGATAGCAATGTGTCGTCTAGGACGTCGAATCCATCGCATAGAATGTGTCGTGTAGTAGTGTGCTGAAAATATGCGATGCTTCACATCTAGTTGTTAGAGCTTCTGCAACCTTTCTGCGGTTTATATTTCATAGTGTGGATGTTATGGTCTCGGAGGTCCAATGATCGGAACTCCAGAATGCAAGCGCTTTATTCTGCTTGGCTTTACTTATTGTGTCCAGATGCCTCTACTCTGTTGTCGAACAATAAGTGCGCTCCAGCAACACTTTGCATGCTTCGTTTTCTGGCATTTTGAATGAATTGAGATCCTAGGTTTTATGGAACCACGTTCATCTTGCTTTCTATCTACAGTTGCTGCTTGTGCTTGGGTGCACCACGAGTTCATGAATGAGGAAGTCGGTGGTGAGTAAGAGAGGGTACCTGCTCATGAGTAAGTAATGTGTGAGGATGAGGTACTTCACGCCAATGACGAAACTGCACCCACTTCTGAGGGGTCGGGGTGTGACTGGTGCTCTTAGGACCCATCCCTCTGATTAATGACACACGATTATTATTCTGATTTCCTGTCCCATCTCTCTGTTTTTGTGTATATTTTAGCTATTTTTATTATTTGTATTAATTTGTTTTTGTGTTTTTCCTTTCGCTTTCTGTTCTGAATGTATTTTTTTACTCCTCATAATTTTTCCATTGTATTTAGTTTTATTATTGCCAGCTGTATTTCATGTATAGCTGTGTAATTTGTGCTCTTCAAGGTTTTATTTTTTACCTGTGCACTTAAATATTTTGTGTGTGTGTTACACAGTTAATCCTTCTAATGCAATAGCTCCTGTACAAAATAGTATAATGGTGTATAATGTTGTAAACTGGTTGTGTTTTGATTAGGCAGCGGTGTGAGAATTTGTCAAGTTTTAAGAGGTCACCCCATCGGGTGTTGTGGATTTTTTCTTCCACTCATGGTCGGATGACTGCTTAAATAACCATTGGTTATATTGCAGGGTATGGAGTGATGTTATGTTATGTTATGTTATGTTATGTTTATGTTATGTTGCCATGTTAAGGCCATGTTATGTTATGTTATAGGTTATGTTATGTTATGTTATGCTATGCTATGCTATAAGCATACAGGTTAGTTATGTTATGTTATGTTATGTTATGTTATGTTATGTTATGTTATGTCGGGAGTAGGTCTTATATGATTACAGACCACTCTGTGTAAATTAATAGCACTTATTTACAAGATTTAAGTAGAAGTTGCTTTAGCCTACTATTTACAACATAAAAATAAAATCTACCACCTTAGCACTATCTTCAGTAAAATCATGGTATGGTAATTCATATGGTTTCTTCTTCAGCAATCATCCCATGTAGCTGGTCTGCTGGGTGCCCTCAAGTCCTTCAACGACAAAGAACCTCCCTTCGCCTCAATTGTTGTCATGGAACTTTTCAAGGACGATCATAACGACACATTCGTTCGATGGCTTTTCAAGAACGGGACCGACTTCCAGGTTTTGAGGCTTCCCGGTTGTCAAGAATTCTGCACCCTGGAGTACATGCATCAAGAGGCGTTGCACTATGAAAGCACGAAATGGGGAATCGACTGCAGGGGGCCACCAGCGGCCTTGGATCAGTTGAAAGAGTTGCTAAGAGGAATCAGGATATGATCAAATTTAACCCATTAACACCCATCATCCGCATTTTAACCCTTTCTGAGGCCGTGGGAAATTTACTCCCCACCCAATTCATCAATTTTTAAATGCGATTTTTATTGTTGGCGTAAGTTCTCGCCAATTTTGTCGATGAAACAATAACTTAGATGTTCCTGTTTCTTATCTCAAACCATAACGAAGCGTCTTGGCTTGGCAATTAATTATTAATTAATAAAATTAATTAACAAAGAAATAATGTCATTCAATAACCTAAACGATTTTCTTTTCTTAAATCAATCTGAATCCCAAAATTATTTTATTATACCACTACAAGAAAAAAATGGTCCGTTAAGGTGACTGCCACCTTTTGGAAGAGAATTTTTGAAAAACTGGATTTTTAATAACATTTTATTTCTTTTATATATTGTCAATTTTGAACTTTATAAATATAATATTCTTTTGATAAACAGGTGAATTTGTAGTAAATTTTAACGTAATTTAACCATAGAGATCGACACTCTACAGAAATTTGTAATGCAGCAATCCAACGTTTCTTTGTATACAAGTTATAGATAATATTGATCTATGAAATGACCCAAAATATAAAATAAACTTTTAAATGCAAGCAAATTAGGGGTGAAAAAAGGACAGACATGCCTTTTTACATTAATTTTTCAACATGATATTTTAAAAAAAACCTATAAATAAAAAAGTATTTCACCAACAGTAAAATTTTTGCCTCATTTCATTGCTCATATTATTTGAAACATAATCTGAAATTTTCACGCAAATTACCATGCTAACGGAGGAGCATTTTTATGGAAAAAGACTTTTGATAAAATTGCTGGTTATGCTTCAGACAAAGTATTTTATAAGCTGTATAACTTTTTTCCTAATTCACTTAGGAAAGAAATGTAAACGGTTTTGTAAAGAGGAAATTCTGAACCAGAAAAAAATGTCAAAAATGTTTTTCGTCAATGTGGTCGGGAGTCAGTGTACTCAACGTAGGAGGATGCCTTAATGCATTTATATTTCCATTTCCGTTGCTAAATAGATCGCATTCCATTGTCTCTTTTTTGCATTGTCTAACTAGTCAATATATATTAAGAAACTGGTAAATAATTTTCAACTGACATGCACCACTAGTTAGTCAGATTTTGAAGTTAAAGCGTCGTCATTTTGAATTTCTTTGTTTCCTTCTTTGCTTTATTTTTCAGGCATACTAAAACTTCGATTAACCGTCACTCATTTAACCGTCAGTATCTGTAATCCGTCATCGTTTATAACCGGAGGTTTATAGTATTACAATACATTTCTGTACATTGATAATCTTATATTGAGGTTTATGCCGATTGTTTTGTAAAATTAAATACAATATGTAAATAACGTTGTTCCGTTAAGTGAAGTGTAGAGGCAATCGAAGAAGATTGCAGTCGTTAAAGTCCAAAACAATTTATTACATTTCGAAAATAGGCAAAATTAATTAGTTATAGAGTACTCAATAATAGATTAAACTTTTAAAATATTATGGGAACATTAAAGCCATGGCCAGGAGTAATGAATTACGCCTAGAACGGCTTGACTTGCTTAGTGCGTTACATGATTACAAAAGAGGAAATTACGCAGACGCCGCGAGTTTTTATAACACCAAAAAGGGAAAAGTACCGAAGTTGAGGCTCGAGAAATGTTGCGACTCTTGCGTGTCTAGTTACAGTGGAAGTGTTTTTATCATAGGATTGAAGTAGAAATAATTTGTTCGTAATTAAAAATGAACTGTCCTTAAAAAGGATTTATTTTAAAGATGGGAAAATTTCCAAGTCATTACATGTATATATTATTCACTTTAAAAGAATTTTATTTTCAGTGAAATCACGTTACTGAACATGTGTATTAAAATATTTGTGTTCCCCGTCTATTCGGTTATTCGACACAGCCCTAATATGGACGGTTAATCGAAGTTTTACTATAATGCAAGGAATTCAAAAGAAACCTTTATGTTTTGATATTTTACTATATTTTAAAAATCATTTAATATGCATCGATAAAAAATTATTAATTGATTTTCCGCAGACCTATTGGTAATTTTTTCTAAAAAAAAAAAAAAAACATTTTCTCGGAATATAATTTTACTTCATAGTTATCTTAATCTGGGTGTTTTTAACCTAATTTAAAAGAGTTTTGTTCTAATTTATACTTTAAATTAGTCTGTAACGTATTAAAAAGTTGCTCAAACTATGAAATCTATGCTTAAAGACTGGTATTAGAATTGTACTGAACACAGTGAGATAATATGAGCATTTCCAAAACAACAATTCGATTCTTATCTTTATAAAACAGTATTACCCTTGCAATTGTATTTTAAATCTACACAACTTTAAATCTAATTTCCACCAAATTAAATAAAGAGTAATTGAATAATGTTTGAATAGTGAAAAAGTATTTATTTTGTGGAATTTTTTCTGTTGGCAACTTCATTTCTTCAAGATGCAAATTTTGGTTTGTTATATTTATAAAATTTATTTCTTAAATATAAAGACTCTCAGTTATGATAATTAAGTAAAATTTGTCATGAAATCTCAATAGGCATATCTTTGTGTTTAATAGGGAAAATGTCAAACAGAGTGTGTGATATGTAGAATAGAGTAATTGTGAAAAGTTGTACCTTTTTTAGGGATATTTGTTAACAAGATGGTGAAAACCAATAAACCAAAACAAATCACATGGTTTCTTTTCATTGCTAATAGAACATGTAAAGTATTGCAGAAGGCATCTAATGAACAAAGTGCTAGAAACATTTTAATTTTCAAACAGTTTTCGTTTTCTTTTTATAAGCAACAACTTCATTAGTGGTTATTAGTTAAACATCCTCTTAACTTTGTCTGACGTAGCTCGTAAAAAGTATTTGTTCCACAAACTAGCCATGAAACGTTTGTGCTGTTTCTGAACTAATGTAACATTCTTTATCAATTGGTGGATAACACTGTCATAAAAACTAAGGAATAATATGAATGTACAAAAGTGGTGGCTTACTATACGATAATTAAAATTTTTCATCTAATTATTTTCTTTTCAACTGGTAATGTTTATGCTTTAAAAAATTATTGTTTTATTATTTTTTAAACGCTGAGAAATAAACTTAAACTGGGATATTAAACTTTTTTTATGTCCTTAACTATCGAAAAAAATTTCAAGTTATTAGTGATACCAAACATAGGACAATAATACAGTAACATCAAATACAGTAGACAACAAGTACAACAACACAATAAATCCTAACAAAAATTTATATTATCAATATTTATGAACTCTATTCGCTTAATGCAAAACATACAATAAAATAATATATGGCAAGCACAATGATCGATACTGTATTTTTCCCAATCATTTGGTCATTGTTATGCGTTGCAAAAATTGCGTTTATGTCTTTATACTAGAAACTTCGAAAACGTCACATTTTAAGTCAGTTAATACAGGGTGGTCATGTAAATTATGTGACCAATTTCAAAAATTAATTTTAAAAAAGCTCCATAATGTAGCAACTTCGTTTTATTTTTAAATGAGAGAGTACGTTAAAAAGTTTTTCAGATAGGTAACACGCCGGTATGGCGCACTAAATCTGCTGAAGCGGGAGACTCCCAATACAAGTGTCAAAATGGCTACCTTGCAGCGGAAGGCACATCTAACATGTCTCTGGTTCCATGAAGGCAAATCAATTGAAGGCACATCTAACATGCCTCTGGTTCCATGAAGGCAAATCAATTGAAGGCATATCTAACATGTCTCTGGTTCCATGAAGGCAAATAAATTGAAGGCGAATCTAACATGTCTCTGGTTCCATGAAGGCAAATCAATTGTATGTTCAAAGATGCTTTCACCTAGAATACCTAGATTGTCAGTCTCCAAGCAAGAACTCTATCAAACGTTCGTATGAGCAATTTAAAGGGAAAGGTGCTGGACCACCATATCAGTCTCAGACGAAGTTGTTGAACGAGTGATAGAGACTTTCACTCCTTCATTTTCATACCTACTCTTAATGGAGTTCTTACCAATAATTTCGATACTCTAACCGAAAACCACTTTGAACTGTTACAAATTATTTGGTTTCGTGCAACCGGAGACGTGCCAGCCGTGCCTTCTTCCGCACAGTAGCCAGTTTGACACTTACGTTGGGAATCTCCCACTGCAATAGATTTAGTGAGCAATAACGGCATAGTAGCTATCTTGAAAAAAATTTTGAGCTACTTTTTCATTTAAAAAAACGAAGTTCCTACATTATAGTGTTTCTTTATTAATTTTTGATATGTGTTCAATAATTTATAACGACCCTATGCTTTCAACTAATTTCAATATATTCAGGTGATCAATAAAATTCAAATACAATATTATTTTCAACATACTTATTACTCCACAGAGAACTTAAGTGAATAACTGAAATGCTTTATGAAATTTGTCTGTTTTCCTTAGCGTACTAGAACGTTTTGTGTGTTTTTATTCGAAGCAATAATGACCGAAAATAGACAACCTATCAAAATATTGTTAAAAAATTATCAGAACGTTATTAAAAATAATTTAAGGACGTAAATCCTCCAATTGTTTTCTTTAATCTCTAATAGAAATAATTTAAATGTTGTAGTCTTTCAATGATTCATTTTTCCGCCATAAGTAATCAAATCAAATTTTTTAAAAATACGTGAAACATAAATATTGTATGCTGTATTAACCATATAGTATCAGTCACAATAATGTATACACACACTATTCTGTTCACATTTTCAAAATTTAATGAATTAAATACAAGTGATCATGAAAAACGTTTTCGAGACTTTAAAATACATTTCTGCTACTTTTATTGTTGCCAAATAATGTTATAATGGTTAAATTTAATCTGAAAAATAATTCCAGAAATTATAGTCTCAGAAAAAATTTAGTGACTGCTATTCGTAATGGACGAAAGTATTTACTTAGTTTGAAAGATTTTTTATATTTTGAAAGATTTTATCAATCAGAATTTTTATTAATATATATATATATATAATATATATATATATATATATTGAAAGATTTTATCAATCAGAATTTTTATTAATATATATATATATATAATATATATATATATATATATTGAAAGATTTTATCAATCAGAATTTTTATTAATATATATATATATATCGTTAAAAATGTGCCCTCCCGAGTATTAACATTTTGTGTCAACCAATAAAGTTATATATATTTCATCTAGGTTTCTGCCTTCTAAGGTAAATCTCAATTGCTCCTTCGACATTACTAATATTTCAATGCCTGTGAACCTCAAAGAAAAAATATCTTAAATGACTCCACCCTGACAAATCATATATATATATATATAGAGAGTATATATATATATATATATATATATATATATATATATATATATATATATATATATATATGCTCTAATGAATGATTTCTTTGTCACTCCACTTAAAAAGTATAGTTGCCAATTTCATAAAATATTAATAAAATATTTAAATAATCTCTAGTCTAGTATTTATAATGTTTTGAATGCCAGACTTCATGGAATCATAAAATTGTTCGGAAGTTATTTGTTGTCTCCATAATAAATTATATTTGGAAAACTCTTTTTTTCTTTGTATCCACTTGAAAAGTAAATTTACCATTTTCATAAAATATTTAAATAATCTCTAGTCTAGTATTTATAAAGTTTTGAATGCCATACTTCATGAAAACATGAAATTGTTCGGAAATTAATTGTTGTCTCCATAATAAATTATGTTTTGAATAGCTTTGAAAATTATCTTCTTCTTATAATACGTTTAAAGCATGGTTAAATTTAATCTGAAAAATAATTCCAGAAATTATACAGTCTCAGAAAAAATGCAATGGTTGCTAATCGTAATGTACAAAAATATTTATTTCTTGTGTTTCAAGTTTGATACATAAATGTCATTGATATATATGGAGGTCAATACCGGGAGATAAACTGAGCAAAATACAAACGACCATAAATATAAAACTGCAAAATACAAAATAAAATCAAGCATACCGTTGACAAAACGATATGCATATTATACATATTTTAATCAGTATAAGAATTACTTCTCATGATTGAGCAAAATGTAAATTTACTTGTATTTAGAATTTAATGAAATCTTTAAATAATTTTGTGGTTAGAACATAAATATGAATTCATTATTTAAACAAAAACAACTACAATATTATTCTAAGGATGAAACATGAACAATGTGCAGCATCAGTGTCTAAATCTTCTCACCCACTAGTAGAAATCTGCATTTTTATTTCATACTAGAAAAGAAAACAAAGGAATTACAATAATTATCAATTAAATAATGTTATTACTGATAATATAGGGTAAACAAGACAGTTATTGATAACCTAATCTTTATTTTCCCCTAGTTTCCTTTGCATGAGTCCATTTACACTGAAAAAGTAAACTGAGTAAGAATGAATAAGTGTAATAACTTCGCTGACAATAATCGATTTTGCTCTATTTATTTTCAGTATATTGCAAAATACCTTCTAGGGATAATTTTTTAAGGAACCCTTTATTCAACTTAAAGTACAGTAATTGATTAAAAGTTACAATTAATCACAACTTAACTGAACTATTTTTTCTATGAATGAATAGTATAAATGTAGGAATTGTATTTTTCCAGTCTAGCTTTTTAATTTAATAGCGTAATTCTAATTCCTCTTAATAATACTTTTCACTCGCCGAAAAAGCTTAATTTGAATAAGTATATCAGATAAAGATAACGAAGTTCTTGAGCTATCACGCGCTTCGCGCCTGATAACCATGTGACACGCGTAGGAGTATCGTTCGGTTGAAAACAGTGTAATATTTAATATTCAAACAGAAGGCTCGGAGATAGAAAACAGATATCAGGTCTGCGCGAGGCGGCGAGTTTGACGACGCTACGGGTCTCCCCGGTGGCAGCAGTGACGTTTAGGCATGGCAACGTCTTTGAATGTTGATGAAGGATTAAAATAATGTAGGTGATGTTTTCTCTAGGCATAACGTTTATAAGCTAATCATCTTAAAACCCTAAATCTATCATTTGTAAAATTTATACCTAATCATTTCCCATGTAAATTGTATGTAAATAACTCTCTTCATTTATAAATAAATAATAGTTATAATTCTTAAAATTTAGCAAAATTAATTAATTAAATTTTGATTAAAATAAAAAACAATAACATATTTTGCATTAAATAGAAAGGCGCATATGCAGCCAAATCTAACGAAATACAAAAACAAATAAAAGAAATTTAAATTAAAAGAAATCATTCATTCAGAAATCTCTTCATTTATGTTTGCTTTAAATAAAGAAACTTAATTATTCTTTAACTGAGTTTTCCTTTTAGTCTTGCATTCCCCTAGGTGTAAGATTAATTTTGGTTGTAGTTCAAATGGCAAACTTTCATCTCCACATAAATATTGCCTTAGTGATGCCAATAACTGTCTTGTTTGTCCTAATTCCATTTAAGAAATTTCTTTATTCTGTAATTTTCTATATACGAACTCAGCATGCAGAATATATTGTAATCATCAAAAGATTCGAATTCGACGTTTTGATGAACTTCAGCGTTTTTTATCTCTGAAAACTACTTTCGGAAATATGGCTATATGCTACATTTACATTGTGATATTGAGTGCTCGTTGCAAAATTTCGAAATGGGAAAAAACACCCGGATGCTAACTGTCAGCGGCGCGTCGAAAAGGTTATTTGGATGCGCTCTATCTAAATTGATACTCATATTCATCGACATTCATAATAAAATATTTATCACAAATTTTAAATGTCATCTTTATGATGACTGACGAAAAGTCTAGAACAAGACATTTTTTAATGCTTTTTTCATTCTAGTTTAATTACAGATACCGAAAAATATGGTTTTCTATTTCCTTTGTTTGCACTTAAGCTATTAAAATATTCCCATAATTCAAATTCATTCAACCGAGAAACTCGTCTCGGTATGATATCGAAATGATTTAGTAATACACATAAACCGTGTCAGTGTTTCCTTCCTTCCAATGGCAAAAATTGATTTTTTACATTTGATCAGATTGTAGGATTATACTTCATTAACTAATTGTATTGTTCTCTATATTCTTTAAACCTATTTCTCACAATTTAAACTAAATTTTTATAATATTTAGAGAGACACTAGATCTGTTTATAAATAATGTATGGATTGAACAATCGAAAAATCAAGAGTTTTTATATTTGGAGAACGTCAGTTTTAGCTTATATTCATGTAGATCTCATTTATTAGAAATAAATATATCAGAAAACAGTTTTCTTTTTGATTTTCGTCAATATTATTGTTATAAGATATGTTTAATTACTTCGGCTGTCAAGATCTATTTTGAAGAAATTTAACAACATGAGTCATCTTGTTTCTGGCAGTCAACTTGCGAACCTATCCTATACCCGAAGTGTTGAAAGCCTCATGAAATATCTTTAGAATTTCATGATTATCAAATTTCAACGAATAATCCCAGTATTAAATTAAGGAAAGGTTTAAAGAAAGATAGAGAATAGAGTAAAGTTAATTTTTTCGAGATCTCAAACATATCTTGAGGGACGAGGAATTGTTAAAAACTTTAAATAATCTACATTTAACATTGTTTAAAATATTTTAGGTAGCATTTAAAAATCAAATAGGAATAAACTTACGTTCACCACCGCGGTGCCTGTCCTGAAAAACAGTTTAACAAGAATAAAAACACACATCAGGTGACACACAAGTTTAAATAAGAAAATAACTGTTCGTTCATATCAATACTGTTGATAAATTAATTTTAACCCTTTGAGGACGACTGTCACGTGGGCGTGTCAGCTGCTTGGCGCATTCTCTCCGGACTGTCACAAATACTGCCGGCTTTAATGGCCTTTAGCTACCGAAGTACTTACGTATTAACGCCACCGCAGCTGAAGTTGCGCTAACGCGCCAATAAAGAGCAATCTTGTTCGCACACAGCAACCTTGTTATTCGCACACGCACGCAGTTATCTTTTGGATTCCTTGTTGCCTTGTTGTTTGCTGATTTTTGACGCCATTTTTTAGTGCTACGAAAATGCGTATTTGGGATTTGCCAAAGACAGAAGATGCAATTTTATTTTTTCAGGAGCGAAATATTTTACCGAAAAAACGAAAATCTACCAATTCCCATGACATGAAACTTTATTTTGGTAAACGGAAATTTTGGAAATGTAATTTAAGACAGTGTGATCAGCAATCCGATTGACTACTCTGTTTTTAAATAAAGTGTTTTGAATCTTGAAAGTGTTTTGATTTTAAATAAAGTGTTTTATTTTATGATTTGTCGCAAAAATTTTAGGTGTAGATTGGCGGCACTTAAAAACCGCCAAATCTGTAGCTGCGGTGGCGTTAATACGTAAGTACCGCTACCGACTGTGACGTCAGCGTGACACCAGATTTAGCGCAAAAATAAATATAAATATAAAAATACAAATTTAAGCAAAAATATAAAAAAATGATATATTAAAAATTAGAGTTCCGCTAGTAGCTTTTGTTTATGCCTTTATAAAATTAAATGCATTTTTCTCGGACTTTTATTCTTTATGATGCAAGTGTTTTCTGTTCCGTAAGGCTTTTGTTCTTTTCATTGAAATTTTTTGCAAATATTTTCATATATACTTACTATAAGAATTAGCATTGATTTGGGTCTGAAAGTTCTAGTTATTTTTTTAAAAAATGTCGAAACTAATATTTTAGAATTTTCATGTTTTTTTCAGGTTTTCTCATAATAATAATTATTAAAAATTAAAAATGAGTCAGATCATCAATCCCATGCTTACTTTTTTCCCCAAGATTCCAAGAAACATAAATCATTGGAAATAACTAAAATATATTATAAATTAATTTTTTATAAGAGTTTAAAAACCTTTGAAAATTTCATTCTTTTAAAAAATGTAAAATAATAGTTCTTGCTAAAATGTCTTTATTTAATCAGAATCTATTTTTTAAAATAATATTAAAATACTCATTAATTTATTTTACTATTACCGACTCCAAGAATTTTTTTGAAAAATTGTACTATGTAGCCTTAACTAGAAAAAGTGCACCGGCCCTGAGTAGCCACGTGCATTTGGAAAAGTCACCCAGACGGAACTGCACGTTTTCCGCGCGCTGTCCTTAAAGGGTTAACGCTAATAATAAAGGATCTTAAACCTTGAGGACATAAATGAAACCGTACATAGAATATTGATTAAGAATTTCAATAAACAGCATAATATAGACGTTCAGATTCAAAGTAGACTACCAAACAATTTTCGCTAAACTAAGTTAGGTACTATATTGAAATGGATATCATGTTTCCTTTCAAAACCAGAGGGGATCAATAGACTTTTTGGCTTCCCCATACATAATTGCAACAGTCAAGTGGTGCTTTACAAGTGTTTATAAAATAGGATGCATAGCTCAGTTTAGTGAAAATTGCGGGTTAGTCCGCTTGGGCTCTCGATGCTCCGACTTTGAAAATAGCTAACTCTTATGAATGTTATTTTCGAAAGGACTCCTGTTCTTGAAAACAACAATGCTTTTCTCACATTCAGGAGGCCTGAACAAGGAATAAAAATAGCAGCGATTACTCACTTAAGTTGCTACAGACTCAGGCAGAATCTGCTTCTCCGATTCGCAGAGAATAGTGGTGTTGGAAATTCAGTGAATAGTGAAATAGGAAAGGAATCACTTGTGAGATCCTTAAATAAAACTAGCTAAATATCATTCTTATTTTAGAATGTAATTCACCACTGACTTTTTCTACTAGATGAGTAACGGTTAGAATAAATGGCAGAAATATTTAATACAGCATTAGCATTGCACTACCAAGAAGGAAAAAATTAAGATATTTAAAGATATCTATGCTACATGCCAAGTATCATTGGACAGACGGCGCATGATATCTCTTTCGTACGGAGCATTTTAGATATCTGTTAGATTTCAGAGATTTAAGATGAAATTGAAGTATATAACCTATATTTTAACAAACAATATTAACCCTCTCAGAAGCCAAATCGGCCTTTTCAGTTTTTGATTCTCGGCTCAAAATAAATTATAGTAAAACTCCGGTTAATCGAACTCGGGTTAAAGGAATCCCGAGTTACCCGAAATGCCTCTGAAATCATAAATACAAAGAAACAGAGGTTTCGTTCTGAATGAAAATATTCGCTAAGGCGAGACATTTTTGCATCGATATCTCCACATTTTTCTTTTAAGCCAGCCCAAGAAGGTCAGTGATTAATTTTAGAATACTAAAATTAACATTAATGGGTATTAAACATATTAATTACGATATTGCTATCCTTTGCTTGTCAGAAGCATTGTGTCCGAACTCGCCGGTGGGCTTTGTCCCCCCCCTTTAATTTGGTTAAACGGGGTTGAACTGTATATTAAATTTATACAAATTAGAAAGATGCTATCTGAACTCGCCGGTGCAAATATTGCGCTCGTCGGAGGGTTAACTTCAATAAAGAACATATGTGTACCATAAAGGAGAGTTTTGAATTCGTTTTACGCTCAAAAAATTTCAGAATTGCATATGTAATTACATACAAATTAGTAACAGATGTTCATGACCTAACCGAAAAAATCTTTAAAAGGAACATGTTCCTCATATAATCGGCCTATCATTTTTAGTTCGGTTAAGAGGGGTTGTATTTTTATTTATATATATATATATATATATAAAATTTTATATATATATATAATATAATATAAATCCAAATATAACTTGTATATAATCATACAGAAATAAAGTAAACAAAACATAGATCAAATTCTGTATATCATATCAAGAATCAAATTCTGTACTAAAAAGTCATTATTTGAACAATACATCAATTTTAAATAAAATCTAAAAAATTGAAAATACTAAAGATACCATGAACAAAAAATCAAGTTTAAGCATTTATATGGCAACAAGTAAAAAAACTCTGTTGTTATTAAAAGTATTGAAATAGGCAATCCAAACAAATGGAGTTTTCAACAATTAATATAGTAGCTTGGCTGTGGACAAGCTTTAGCCAGGTTAAATTAATTTTGCTCTACAAATATATATATATATTTATATTTATATTAGTTCGGTATAATAAATAGTATAATAAATTAAAAATTTCCTAACTTTAAAAACGTTACTCAAAATTTAATTTGTAAAATTATTTCTACTTAAGCTCTAGCACACAATTAACTGTCACTTTAACTTGCTGAAATCCAATTTCAACCGCTCTAACGCTCTCGGGGGTTCCCCTCATCTAAAATAATACTTGATCTCGCTGCGATAGTGCAATTTCCTCTTTTAAAAATCATGTAACGCACTAAGCAACTCACGCCTTTTTAGGCGTAATTCTTTACTCCTGGCCATGACTTTATTATTTCAATAATATTTTAAATATCTTTAACACAGAGTACTCTACAACTAATTTGATTACCCCTTACTTCTGGAATAAACTGTTTTGGCCTTAAGCGACTGCATCTTTTTGAATTTGGATAAACACCACATCAATGGAAATGCTGTTTCATATATATTAGTTCTGTTTAACTACTTTAAAATCGCGTAGTCTAGAGCTTAATCATTTGGTCAAAATAATTATCCGCTTTGAGGCTTAATTACCTTATCAAATAAGGTATGAACCCGTGTAATGAGTTCAGAACACGAGACACGTATGATCTGCGGTGGACTTGCAATCATTTTTTAACTCTCATCAAATTAAAAAAGAAACAGGAGTAAAAGTTAAATAAATGAGTGGGAAACCTCGAAGCTGCCGCCTCTGAGCTTTTCAAGCTCTGGAATTGGACCCATGTTGAGACCCTGAAGAATCAGACCGAACGCCTCCAAGGTGCGGTCTCGGAAGTTCTCCAGGAGATCTTTGGACAGGTCTGTGGGATCCACCTTCAGGTTCAGAAATTTATTCTTGATCTCCATGAGCTGGAAGAGATATATTCGAATTTCCGTTTGCATTAAAAATATTAATTTATAAAACAAATACTTATAACTTTAAAAAAGAAAATCAGAAAATCTTCTTAAAGATAGCCAGTTTATTTTCGTTATATTCTCATTGAAGATGTAGGGGTTATGTAAGAGTTGAGATTTACTTATATTAAAGCAAAAAATTTTAGGATAACAGATTTTTTAACCATTTTTATTCAAAGTAAGCATTCATTTTTCTAAAATGAAGGCATGAAGTATTGAAACACTGGTATTGATTTAATTCTATTATTTATTAATATTACCTTAAATTCATATCTCCCATTCTATTGGTCCGATTCAGCCAACTTTGCTTCGAATGAATCGGTCTCCAGGCGGCAATCGTCGCCCAAAGGAATTTTGGCGATATCTTGAAATTTTATTTCTGGTCGATTTCGGCCAAAATTGAAAAAAAAAAGGAATTTAGATTAAAATTCCTTTCGCGCATTCTAAATGTCGTATTTCGACCACGTTTGCTGTTTATGACTCAGTTTCATCCTCCAATCACCTGCTGAAGGAATTTTGACCACACACATATCTTGAAATTTCATTTTTGGTCATTTTCGACCGATATTGTAAAAAATGTGATTTAGATTAAAATTCATATATAGCGTTTTAATAATCCTATTTCTACCAGGATTGCTTTGTATGACATAGTTTTCAGCCCTTAATCGCCTCCCTAAAGAATATTGGCCATATCTTGAAATTTCATTTTTGGTGAATTTCAGCCAAAATTGAACAAAAATGTAATTTAGATTAAAAATCATATCTCGCGTTCAAATAATCCTGTTTCCACCGAATTTCCTTTGTATGATTCAGTGTTTAGCCGCAATCAATTTCCGAAGGAATTTTGGCCATATCTTGAAATTTCATTTTTGGTCAAATTCGACCAAAATTGAACAAAAATGTAATTTAGATTAAAATTTATTTCTCGCTTTCTTATAATCCAGTTTCCACCGTATTTGCTTTATATGACTAGGTTTTTAGCTCCCAATCACATCCCCAAAAAATGTTGAACGTTTCTTGAAACTTCATTCTGGTTTAGTTTTGGCCGAAATTGGTAAAAATTGTCTTTTTTAAATGTAAATATAAGTAAAATGTCTTAAGAAGTAAATAATTTTGAAAGTTGAAATTAGCACTGTTGACCTAGAAATATACCCCAGAATTTCATGTGCAAATTTCATGTCTCAACCGTTCAACGTTCAGGAGGAATTCTTGTGACCGACAGACAGAAACATGCATTTTATTCTTTATATTATAGATAGTCACTCTATATCATTTGATGTTCACTTTTCAGATATTCTCCGTGTTTCATTTCAATGTTTGCGGCTCACTCAAACCTTAACTGAGAGATAGGTCTCCTTAAATTTTTCGTTATTTTTTTTCTTTGCATTGTCAAGTGGAAATGCATTAATTCTTTCGAAAAAAAATAATCGATATGCCTTGCATGGTTAATCGTTTAACATGATGTATAAGAGAAAATAGTTATTACCCTCTCCACGTCTTCCTTATCAATAGGTAACTTCTTCTTTAAGTTTTCTTTGATACTATCCAGGGTAAGATTCAATTCTTCCAGTAATTTTGTACCTTTCTTTATTTTTTCCTTTCTAAAGAAAATACAAAAAAATCGTTCAAGAAGGAAATACATATCTGAAGATATTCTTTATATTTCTATGGAGAAGCATGTCATGAAGTAAATTTCGCTACTTTTGAATAATCCCAAGTAGATGTTCAGCACTATTAATAAAACTTCGTATTCAAATATCTTTTGTAACTTCTATAATGTAGGAAAAACTTAAGTACAGGATTTTAAATTATTCAAGGATTTAATGTCTATTTTATTTTATTTGCTCATTTTTTACTATTACAAAGATTTTGTATAATTAAAAAGAGCATTTGTTTTCTGCTGTTAGCTGCATTAAATTGTTTCAATGAAATCAGAAATTTGAAATGCAATTCTTTCATATCTACACAAGTTTAAGTAGATGTTTATTATATACAAAGAACGAAACAGATTATTTTTTTAATCTTAGTACTTTATGAAAAATTTATTATATTTAATCCAAAAATATAGGTGTTCACTAAAATTATAGAAATATAAGATTGTTGAAGGTGACTTTAAACAAATATTTTAGTTTCTTTTAATTTCTTATGTTATTTACACATTTTAAATAGAACTTTTCTAACCTATTTAGAGCTACAAGTATTTATTACTTGACTGGCAGAAAGAAGTATTAATCAATGACATATCGACTTTTAATTTTAGAGAAATTGATACAATGGCTATTATTTACAAACTGCAGATTTTAATAGTTTATCCGAAATCTTTTAAGCGGTTAAATTACATGAATAAGTTAAATTAACCAATAAAAAATATTTAAATCTACCTATTTCAGTATCATTAAACGTCAATAATTGTTTCGAAATTCTTATCTGTACACTGTAAAACGTAGTTTAAAGAAAATATTGGGTCAGAACATTTGCGTTCTTTATTTTCTTAAATAATTCTTTAATGCAAACTATTATACAGGTAAAAATTCAAGAAGATATTTAGAAAATTTTGTACTAAAATTTCAAGAAGATATTTAGAAAATTTTGCACGAATGTACAAAGTTCTTACAGTTTTGTTGCTTCTTGTATTGGTGGACTTGCACCTACTAAACTTGGATAAGCATACGAAACGTATGAGAGAAAAAGGAACTTTGTTTTGGAAGCAATAGCTGATGAAGCATCTGTAGAAAGAAAGAAATAAAATAATTTTGTACATGTTTTCCTGAATATGTTGTTTATTATAAAATGTTTTCCTTAATGTGCTGTTTATTATATAATTTATATATTGTTGTTTATTTATAAATGTTTTCCGTATGAATTAAAGTTAGGATGAGTTTCTATAGGTTATAAAATAAATTGTAGATTTTTTCACTTTAAAATGGACGCATTTATACTATGGAACCTCGCTTAAGGGGCATGTCTCATAACGAGTAATTCGCATAACGAGGAAAAGAAATTGTAAAAAAATGACTTGCTTAACGAGTAATGTTTCGCATAAAGAGTGGCGAGGAGAGAGAAATTTCCGAATTGTGCGCCTGCTACATCAGTCCGAGTTTAGCACTCGTTTAGAACTACCATCCTATTGTCGTTTGTGATCACATATCTTTCCAAACTTCTGTTCAGACATATATTTGAAGTGATCAATGAGCCATCATGAGACCATGAAGGGACCAATCTCACTCTAGGAGAGTTTTGGAAATATCACTTCCCCATCGTTGCCTACGTCAAGATGATCAAAAAAATTGGGAAGGGATCTCCAAGAGAACCTTTACTTATGCTTGGAAGAATCTCAGACCGGAAAGCGTTATTGTATGTGCCTTTGAGGGTTTGAGACAGCAGCTTTGGAGACTGTAGTCAATATAATTGTGTCTTTGGCAAAGATCATGGAATTGGAAGTGGATAACAGTGATATCGATGAGCTTGTGGGAGATTCAAGAGCTAACCACCGAAACGCTTATGGAGTTGAATGTGCATGACAGCAAAAAGTTGTGGATGAGAGTTTGTCAGAGGAGGAGGAGGTAAAAGCAAAGTAAAAATCATCATGCTGAAAGTATGGGAAACTGTTGTATCGAATAATGAGAAGCATGACCCTAATAAGGCAGTGGCTATGCCTGCTACATGTTTATTTAATGATAATGTTGTGTCTCATTTTTGTCAAATTCGTCGGCAGGAACAAAAGTCTCTGGATAGCTTTCTAGCAAAAACATTGGATATGTATCATAAATAATATTTCGAAATTTTTTCTGCAAATCGAATTCGAATTCCAGATTGGTTCATACTGCGATAGAAGTACAGATGAAGATGATTCATGCTCCTTAATAATGCAATAATAAAATTCTTGGAGCATTTTTTCGGCATGGAACGCATTATTCTACTTCGTTAATTTATATGGAAAAAAATTGTTTCTCTGAAGGAGTGCTCAGAATTTCGAATAAGATCCTGGAAGGAATTATGCTGGTTAAGCGAAGTTCCACAATACTTTCAATTGGTAGCTTGAATACATGACATGGTAGTTGATTCCCGATCGCATAATTACGTACAATCAATGCAAATTTGTATTTTCGTATCTGTGAAATTACACATAACTTTTGGCTACGGATATTATCCACTTAACTCGTTAGACAATACTATTATTCTTCTTTCAATTATTATATACATATATGTAAAGCCTGAGAAGGATTTTATGTTTAACGGCATCTTCTTTTATTCTTGTTAGCAGTTTGACAGGAAATTTCTTCTTACAGACTATTTTTAAGGTATATTTTCTACCTATGATCTATAACCAAAATGGAGTGCTCTCTGTCTAGAGGTCAAAGACCAAAAGAGACCTGAGTAACGCGCCCACAGAGCAAATGCATTTGAAACCGAACTTCTCCTGATTTTTGCTAAAATCAGCAACTTTTGGGGTCGTATGACCAGATCAATCTCAGACAGTTAATTAACGGTAATTAAATGTTGAGAGGGTCGAAGAAAACGAAAGGCTCCTAAGTTAACCCTTAAATACATGATTTTTTAAAAATTTATTTTAAAATGTGTTTTGACTTTCACTTCTAGAATAAAACATGGGGAAGAAACTTTAAAAAACCCAATTTTGTTTTAAGATGGTTTATGGCTAGGAAACAGTTTTTTGCCAATCAGCAACACTGGTCTTGAGTTGATAGAAAAACTTCCTTGATAAAATTCTATAACATTAAACACAGATGCATTTTAAGAACTAATAATAAGGATAAAGGATTTCATCCAACATTGTAGAATAAAATATGGGGAAAAAAAAATCATTTTTTGACGTGGATTTACGTCTTTCCATAGTGGTCTAATGGTGTATAGGGAAAAGAAAACAATATGACGCTTTTCGCGCTAAAGTTAAACGCTTATAGCTACGCAACCAAATAATATAGAAAGTTGGTTTTAGTTTCATTCAGAGAAAGGTAGACATCGAAGATTGAGAAACCAATTTTAGAATTTGGAATTACGGTTTAGTCACAGTAGAGCTGCAAAGTAGTGAAAATCAGGAAAAATTTTGATGATGTCACAGCGACCGATGTGCGCGCACGCAGACTAAGGCAATTCATTCATCGATCGCTCGAAATATTACTAAAGAATTGTTGAATTACTTCGAATTTCGTGCTAAAGTTAAACGCTTATAGCTCCGGAACCAAATAACATAGAGTGTTGGTTTTAGTTTCATTTAGAGAAAGGCAGACATTGAAGATTGCGAAAATAATTTTAGAATTTGTAATTACGGGTTAGTTACAGTCGTGCTGCAAATGTTAACGATTCACTATTGCAATTATAGAGGAGAGAATGATACAATTTCGTAACGTACATTAAAATTAAATCTCCTTCCGTTTTGATTGACATTTATAATATGTTTTCTAAGACTGAAAAAAACATTTATTAGAATACTAAAAAACAACTATTACATTCCGTATCTGCGTACAACGTAACATCGTTCAACCGTACTCGTACTCATCTATTATTTTTAAATCAAATTCAAAGTAAGTCAGCATGTAGTTGTTACCTCATCTAATACCATACACTGCTATAACAATAAATAAATTGAAATCATGCTTTTGTCAGGCATAAATATTAAATATGCTTACACAAAGTTGGAGGAAATCACGAAGAATTTTACATAGATAGAGTCACATAGTCACACTAGACTAAAAGTCACATAGAACTGCTTTAGTCACAGAAAGTCACAGTTGATTAGGGTAAATAAGTCTACACCTTTCATTCCCAGCGGCCGTTTAGCAGAGACAGCCTCCCGTCGATTTTTTTATTTCTCATCAGCACTCAGACTGCTTTTTTAATCAATTGTAAATTGATTTAATAACATTTTCAGTATCTATCGTATTAATAAGCGTTAGAGTTTCAGTCTTATTCTCACAAACTTCTATTACCTCACTTATTATCGGAAGACAAAATTAGGTACATTCTTAAAGACAACACACGGTATTTAAGGGTTAAAGTAGGAGTGCATTTGAAATAAAGTATTAGTGCTTTTATTTTTTTAAAAAGCAAGCGGCGTTAGAAAGAATTTAGTAAAAAGATAACGATAAATTGAATTTATCACATGTATATTATTTTATCCATCCGCAGTCAAAATAAGAAATAAAAACTCAGGTATCTATTTTAAACTTTTTTGTAATGATTGCAAAAGTATCTGCAAGGAAAACAGCATTAATTTACAAGTTTTCAGCATCATGCATGTTTAACATGTCGTATTTCAAATATATGTTGTTTTAAGCTTTTACCGTGATGTGTCAGGAATGCAGAAGCAGAATAAATAGTCAAAAATGCGATTAGAGTAGCTGATGCCATCTGAAAAGAACAAAAAAATTACGATGAAAGGCATTTGAAAAGAGTTTATTTTGATTTTATGCACTTCATAATTTACTTTCCAATTAAAATGATCGTTTCGATCTTTCGGAATTATATATAGAGCTACAATTTTCAACCCGTGGATATTAACCCCATTCGGATTATAAGCCAAGAGGAGAGATTCAAAAACTGATTACTGAAATCAGGATAAGAAAATACTGAACTCTGTTGATTGAAAAATAAAATTTCACCCATATGCATATTATTACTAAAGGTATTTTGATATGCAAGGTATCCGGGCTAAAAGAATCCAAAAGCAATTGCTTATAATTACAGAACTACTCATTAAAATTTTCAAAAATATATTTAAATAGAAAGAACACCTTAATTTTTTTAAATATCAATACAATTAGAGGTGTTCACCTTTTGAATCAAGACAAATCTCTAAAGGGTATTCGAGTTCTCACCAGGCACTTCGTAGCATATCAGGAGTTATTAGACGGACTGATATGCATTTTGAACTCTTACATGGTTTCATTTTTTTGTTGACACATAAGGAATATATTGAATCCCCAAGCAAAATAGTCTAATGGAGTCCAATTCAGGGACCTTGGTGGCCAGGTAATTGGGTACCCTGTTCCGTTCCAGTGTTCTGGAAATGTCTCATTCAAAAACGAAATTGTTTAAGGTATCCGACTGTATTCCGAGATATTTTTTTGAAAAATAACTTATATATAATTTTTAATGTTATTTTTCAACTGCATATGTTTTAAAACTATGAAAATATTGTAAAATTAGGTTTTCACAATAATATTTTTAAAAAAAATTGAGAAATTTGAAGAAAGATGACTAAAATATTTGTCTTACGCTAACAGCAATACACAAAATCATATTCTAAATATACATAAATCCTTGTAGGAGTACATTTTTATGACAGTTATCTGTGTTATGCTCTAAAATATTTCTTGTACTTCAAAATAGTTTTGAGATATAGCTGAACATAGTAACTAAACTGGTAATTTTTCATAAAAAATGCTTTTCGTTTATATTTAAGCACTTAAAAATAATACTTGATTTTAAAATTGACCTTAGTTTTCAGAGGAAAACATCAAGCATATTACAGAAAACAATCTCAGAAAATTTCATATCAATACTTGAATAACGTTTCGGGAAATCATTGTTACGGTCGACAGTTTTCCTCCAAAATATAATTTCTCAGAAAACACATTTAAAGTTTTCATGCAACACAAAATAATGCTTACGGTTCGGTAATAAAACAGCTGTAACTCCATTTGTAATTCACATAGAGTCAAATGTGAGACAGTTTTAGAAAGCTGATTAAACAAGCTACAAAATTAAGTCATAAAAAGATTTTTGATAATTTCATAAAAAACGACGATTTTAAACCAGTCGGATACATTAACAGTAAAATTTTTTAGCATATATATACATGGCTCCCACTTTTATCCATTACACCCCCCTTAAGTTCTAAAAGGTGACGATTAGGCTATAAAGTTGGTATCTAGGTATAGTAAAAAGGCTATGCGCTACTCGATGAGATAACTTACAACGCCATCTATCGGCAAATTTTGGAATTAGCGGTCCTATCTCGTAAACGGTGAAAGTTACGAGAAAAAATTCAATTAAAAAGTTGTAGAGCATCCTCGATTTAGTACGAAAGATACCTTGCACACAGTAATACTCAAAACAGAATGCAAAAAATAAACATTTGTTTGGTCACGATTTCGAAAATTGTCATAAAGTGTGGAAGAAAGAAACTGAGACACGTACCTGTCTTCTGGATCAATTATTTATATTGCTCAAAATGCTCTCCGTTAGCCACTATACACATTTACACTCTGGACTGGACTTCTCGCTGTACATTGTGCAACATGTTAGGTGTCGGAGCAAACCAAGATTTCACCGAAATCTCTGCTAAATTTAATTAATGTTTCACCTTTAAAATAAGTAAAACTGCTCAAGATGTGTTAACTCACTAGAGTTATGTACACATACTTCTGAGTCCCTAATTCAACAGAAAGTAGTTTCAATCAAAAAATAACTCCTTCACAAATCTGAAAATAGACATATTTTACAAACGCATTATCCGTGAATTTTTACATCGGAACTGAAACTTGAATAGAAAATGCCAGGTTCACAACTCTTAAAACAAAAATATATATACTGTGATGCGTGCTTTACCAGTGCTGTCAATTGTGTAAACCCATCAGCAGGTGTTACGGAGGCACAAGCATCAGTAATGCGTCGTCGAAGATCCTGCAATTTTGGCGGAGAGGTCCTCGTGAATGCAAATCGCGTGCGTTTCCCCTACGCCACAAACAGGTTGGTATTTAGTCCGCAAAGTGGTCTTTTCTCGTTTCGCTCGCGTTTCACGACGCCATAGTGTTGAAAATCACAATCAAACGAATGTTCATTTTTTTCATTCTGTTTTGAGTATTAATGTGAGCAATGTATCTTTTCGGACTAAATCGAGAGTGCTCTACAACTTTCTAATTGACTTTTTTCTCGTATCTTTCACCGTTTACGAGCTAGGACCTATAATTCCAAAATTTGGCGTTAGATGGGGTTGTAAGTTGTCTCATCGAGTAAAGCATGGCCTTTTTGCTATACCTAGACATCAACTTTATGGCCTAAGCTGTCACCGTTTAGAAGTTAAGGGGGTGTAATGAATATAAGTGGGAACCCTGTATAACACCATCCTGTTCCAGTGGCTGGAAATGTCTCATTCGAAAACAAAATTATGTAACAGTAAAATTTTCTAGCACATGTATATAACACCATCCCGTTCCAGTGTCCTGGAAATCTCTCATTCAAAAGCGAAATTGTGTAACAGCAAAATTTTCTAGCATATATGAAAGGTTATTTCAATTGATGGTGAGAAACTGGCATATCAAATGAAGAAGCAGGCTTGCAGAATGAATAACAGTTTAACTAATTTAAACTTCAGACATGTTTAGATTAAATCAGGTAGAAATATTATTTAATGGTTGAGTAAATACAAATTCCTTCAAGGGCATGACGGAAAATCCTACGCCCAAGCGAGCATCTTGCTAGACAAAAATTACATTGTGAAAAAGGAACGTTACAACATCGCGGCGAGTTTTTATATTAGTTTCGAAAAGGGGAAAGTCCCAAATTCAACAAAGAGTCGAATCTGGACTTCTTCCAGTTAAAGAGGCAGTTAGTTTTATACTAGAGTTTAAGTAGAAATAATTTTATGATTTAAAAGTTAAGAAGCTTTTTTAAAACTAGGAAACTTTTAAATCATTACATATATATATATATAACACCATCCTCTATCCAACGTCCTGGAAATCTCTCATTCGAAAGAGAAATTGTGTAACAGCAACATTTTCTAGCATATATATATATAAAACAACACTTCATGTCACCATATCTAGAATCATTATGATTCTTTGTAATCGGTTTAGATGAACATGAAGTGGAAGCATAACAGAAAAAATTTAAAAAGCAATTTAGCAACCTAAAAAAGAAAAAATTAAAATAAATTATATAACTAAAGAAGCAAACATAACAGAATAATAACAAAAATATAACGTAAAAGAATAATAACAGAAGAGTCCATGATGTCACTAGAAAGACTTTCTGTCTTGAGGAATATTTTTTTTGATATCCGTTGTTTTACCATGATCATATTATTATGCTTATATTATAATTCCATATTCAACTTGGATGTTGATTATTGAGCTCTGTAATCAATGAAAGAATGAAGCAGGAGAGAGCAGTTGAGAGATCTGATTTTTAAAGATAATCTGGTTAAGGATCTGGACTGAAGAGATCACTGTCGGCAAGAATAAACCTAATAATATTGAATATTTTATTTCTTGAATGTTGATTACCAGGAACTTGACGTAACCAAATACAGTAGTACTCATTTTCAACCAGCGTTAACGATTGACGTTCGCAGAATTCCCCTCTCCACTTGTAAGGAAACATCTGGGGGTCACTTTCCCCTAAACAACCCAAGAATTTCGGAGTTTATTTTTCATGACCTTTCTTTGAAGGTAGTCCATTTAGTGGACAGGGACGTGGCCATGGGTAATTTTCATTGAACCTCCTAAAGATATGCAAAAGGAAGAGTATGAAGAGTGGATGTCCATTGAAAAGGACATTCTAGTAGCTGCCACATTAACAGACTTGGAAATTTGCCAAACTGTCATTGATTTTCATTGAACCTCCTAAAGTATGCAAAAGGAAGAGAATCAAGAGTGGATGTCCATTGAAGAGGACATTCTAGTAGCTGCCACA
>BGPR01001232.1:92766-105543 GCA_013235015.1 Araneus ventricosus | reverse complement strand
GGACATTCTAGTAGCTGCCACACTAACAGACTTGGAAATTTGCCAAGTTGTCATTGATTTTCATTGAACCTCCTAAAGGTATGCAAAAGGAAGAGTATCAAGAGTGGATGTCCATTGAAGAGGACATTCTAGTAGCTGCCACACTAACAGACTTGGAAATTTGCCAAGTTGTCATTGATTTTCATTGAACTTCCTAAAGGTACGCAAAAGGAAGAGTACCAAGAGTGGATGTCCATTGAAGAGGAAAGTACCACTAGCTTCCACACTAACAGACTTGGAAATTTGCCAAGCTGCTTGTAAGCAAGACGAAGCAATAAAAGTTGATGATTCCGACGGGGACGAATGTGTTGAAAGAAACCCTCCAACGAACGCCGAAATGAGGAAAGCACTTGATATTTTGAAACGCGGCGTGCAGCATCGTTCAACAAATTTTGAAAAACAATACGAGTACGAACATACCTACCTTACCTCAGAGCAAATGGGCTCTTCCTCCTACATCACACGCATGCGCTCTGACGAGAATAGCAGAGCATCGTGTTAGCTGGCGGTCAAATGTAGTGTTGTCACTATGTTTTCGAAACAGGAAGAACGGAGTTTGATAAGATTGAATGTGCCAGAGGTCGTACAGCGCCACAGTGCCATCAAGGTCTTCAAGAGGCTTGCGGGAAATCTGCTTTGGCTTACAGAACAATGGCAAGGTGGGTAAAATCCTTCAACGAGGGACGCCAAAATGTGGCAGACATGCTTCGGCCAGGTCGCATAATACCAACCTTTACAGGAATAGGGACAATGGAGAAATTTCGAGCGTGCTGATTGGTTGTTTCAGTAGCGTCACGTATGATGTCATAGATTTACTATCCAGTTGCCTTATAGTGATAATCAAAGCACATTTAATTTTTATCTTCTGATGAATACGAATTAACACCTAAGAATATGATTTTTTGAGCGAATTTTACTAACGAAAATACCTTTGTTATTTCCAATGAATTTCAATCTTTCTACAACAAAAATATGAGTTTGACAGAATGGCTTGAAATATTGAGTATGAAACAAAATAAATAGTGGCGCCGTCTCTGAGCAAAATATTAAAACTGCTATTTTAATTAAATATCTAAAATTTTCTTTTTAAATTAAAACGCAGTCTTTCATTCTAATTTAAATTGAAATCTATTAACTTTCAATGGAAATATTTTGCAATGTCAATTATTTTATAATTTCTGACTTTTCAATTTGTCAAACTTTTTTCCCTATTTCTTCCTGATATTGCAATTTAAGTAATAAAAAAGGAAGTAATTTAATTAGACTTCGTTTTGGGAAAGGAATATAATTAATAACTAAACATTTTTTTCCATTTATCTGCTGATCTGAAAACTTTATGAATTCTTTTTAGTCCTTTTTTATTCCTTAACTAAAATTTATCACTTACGCATGGTCACTCTTTCTCTCTCGTACATATATAATATTTATAGTATCTGTATGCATTAGTTTCAAACTACTGCTCATTATTAAAATTGAAAAGAGAGCCCTCTTATTTAAGGAAAGGTTTCAAAAGAAAAAGAATAAAGGTGATACTTTTGAATTTCTTATGCATTTTTTATTAATACTTCGATAACAAGAAATTACTTAAGATTTTTCACAAATATTTTATCAATGACTTTAAGAAATTACAATTTATTCTCAAAAAAATGCTTGATTCTTTTATTAATGATATACTTTTCTATTCTAAGGTTAAAAGTACTTGGTAACTAAAGAGATAATTTATTCAAATAAATTTACATAAAAAAATACTGAACAATTTAAGAGAAAGATGGATGAAATTCCCCCAAAAAATATTTTTTATAAATCTATGACATCATACGTGACGCTGCTGAAACAACCAATCAGCACGCTCAAAATTTCTCCATTGCCTCTATTTTTGTAAAGGTTGGTATTATGCGGCCAGATCGTCCTAGTGCCAGTGAAGACGAAGCGTATGCTCTTGCCGCGTTACCGGACAGTGATCGACGCCATACGTTTCGTGAGCTGGCCCGAGAGACAGGATTAGCGCATACGACTGTGCTTCACATTCTGAAGGAACGCCTGTGCATGCGAAAAATTGCATCACGATGGGTTCCGCATGATCTGACGGATCCCATCCACCTACCATTTTTCAGGACAATGCTCGGCCGCATGCAGCGCAAGCTGTAGCTGATTTGTTCGATCGATGGGGCTGGGAAGTGCTGTGCAGTCCTCAGTTCGGTTCGGTTGCCATAATGGCATCAGGCATGGGGCGGCGTTCTGTACAGTCGTCAACGAAATGAATGGGCCACCTCTGTAATTCTGATATATATTATTGCATCTTCACAAAATTAGTGTCGATGTTAATGCCTCAATAGGACAGGTTTATTCAGATAAAAAAACTGATTAACAGAGTTAATTAACAGCTATGTCGGAATTTTCCCATTACGCCTATCAATTTTTTCCCTGACTTGACTCCCCGTCATGAAATTTGCCTTCCCTTAAATTTTTCTACTGTTGTGATGATAATTTCGTGAGTTATAGAGTTTTGAAAAATGGCGTTTACCATGTTAGATTTATTTGAGGAACTTTTGGCGATAACTCGGAAAGTATTATATATTTCTCAAAACATTTTTCACTCACTAAAAGAACACTAACTTTTTCACATTAAGTCATGAAAAAATTCATTAATGAAATATTAATTTTTAAAAAATTTGACTGTGAAAAAAAAGTGAAATGTAACATAGTGAAATTTTTGCATGAAAGCAAAGCTGAGACGTTATAATGCCGGTATCCAAAACATCAAGTGCATATATATAATAGCTTCCGAAATATTTGCAAAAAACTGCAAATTCCCACTTTTGACATGCAACGCCCACTTTTTGAGGGACTGTATATTATATTTATTTGCATTTATCGGTCTACTTTTCATGAAGATCGTGTTTCATGAAAAGTAGACCGATAAATACTAATTAATATAAAAACCGAAAACCGGTTATTTCAAAAACCGGTTATTTTGAGTGATTATTGCCAGGTTAAACCGGAGGTGAAAAAACCTGAATAACTGAAAACCGAACATTTTCACAATCACCTCCATCCCTTGTTCTATTTCAGAATAGGTAATAACTTTTGCTGATAAATAAATTGATAAATCTGCATTTTAAAAATTGAATATTTTCTTTTCAGTAGGCGTGGCCATAAATCAAAATAGAAATTTAACAAAATAACAAAACTAAGCAGAAAGTTCACATTTCTCTACAATAATGAGTTAAATTAATGTGTATAAAATTAATCCAATAAAAGAATCTAAATATAACCCAAAAAAATCATACAACCGATTACAATATAGCGTTTTAGTAAAACTCCAGAAATGTGAAGCAAAACTAAGATTATCAAGGAGTATTATTAAATACACACAAGAAGCAAAGGTTCACACTGACACTTAAAGACACTTTACCAATATTTCTGCTCCATGAATTTATCAACAAAATATGACTTACCTTTGAAAACAATTTAAATTCGTAGCAGTTGATACATGAATGAAGAACTTTCTGACACGTCAAACCACCTCAACGTGGAAGGCGAATACTAAAAGAAGGCTTGCTTGAACAGGTGTCAATGTGCATCTTTGTGTATTTTGATTAACTGAGTAAACATTGTGGGAGCGTTACTCGAATGAAATTAAGCAAAAGTTATTCAGATGTATAAACCAAATGTAGTAGAATAAAACTGCAGTTATTGGAAGGACTGTGCAAGGCTAATTAAATTCAAACGGAAGGAATTATACAAGTATTTGCGTTGAGTCTATGGCTGATTTCTTACTTGTTACATGTAGACGTATTTTAGATCGTTGAGTCTGGTAAGAAATAAGACATTCGGCATTTTGGTAGTCCTTATTGCAGGAATTCAGCAGATCTACAATTCTACTTAAGTTACTTTTTCAATCATCAAGGGATGTGTTAACAGTCTCTTTTCACATTTTTTAACCTTCACTTAGAATAAAATAAAACAAATAATTATAGATAATATTCATTCTATTAATTTTCGCTCTGAATTCAAATCTAAATCTAAATTGCAAGTTACAATAGAACGAAATACTGAAAGGGATAACTTTGAGAGTTTAAATTACAGTTACTTAATGGTACTTCTTATAAACAACTGTTCACATTGAATTTAGTGCTTGGCAAAAAATTTGATCAGTAATTTTGCAAGCCAAATTAATTTATTCTTATGTTATACTGACACATGATACATTGATTTTCTCATTTTCTCTTACGAAAAACTGAAATCAGGGGAAAAAGTGAGGTGCATCATTTAATGTTCAGAAACAAACACTGTTGTCCAAACATAATGCACAATTTTGAAGATTCTACAAAATTGGAGCTAATATGGATACTATGGTTAGCGATCAGTTTCTGAAAATCGTGGGACACACTATCGTCGCAACTCACATTTTACAATGAAGATTCGGTCACGAGGGTGGTTAGGGAGGCTCCAGAAGGGGATGCACGCGAAGATGAACAGAACGCTGATAACTAGATGTAACTTTCATCAATGGTTATGTTTCATGTGCTTAATATTTACAAACATTTTCGTAAACACAGCAGAAATGTTTTGGAAGATATAAAGGTTTTCTTCAAAAATTTCAAATTTGTCCTCATGTTTTTTGCTTTTAACATGCAGAGTTTTCCATTAAATTGTGCGAAACTTACAGAAAAACCGACAATATGTTAGAGAAGCATTGTGCAAGAATTTAAATTAAAAATTTTGAATATTACAGGAAATATAATTATTTGTACTAAATGATTTTTTACTGCGCATGCGCGATTCTTAGCATAAGTTTTCTTTCACACTTTCAAAGCCAGATATATAGGACAACTTATGTAAAAATTCTAATTCAATACCATTAGTATTCAGACAGAAATCGGCATTGCAACATGGTGAATTTCGGTACACTGTAAGAGAAGCTAAACGATGAAGGGTTTTTCACAAATTGATATTTTTAAACTTGAATCTTCGAATAGTAGTCGCTGAAATGCAATTTAAATTATGTATTTAACTTATAAGTATGCATGAATATTCAGGATATTCAACTATCATAAAATTCAATATTACTGTTCGAAGATTCAAGTTTCAAGAACATAATTTCTTTATATAAGTTGCCCTATATATCTAGCTTCGAAACTGTGGGGAAAAATTATGCTAAGATTAGCGCATGAGCAGTAAAAATTATTTAGTTTTAATACTCGTATTTCCTGTAATATTCAAATTTTATAATTTAAATTTTTACATAATGCTTCGCTAACAAATTGTCATTTTTTCTGTAAGTTTTAAACAATTTAATGGAAAACTCTGTATGTTATAAGCAAAAAACATGCGGAACAATTTGGGATTTTTTAAGAAAACCTTTATATCTTCCCAATATTGTGCAGTGTTTACAAAAATGTTTGTAAATATTAAGCACATCAAACATAACCATCGATGAAAGTTACATCTAGTTATCAGCCTTCTGTGAAACAGGAGGGGTCAAATTCCATTTTCGCATGCATCCCCTTCTGGCGCCCCCCTAACCACCCAGGTGACCGAATCTTCACTGTAAAATGTGAGTTCCGACGATAGTATTTCCCATGATTCTCAGAAACTGATTGCGAACCATAGTACCCATATTAACTCCAATTTTGTAGCTTCTTCAAAATTGTGCATTATTTTTGGACTCCAGTGTATATCATTCTAGCACAGTATTTGCAATTGTACTGCATATATAATTGGGTTGACATCCGGAAATGAAAAGAAAAAAACAATTTAAATAGTTGTTTAAAATAAATACCATAAAAAAGCAGGAATTTTTTAAACATAATTCGTGATAGTGAACCATTGGGAATGCTTAAATATAGTTCCTTGCTGTTGTATTTTATTTTAGTGCCTTTAAATGTTTTCAGTTCATTTTTCGATAAAAGTGTACCGTAGACGGAACAAAGAGTTTAGTTATAGTATCGTTCCGTTTTGAAGCAACACGAGGGCTATTTTGGGACAGAACTCGTCATTTTGCGATCACAACCAAGCGGTCAGATGAAGAGGACGAAGCCTGAGCTGGCATCCCATCGCCAGATTTTTGCGCCACACCAGCGGGAGAGCGTTTGACCCCCTACGTAGCATTATCGTGCAACAGCTGCAATGTATGCCGGATATTCAGTGGAGTCAGGTGTCGAACCTGGAACCCTTCAGCTCCGAGGCCGAAACCTTACCTTTAGGCCCCCGCAGCCTGACGGAACAAACACTGTTTTATACCTAACTTATTTTGGAAGATCTCTAAAAAATTAATAATCGATTTTCGAAATTACCCTGAACACAAAAGAAGCAAAGCGACAGCTTGAACATGGAAACTATTTGTCAGCAGCCTGGAAAGGAATATTTGGAAACCCATCGCTATCCCTTCGTAGTCTCTTGATAGTCGAGAATTGGCTTATTCTTGCAAAATATAAACGGGGTTTTCTTTGAAAATAGGGTACTTACGTATTAACGCCACCGAGGCTACAGATTGGCGGTAATGCGCCAATAAAGAGCAATCTTGTTTACAAAAACCGCCAAATTGGCGGCACTTAAAAACCGCCAAATTGGCGTTAATACGTAAGTACAAAAACCGCCAAATTTGGCGGCACTTAAAAACCTCCAAATCTGTAGCTTCGGTGGCGTTAATACGTAAGTACCGAAAATAGCCATCACTTGACAAAATAGCACACGCTATTTCTCGTTTCAAAAGTATTGCTGTCGTCAAAAATTTCGATATCTAGATTTTGATTTATTTTCACATTTTAGGCCACGCTGAATTTGAAAACACATACTTCCAATTATGTCTGGATGTACCTTTTTCCGTGTTGTGTGAACACCGTAGCTTAATAATGGGATGATCCATATGGATATCCCATTATTAAGAGATCCGTATTTGGAGCCCAAATATTTCACTAGACTTTCAACGGTTTCTGAACAGCGGGGTTTTGGGTTATTTTCCAAAATATAAAGAATTGTTCTTTGAAAACATCTAACACTTGAAATAAAATAACATCGGTAGTTTTCTCAGTTCTTTCTGACCCTTATTTATTTAGGCACCCTGTACAATTGTGAAGTGTTGCTATGCTCAAAAAAATCTATACAGATATTTTGATAAATCTTTACGTTTCAGTCCTCATTGAGTCTGAAAAAAAGCATTTTTCAAATTTCGTCTCTTTTGCTCTTCGTCCGTGTGTGTGTCAAAACGATAGCTTAACAACGGAACGAGGTAGACGGACGAAAAGTATCTCTTGTGCTTGTACCAAGATTTTACATTATCTATTCAAAAGCGCGTTTTGCACGTTCTATTCTTGACATTAAAGTGTACAGAATGTCTTAAAAGGCATTATCNATTTAAAAGCGCGTTTTGTACGTTCTATTCTTTACATTAAAGTGTATAGAATGTATTAAAAGTCATTGTCTATTTAAAAGCCTGTTTTGTACGTTTTATTCTTGATATTAAAGTGTACAGAATGTCTTAAAAGACATTATCTATTTAAAATCACGTTTCGTACGTTCTATTGTTGACATTAAAGTGTACAGAATGTCTTAAAAGGCACTGTCTATTTAAAATCGCGTTTTGTACATTCTGTTCTTGACATTAAAGCGTACAGAATGTTTTAAAAGGCATTATATATTTAAAATCCCGTTTTGTACGTTCTATTCTTCACATTTAAGTGCACAGAATGTCTTTTTTCACCAAATCATTGATGATGTACAACTGTGTTATTAACTTTATTCCTCTATTTTTTTCTTACCATTTTCGAGCTAAGAATGCTAACTCAGAATTTTACCGCTATATGGCACTGTTAATTGTCTCATTGCGTATCTCATTGCTACTTTATCATATCTAAACACATCTTTTGCGACTATAGATATCACTGTTCTTGAGTTAATGTGGGGGAACAGGACTTTATTGGGCATCCTGCGTGTTTGGTCTCTTTTAACGATAATAGACGCCAACGGCTTGATAGGTTCTGACATGGTAAAAGTTTCTTATTTTATACTTTCACCGCTTACCTGCTTTAGTTATGACACTTTTTGAATGCACAATCGTGTAAGCTATTTGCATCAGTTCTGCTTTTTAAAAAAAATGAATAACATATATTTTGGCAGAGTTCCCCATCCTTAACATTGTATTGTGCTATAATGTCTTTTGATGAAGGATTTAGCCCAAAAATCCTCTATAATACACATTTAAGTTAATGTTTGAAATATTTCTTTATAACGGTCATGTTTAAAGTTTAGAGTGAAGGACATCAATTCCACTGATGACGAACGTTGTTTAGTGTCATTTTTTCGTTCTAAATTCATTTGTCGCATGCTTATTTTCATTCCAATTTTTCGTTGACTTGCGTTTTGATATCTTAATCAGCAATTTGACCTTGGTATTTACAATATTCTTCCGACTAAAATACGCAACAAATATTGACAATAATATATGTGAAAATATTATTTAACTTCAACAAGAATAACTTAGTGTCAAACCCTGTATGATATAAAAATTTTCATGTTTACAACCTCATACCACCTAACATAAACCATCAGCTGACCTAGAACCACTTTGGTGGAAAAGAGTTATGAACAACAAAAATTCTAGGGCTAAAGTCTGAAAACTCATCCACTTCATCGCGGAAAACTAAACACTCTTTTTACCAAAAGATGGTGACAACAACTAGCCACAGACTCAATTAACCCTAGGTCCTCATCTTCTCTCTTCTCCCATACATAAGACACCACCCTCTCAAAGTTAACAACACAAAGACTTGAAAGAACTAACAGTTAAATTACTAAATATTATATTCTTTTGTTCTAAATGTCCTCTTTTTTGTATCCTTATATATATATTTTTTTTTTTTGCTCTGGCGTTTTCAATAAAGTTTCACGCACACCCATGCAACCGACAGGGAGCCGTCCTGGCTCCGAGTTCGGGGGTATGCTGTGGTGTTAAGTTAATTATTCAGCTTTAAAAATTGCGCATTGATCTAAGGGAATTTTTGACAGTCAATGTAATTTTCGGTAATCTTTTGTTTAACTTAAAAATAGTGCTTATTTATTTTATCCACTTTATTATTTTCCTTTCGATGACCATGTTTCCACAGGATAAAACAGGAACAGTCGGAGGAATAGAACAATTCCATTCAATGATTGGATTAGATCCCCTCCACCTATTTGAATATACACCAGGGCTAACTGAGGTAATCATGGTTTTGATCCATGGTTTCATGATAAATATAACGAGTTGTCATCATTTATGCCAACTTTCACACCATACTAAACATTGGAAGTTTGATCTCGACTGATTTAACGTACACGAGAGCTATGTAAAAGGTATATCCTTGGTTGAATGAGGCCAAACCATTACATTATAGTCCAGGTGACGAGATTGCGCCATCAGATTGGCTACTGTGGCTCTATGAATTTGTTGGAAAGAAATCAGTTCCATGTGCTGATGTAATGAGTAATTCTTCATTTTTGACAATGTTATGGCAAAGAGATTTTATCGAGAAATGCATATCCTCAAAGTTTTAATAATGTAATTAATTATTTCATGTTGCAGCTAAACAGTATTTGTACATTATAGAATTCTTTGATTCGTCAATGACGTCAACTTGAAATGAAGTTTTACTGACTGCCTTTGGCTGTCATGCACATAAAATGACTGTTGCGTTTGCTCTATGAATGAGAAATTGTTATTTTTTAAACATAAAGAAAGAAATAATATAACCACGGTGAAATTTGGAGATTTTCAACACTTTCTCGGAACATGGAGGCAAACTTGTAAATTTCGAATTGACTGGAGTTTTACGAACTTATGATGGCCGTAGCTATGCTCAACCTTATATAAGTTTTTTTCATTTACTGAAGAATTACAGTTTGCTCACAAGTAAAAGGAAATGTGAAAATACCTACATTTCTTAATAAAAACTGTAAGAGAGGAAGGAAAAAATCCGATTTCAAAAAAAATAATAATTTATTTTGAACTCAGTTTTACATATGCACAGTGGAAGATTTAACCTCTGTTCTTGATGATTTCCTTGACGGTTTCCTTGACCTGGTCATAGAGATTTCCCAAGTCCTTTTTGTAGGGTCTCAAGAAGTTCTCAGCTTCAATAGCGACCTCCTTGCTCACTCCCTTGGCGTGATCAATGAACTGAAACAAGGAATATCATTTGTTTCAAATCGCCCCCACTTTATAATGTGGTGATGATCAATCATTTAACTACAAATTCAATTTTCATAACTTCCTAGAATTCTGTTAATAAAATCTAAAAAAATGGTTGAATCTTAAAAAGTCGTACACGTGTGCTTGCGTAATATCATTGTGTAAAAGATAGTAATGGGTAATAAAAACCTGACGCTCTATTATCTATAGCCCATTATTACCAAAACTCAATTATTGCACTCACTTTTTCATAAATAATTGCACAACTATGAGAGAATGATATGAGAAAGGAAATACTCTTTTGATTTCTTATTAGAATGATTTAATTGATTCCAGTTGCAAAAATTATTTTTTTATTGAGTTTGTAACTTCTATAGTAGTCAGTTAAAAACTTAGGTATAATAATGAAAGCGAAAATTTCCATAGCTTAAGTAGAAATCTATATGTTAAAATTAATTGGCAAAAACCATATGGTCAATACCCCAGTCCCAACCACTGGACCGATTTCGAAAGCTTTATTTCATATGAAAGTTTATGACATCTAGATATGCCATCAATTATCTCCTGCCACCCACCACTCTACATTTTCGAAATATATCGAAAAATAAAACTTCGACATTGTTCCTCAGCCTCTACAACCGCCAATTTTCCAATTTATCTCGCCAAGTTTCAAGCATAGACACAGGCTATTAATATTATGATCAAACAGCTAATTGCCGAAGACGGACAGTGAATGAAAAAGATAAGCGTCCCAGAAAAGGAGAATGGTAAATAAGGGGTTAACTGAAGTGATTCGTGTGCTTACCTCCCTGGCGATTTCCCTGATGTTCTCGATCTTGATCTTGATATACCAAAAAAATAAAGCTTTCCCATTGTTCCTCAGTCTCTACAACCGCCAATTTATCTCGTCAAGTTTCAAGCATAGACACAGGTTATTAATATTACGAGCAAACAGCTAATTGTCGAAGCCGGCCAGTGAATGAAAAAGATAACCGTTCCTAAAAAGGAGAATGGTAAATAAGGGGTTAACTGAAGTGATTCGTCTGCTTACCTCCCTGGCGATTTCCCTGATGTTCTCGATCTTGGACTTGGACTTGTCAAGTCCCTTGGTGATGACGTTCTTGACCCACTCTCCGAACTTGGAGTACTTCTCCTTGAGGTCAATGTGGAGGTCCTTGAAGTACTCCTTGATCTTCTCCCAGTAGTCGGAGACGGAGCGCTTCTCCTTCTGGCCGAGGAATCGGTCGATGAGGTCAAGCAGCTTCTGCTTGTACTTGTCTCCCTTCTCGTTGATGATTTCCAAAAGAGAATCGCCCATCTGCGAAATACGAATTATCACAATCCTGCATCATCCCATTTCAACATTTCATGTTTTTTAGCATGAAAATGATTTTAGGCTGCGATTATATTTGTAAATTGCATGAAGCGAAAGTTGTTGGCGAAATAAAGTAAAAAAAGGAACAAATGAACGACTATAAAGAGTTGTTATAAAAATCCACGGGAGGCTGTCTCTGCGAAACGGCCGCTGGGATTCAGGGGCGTAGACTTACTTACCCTATTCAATTGTGTCTTTCTGTGACTAACTCGATGTGACTATTAATTCTATAGTCTACGGTGACTTTATAGTCTAGTGTGATTATTTGACTCTATCTATGTAAAATTCTTCGTTATTTTCACCAACTTTGCAACTCGACTGTGACTAAACCGTCATTACAAATTCTAAAATTATTTTTGGAATCTTCAATGTCTACCTTTCTCTGTTAACTGAAACTAACACCAACTCTCTATATTATATGGTTGCGGAGCTATAAGCGTTTAACTTTAGCACGAAATTTGACGTAATTGAACAATTCTTAAATAATATTTCGAGCGATCGATGAATGAATTGCCTTAATTTGCGTGCGCGCGCATTGGTCGCTGTGACGTCATCAAAATTTTTAGTGATTTTCAACAACTTTTCAGCTCTACGGTGACTAAACCCCAATTTCAAATTCTAAACTTATATTTGCAATCTTCACTGTTTACCTTTCTTTGTTAAATAAAAGTAAAACCGACTCTCTATGTTAATTGGTTGCGGAGCTATAAGTGTTTAACTTCAGCGCGAAAAGCATCATAAATTTTTCCTTCCCCGACACACCATTAGACCACAATGGAGAAACGTAAGTCTAGGACAAAACAGAGAAACAGGTTGGCATTATTCTTGTCAATTCCGTGACATAAAAGTCGTTATGCACAGAATGCAACGGCTGCTGCAATCCAGCCATGCGACAACAAGACATGACGCCACCCCACACCCCTGGTACCCATAACCGCAAGGGTTATGATACCAATTGGATGGATACAGGGTGGATGAATGCAGTCACTTCCACCACAGGGCCCCTAATGTCCCGAGCTAACAACTTTAAAAACTCTTTCTACCACTATTTTAATTTATTGAAAAACACAAAAGAGTTGCACTCGAATAATTACAGATTCATAGCGTATAAAAGCTTTGTCTGAACAACGTTCTCTTAAACAGTTTGGCATTTTCGGTTCGTTATTTTACATCTTTGTTACCTAAAACATCA
>BGPR01001232.1:36374-57766 GCA_013235015.1 Araneus ventricosus | reverse complement strand
TGTCATTGATTTTCATTGAACCTCCTAAAGGTATGCAAAAGGAAGAGTATCAAGAGTGGATGTCCATTGAAGAGGGCATTCCAGTAGCTGCCACACTAACAGACTTGGAAATTTGACAAGCTGTTTGTGAGCAAGACCAAGCAATAAAAGTTGACGATTCCGACGGGGACGAATGTGTTGAAGGAAACCCTCCAACGAACGCCGAAATGAGGCAAGCCCTTGATATTTTGAAACGCGGCGTGCGGCATCGTTCGACAAATTTTTAAAAACAATACGAGTACGAACAATATATACACGAGCTTTTACGGAATAATTGCCTTCAAGCGACAATTAATGATTTTTTTAAAATGTTATTTTTGAAATAAATTATATATAGCCCTGATGTAAGTGTTTAGTTCCTTTTTGTTTCTTTCCCTTGTTGAGATAAAAATATGGATGATTTTACCCAATTCGGTTATTAGTATCAATCGGTTAATGTTATCAAAATTCCTAAATCCCGAAGTGACCACATTAAGCGGAGACTACTGTATCTATAAGATGGGAAGCAGGTTCTAGCATATATAGAATTGTTGAAAACTCCAAATACTTGGATTGCCCTTTTCAATATTTTTGACAGCAACAGAGTTCTTTTACATGTTAACATCTAAATGTTTAAACTTACCTTTTGTTCTTAGTATCTACAGTATTTTCAATTCTTTGGATTTTGTTTTAGATTTGGTTGTTTTGCTTAATTAATGAATTATTAGTTTATGATTTGCATCTTGATATATCTTGTTTACTTTGTTTTTGTATGTTCATATATAACAAGTTATATTTTGGTTTATATTAATATATATCTACAGTTGGACCTCTGTTTAACGAAGTCACTAAATCTCGAAAACAAATTTCGTTGTAAGGAAAATTCGTTAAATAGAGATTCACCTTTTAAAATACTTTAAACTACACAAATTAGGTTTTAAATTCATAAACACTAAATATTATTAAAAAAGTAGTTAATCGCACCTTTATTTTGTAAATTAATATCTATTTGTCTTATATATCTTACCCATCAAAAAGAAATATGCAAAGAAAACAAGAATAAAACAAAACATTGTCCGGGAATACACTGTATTTACAAATTTAAAAAATAATTTTTTATTAAAATTAATGAATTTTAATGACATTATCGCATGTATTATAACAAGAAATTTTAAGCATACGGTCCTTAAACACAATTAACTGATAAAGTTTGTTAATTTTGTATGATTTTTTTTGTTCGAAAAAGTGTTTTCTCTCATAATACGTCTCGCACCTTTGCAATGCACCATAAACCCCTTCAGGCGTATTTTCTTCAAACTGTAATCCGCGTCGGATTGTTTCAACTGATTTTAACATTTCATCATACGAAGGTTTGTTGATTTCTGCATCGTGAACATTTCCATCTTCATCATTTTCGTCTTCATCGCAATTCATTGCTGTATCGTTTTTATTTTTCACACTGTCCAAAATATCCAATTCAGTTAGTGTTTTTCCGAGGTTTCAGTTTCAGAATCAAGTGAAAGAAAATCAGCACATATTCGTTGATTTCTTCTTTTCCTCTTAGCTGTATCCACACTTTTTAAGTTCCTCTAAGGGAATATCGTCTTCGTCCTCCATACTTGCCAAATTCTCATTGCTGACAAAGAATCCAGCTTTGGCAAAACTGTTGCGAATAGTACGATCTGTGATATCATAGTTCCATGCTTTGAAAATTTCTGATATGCTTTCCCGTAAGTTGATCTTTTGCTTGGATTGATTGTTCTCAAGAGCAGTGATAACTTTTCGCACTATTCACTTGTGATAGTATATATTGAAATTTTTTTATCACCCCTTGATCCATTGGCTGTAATTTTGATGTAGTGTTTGGTGGCAAATAAAAAACTGTAAATTTTTCAGTTTTTGGTTGATTTTCATCGGATGGGCGGGACAAAAGAAGGGCTTAAAATGTCTTACCTCTTAAGTAGTGGAACGGAAAAAAAGAAAGAACGACTCTTAAAAGTCAACTATGTTTATAGGTTTGAGCACTTATCTACATCAAGTGAGGGATTACACTAAATAAAAACTTAATTTTTTTTGTTGATTTTTCATAGAAATTCTTTTGTAGTTTTTATTTTGTTTTTTAGTATTTAAAAAAATTTGTTGATTGTTTTTATGATGAATTTTATAATTTTCCTTTTCATTCTTTATTTATATAAATTCAGAGAAATTTGCAGGGGAGCCTTTACAAAAATGACAAAAGGCGTGGTATGAGTACTAAAGCTACTTCCCGTGCAATGGAGAAATTGAGAAGTAAAAAATTAATTACGAGGGTTGGAACTTGAATAGTGGCAACACTGCTGTAGAGACGCCATGAAACGGAACCAAATAATGTCGCATATACCAAACGTTATTTACATACCTACCTTACCTCAGAGCAAATGGGATCTCCCTTTCCACATCACTCGCATGTGCTCTGACGAGAAGAACAGAGCATCGTGTTAGCTGGAGGTCTAATGTAGTGTTGTCACTATGTTTTCGAAACAGGAACAACAGAGTCTGATAAGATTGAATGTGCCAGAGTGCCATCAAGGTCTTTAACCCTTTGAGTACTGAATTATTTGAAGATTTTTATGCCCATGGGACGGATTTAATTTGTAGCTATATGGATTAATATGTAAAAGTAATACATTTTATTTGGAATATACTTATATTGGTCATATAAATATATTTTTGAAACAGCATTTTAGTTACAACATATAAATATTTATATAGAACAAGAACCAACTTAAAGTCTAATAATTTTGTACCGTGTGGTATTTTTCAAAACATGTCGGTAAATGCAAAGGTACCTGGATTTGTTTGCATTGCCAAGTGGTTTCTTTTCTTATTTTATGTTTATAACATACGCGACACCGTTTTGTAGGGTGTTTCTTTAATTCTGTTGCCGGAATATTCTCCGGAAAAATGTGCCCAATTTTTCGCTTGCAAACGATGTGGCGCATCACCACTTGTAGCACTCCCACGGATATTATAATTTGGCAGGACCACTTGCGCCAATAATTCTTCTTAAATTCAGATGACGAGTGTCACTCGTCCACCGTAACTTCGCCCAATTAAGCAGATGACGAGTCTCGCTCGTCCACCGTAACTTCGCCCAAGTAAGCAGATGACGAGTCTCACTCGTCAAATGTACCCAAAGAGTTAAGAGGCTTGTGGGAAATCTGCATTGCCTTAGAGAACAGTGGCAAGGTGGGTAAAAGCCTTCAAGGAGGGACACCGAAATGTGGCAGACATGCATCGGCCAGGTCGTCCGAGTGTCAGTGAAGAAGAAGCGTATGCTCGTGCCGCGTTACCGGACAGTGATCGACGCCATACGTTTCGTGAGCTGGCCCGAGAGACAGGATTAGAGCATACGACTGTGCTTCACATTCTGAAGGAACGCCTGTGCATGCGAAAAATTGCATCACGATGGGTTCCGCATGATCTGACGGATCCCATCCACCTATCATTTTGCAGGACAATGCTCGGCCGCATGCAGCGCAAGCTGTAGCTGATTTGTTCGATCGATGGGGCTGGGAAGTGCTGTGCAGTCCTCAGTTCGGTTCGGTTGCCATAATGGCATCAGGCATGGCTGCATGGGGCGGCGTTCTGTACAGTCATCAACGAAATGAATGGGCCACCTCTGTAATTCTGATATATATTATTGCATCTTCACAAAACTAGTGTCGATGTTAATGCCTCAATAGGACAGGTTTATTCAGATAAAAAAACTGATTAACAGAGTTAATTAACAGCTATGTCGGAATTTTCCCATTACGCCTATCAATTTTTTCCCTGACTTGACTCCCCGTCATGAAATTTGCCTTCCCATAAATTTTTCTACTGTTGTGATGATAATTTTGAGAGTTATAGAGTTTTGAAAAATGGCGTTTACCATGTTAGATTTATTTTAGGAACTTTTGGCGATAACTCGGAAAGTATTATATATTTCTCAAAACATTTTTCATTCACTAAAAGAACACTAACTTTTTCACATTAAGTCATGAAAAAATTCATTAATGAAATATTAATTTTTTAAAAATTTGACTGTGAAAAAAAAGTGAAATGTAACATAGTGAAATTTTTGCATGAAAGCAAATCTGAGACGTTATAACGCCGGTATCCAAAACATCAAGTGCATATATATAATAGTTTCCGAAATATTTACAAAAAACTGCAAATTCCCACTTTTGACATGCAACGCTCACTTTTTGAGGGGCTGTATATTATATTTATTTGCATTTATCGGTCTACTTTTCATGAAGATCGTGTTTCATGAAAAGTAGACCGATAAATAATAATTAATATAAAAACCGAAAATCGGTTATTTCAAAAACCGGTTATTTTGAGTGATTATAACTGCCAGGTTAAACCGGAGGTTAAAAAACCTGAATAACTGAAAACCGAACATTTTCACAATGACCTCCATCCCTTGTTCTATTTCAGAATAGGTAATAACTTTTGCTGATAAATAAATTGATAAATCTGCATTGTAAAAATTGACTATTTTCTTTTCAGTAGGCGTGGCCATAAATCAAAATAGAAATTTAACAAAATAACAAAACTAAACAGAAAGTTCACATTTCTCTACAATAATGAGTTAAATTAATGTGTATAAAATTAATCCAATAAAAGAATCTAAATATAACCCAAAAAAATCATACAACCGATTACAATATAGCGTTTTAGTAAAACTCCAGAAATGTGAAGCAAAACTAAGATTATCAAGGAGTATTATTAAATACACCACAAGAAGCAAAGGTTCACACTGACACTTAAAGACACTTTACCAATATTTCTGCTCCATGAATTTGTCAACAAAATATGACTTACCTTTAAAAACAATTTAAATTCGTAGCAGTTGATACAAACATGAATGAAGAACTTTCTGACACGTCAAACCACCTCAACGTGGAAGCCGAATACTAAAAGGAGGCTTGCTTGAACAGGTGTCAATGTGCATCTTTGTGTATTTTGATTAACTGAATAAACATTGTGGGCGCGTTACTCGAATGAAATTAAGCAAAAGTTATTCAGATGTATAAACCAAATGTAGTAGAATAAAACTGCAGTTATTGGAAGGACTGTGCAAGGCTAATTAAATTCAAACGGAAAGAATTATACAAGTATTTGCATTGAGTCTATGGATGATTTCTTACTTGTTACATGTAGACGTATTTTAGATCGTTGAGTATGGTAAGAAATAAGACATTCGGCATTTTGGTAGTCCTTACTGCAGGAATTCAGCAGATCTACAATTCTACTTAAGTTACATTTTCAATCATCAAGGGACAGTTAACAGTCTCTTTTCACATTTTTTAACCTTCACTTAGAATAAAATAAAACAAATAATTATAGATAATATTCATTCTATTATAATTTTCACTCTGAATTCAAATCTAAATCTAAATTGCAAGTTACAATAGCATGAAATACTGAAAGGGATAACTTTGAGAGTTTAAATTACAGTTGCTTAATGGTGCTTATTATAAACAACTGTTCACATTGAATTTAGTGCTTGACAAAAAATTTTATCAGTAATTTTGCAAGCCAAATTCATTTATTCTGATGTTATACTGACACATAATACATTGATTTTCTGATTTTCTATTACAAAAAACTGAAATCAGAGAAAAAAGTGAGGTGCATCATTTTTAATGTTCAGAAACAAACACTGTTGTCCAAAAATAATGCACAATTTTGAAGATTCTACAAAATTGGAGTTAATATGGATACTATGGTTAGTAGTCAGTTTCTGAAAATCGTGAGACACACTTTCGTCGGAAATCACATTTTACAGTGAAGATTCGGTCACGAGGGTGGTTAGGGGGGCCCCAGAAGAGGATGCATGCGAAAATGGAATTTGACCCCTCCTGTTTGAAAATAGGGTACTTACGTATTAACGCCACCGAGGCTACAGATTGGCGGTAATGCGCCAATAAAGAGCAATCTTGTTTACAAAAACCGCCAAATTGGCGGCACTTAAAAACCGCCAAATTGGCGTTAATACGTAAGTACAAAAACCTCCAAATTTGGCGGCACTTAAAAACCGCCAAATCTGTAGCTTCAGTGGCGTTAATACGTAAGTACCGAAAATAGCTATCACTTGACAAAATAGCACACGCTATTTCTCGTTTCAAAAATATTGCTGTCGTCAAAAATTTCGATATCTAGATTTTGATTTATTTTCACATTTTAGGCCACGCTGAATTTGAAAACACCTTCTTCCAATTATGTCTGGATGTACCTTTTTCCGTGTTGTGTGAACACCGTAGCTTAATAATGGGATGATCTATATGGATATCCCATTATTAAGAGATCCGTATTTGGAGCCCAAATATATCACTAGACTTTCAACGGTTTCTGAACAGCGGAGTTTTGGGTTATTTTCCAAAATATAAAGAATTGTTCTTTGAAAGCATCTAACACTTGAAATAAAATAACATCGATAATTTTCTCAGTTCTTTCTGACCCTTATTTATTTAGGCACCCTGTACAGTTGTGAAGTGTTGCTATGTTCAAAAAAATCTATACGGTGATTTTGATAAATCTTTACGTTTCAGTCCTCATTGAGTCTGAATAAAAGCATTTTTCAAATTTCGTCTCTTTTGCTCTTCGTCCGTGTGTGTGTCAAAACAATAGCTTAACAACGGAACGAGGTAGGCGGATGAAAAGTATCTGTTGTGCTTGTACCAAGATTTTACATTATCTATTTAAAAGCGCGTTTTGCGCGTTCTATTCTTGACATTAAATTGTGCAGAATGTCTTAAAAGGCATTATCTATTTAAAATCGCGTTTTGTACGTTCCATTCTTCACATTAAAGTACACAGGATGTCTTAAAAGGCATTATGTAGTTAAAAACGTGTTTTGTATGTTCTATTCTTGACATTAAATTGTGCAGAATGTCTTAAAAGGCATTATCTATTTAAAATCGCGTTTTGTACGTTCCATTCTTCACATTAAAGTGCACAGGATGTCTTAAAAGGCATTATGTAGTTAAAAACGTGTTTTGTATGTTCTATTCTTGACATTAAATTGTGCAGAATGTCTTAAAAGGCATTATCTATTTAAAATCGCGTTTTGTACGTTCCATTCTTCACATTAAAGTGCACAGAATGTCTTAAAAGGCATTATCTATTTAAAACCTTGTTCTGTACGTTCTATTCTTGACATTAAAGTGTACAGAATGTCTTAAAAGGCATTATCTATTTAAAACCTTGTTCTGTACGTTCTATTCTTGACATTAAAGTGTACAGAATTTCTTAAAAGGCATTATCTATTTAAAACTTTGTTTTGTACGTTTTATTCTTGATATTAAAGTGTACAGAATGTCTTAAAAGACATTATCTATTTAGAATCACGTTTCGTACGTTCTGTTCTTGACATTGAAGTGAACAGAATGTTTTAAAAGACATTATATATTTAAAATCCCGTTTTGTACGTTCTATTCTTCACATTTAAGTGCACAGAATGTCTTTTTTACCAAATCATTGATGTTGTACAACTGTGTTATTAACTTTATTCATCTATTTTTTTCTTACCATTTTCGATCTAAGAATGTTAACTCCGAATTTTACCGCTATATGGCACTGCTAATTGTCTCATTGCGTATCTCATTGCTACTTTATCATATCTAAACACATCTTTTGCGACTATAGAAATCACTGTTCTTGAGTTAATGTGGGGGAACAGGACTTTAGTGGGCATCCTGCGTGTTTGGTCTCTTTTAACGATAATAGACGCCAACGGCTTGATAGGTTCTGACATGGTAAAAGTTTCTTATTTTATACTTTCACCGCTTACCTGCTTTAGTTATGACACTTTTTGAATGCACAATTGTGTAAGCTATTTGCATCAGTTCTGCTTTAAAAAAATGAATAACATATATTTTGGCAGAGTTCCCCATCCTTAACATTGTATTGTGCTATAATGTCTTTTGATGAAGGATTTAGCCCAAAACTCCTCTATAATACACAATTAAGTTAATGTTTGAAATGTTTATTTGTAACGGTCATGTTTAAAGTTTAGCGTGAAGAACATCAATACCACTGATGACGAACGTTGTTTAGTATAATTTTTTCGTTCTAAATTCATTTGTCGCATGCTTATTTTCATTCCAATTCTTCGTTGACTTGCGTTTTGATATCTTAATCAGCAATTTGACCTTGGTATTTACAATATTTGTCGGACTAAAATACGCTACAAGGTTGACAATAATATATATTAAAATCTTATTTGGCTACATCAAGAATAAATTAGTGTCAAACCCTGTATAGTATACAGATTTTCATCACCTTCCCTACATATTTAATGTTTACAACCTCATACCACCTAACAAAACCGTCAGCTGACCTAGAAACACTTTGGTGTAAAAGAGTTATGAACAACAAAAATTCTAGGGCTGAAGTCAGAAAACTCATCCACTTCATCGCGGAAAACGAAACACTCTTTTTACCAAAAGATAGTGACAACAACTAGCCACAGACTCAATTAACCCTAGGTCCTCATCTTCTCTCTTCTCCCATACATAAGACACCACCCTCTCAAAGTTAACAACACAAAGACTTGAAAGAACTAACAGTTAAATTACTAAATATTATATTCTTTTGTTCTAAATGTCCTCTTTTTTGTATCCTTATACATAAAATGTGATTTTTTTGCTCTGGCTTTTTCAATAAAGTTTCACGCACACCCATGCAACCGACAGGGAGCATGCTGTGGTGTCAAGTTCAGTATATTCAGCTTTAAAAATTGCTCATTGACTAAGGGAATTTTTGACAGTCAATGCCACTTTCGATAATCTTTTGTTTTAACTTAAAAATAGTCCTTATTTATTTAATCCACTTTATTATTTTCCTTCTGATGACCATGTTTCCAGAGGATAAATCAGGAGCAGGCGAAGGAATAGAACAATTCCATTCAATGATTGGATTAGATCCCCTCCACCTATTTGAATATACACCAGGGCTAACTGAGGTAATCATGGTTTTGATCCATGGTTTCATGACAAATACAACGAGTTGTCATCATTTCTGCCAACTTCCAGACCATACTAAACATTGGAAGTTGGATCTCGACTGATTTCACGCACACGAGAGCTATGTAAAAGGTATATCCTTGGTTGAATGAGGCCAAACCATTACATTATAGTCCAGGTGACGAGATTGCGCCATCAGATTGGCTACTGTGGCTCTATGAATTTGTTGGAAAGAAATCAGTTGCACGTGCTGATGTAATGAGTAATTCTTCAATTTTGGCAATGTTATGTCAAAGAGATTTTATCGAGAAATGCATATCCTCAAGGTTTTAATAATGTAATTAATCATTTCATGTTGCAGTTAAACAGTATTTGTACATTATAGAATTCTTTGATTCGTCAATGACGTCAACTTAAAATGAAGTTTTACTGACTGCCTTTGGCTGTCATGCACATAAAATGACTGTTGCGTTTGCTCTATGAATGAGAAATTGTAATTTTTTAAACATAAAGGAACAAATAATTTAACCATGATGAAATCTGGAAATTTTCAACACTTTCTCCGAACATGGAGGCAAACTTGTAAATTTCGTATTGACCGGAGTTTTGCGAACTTATGATGGCCGTGATCTGAAGAATGACAGTTTGCTGACAAGTAAAAGGAAATATGAAAATACCTACATTTCCTAATAAAAACTTTAAGAGAGGAGGGAAAAATCCGGTTTCAAAAAAAATAATAATTTATTTTGAACTCAGTTTTACATATGCACAGTGGAAGATTTAACCTCTGTTCTTGATGATTTCCTTGACGGTTTCCTTGACCTGGTCGTAGAGTTTTCCCAAGTCATCTTTGTAGGGTCTCAAGAAGTTCTCAGCTTCAACAGCGACCTCCTTGCTCACTCCCTTGGCGTGATCAATGAACTGAAACGAGGAATATCATTTGTTTCAAATCGCTCCCACTTTATAATGTGGTGATATGATCAATCATTTAACTACAAATTCAATTTTCATAAAATCCTGGAATTTTGTTAATAAAATTTTAAAAAATGGTTGAATCTTAAAAAGTCGTACACGTGTTCTTGCTGAATATCATTGTGTAAAATATAGTAATGGGTAATAAAAACCTGATACTCAATTATCTATAGCCTATTATATACCAAAACTCAATTATTGCACTCACTTTTTCATAAATAATTGCACAACTATGAGAGAATGATAGGAGGAAGTAAACACTCTTTTGATTTTTTATTAGAATGATTTAATTGATTCCAGTTGCAAAAATTATTTTTTTATTGAGTTTGTAACTTCTATAGTAGTCAGTGCAAAATTTAGGTATAATAATGAAAGCGAAAATTTCCACAGCTTAAGTAGAAATCTATATGTTAAAAATAATTAGCAAAAACCAGATGGTCAATACACCAGTCTCAACCACTGGACCGATTTCGAAAGGTTTTATTTCATATTAAAGTTTATGACATCTAGATATGCCATCAATGATCTCCTGCCACCCACCACTCTACAGTTTCGAAATATATCGAAAAATAAAACTTCGACATTGTCCCTCAGCCTCTACAACCGCCAGTTTTCCAATTTATCTCGTCAAGTTTCAAGCATATTAATATTACGAGCAAACAGCTATTTGCCTAAACCGGACAGTGAATGAAAAAGATAAGCGTCCCGAAAAAAGAGAATGGTAAATAAGGGGTTAAACTGAAGTGATTCGTGTGCTTACCTCCCTGGCGATTTCCCTGATGTTCTCGATCTTGGTCTTGGACTTGTCAAGTCCCTTGGTGATGACGTTCTTGACCCACTCTCCGAACTTGGAGTACTTCTCCTTGAGGTCGATGTGGAGGTCCTTGAAGTAGTCCTTGATCTTCTCCCAGTAGTCGGAGACGGAGCGCTTCTCCTTCTGGCCGAGGAATCGGTCAATGAGGTCAAGCAGCTTCTGCTTGTATTTGTCTCCCTTCTCGTTGATGATTTCCAAAAGAGAATCGCCCATCTGCGGAATACGAATTATCACAATCCTGCATCATCCCATTTCAACCTTTCATGTCTTTTAGCATGAAAATGATTTTAGGTTGCGATTATATTTGTAAATTGCATGGAGTGAAAATAGTTTTTGAAATAAAAGAAAAAGGAAAGAATGTACGACTATAAAGAATTGCTATAAAAATCGACGGGAGGCTGTCTCTGCGAAAGGGTCGCTGGGATTGAGGGGCGTAGACTTACTTACCTTATTCAACTGTGACTAAAGTAGTTCTATGTGACTATTAACTCTATAGTCTATAGTGACTATTAGTCTAGTGTGACTATGTGACTCTAATTATGTAAAATTCTTCGTTATTTTCACCAACTTTACAACTTGACTGTGACTAAACCGTAATTACAAATTCTAAAATTATTTTTGAAATCTTCAATGTCTACCTTTTTCTGTTAACTGAAACTAGCACCAACTCTCTATATTATTTGGATGCGGAGCTATAAGCATTTAACTTTAGCACGAAATTTGACGTAATTGAACAATTCTTGAATAATATTTCGCGCGATCGATGAATGAATTGCCTCAGTCTGCGTGCTCGCGGATGGGTCGATGTGGCGTCATCAAATTTTTCGTGATTTTCACCAAATTTGAAGCTCTACTGTGACTAAACCTCAATTTCAAATTCTAAACTTATATTTGCAATCTTCACTGTTTACCTTTCTTTGTTAAATAAAAGTAAAACCGACTCTCTATGTTAATTGGTTGCGGAGCTATAAGTGTTTAACTTTAGCGCGAAAAGCGTCATAAATTTTTCCTTCCCCGACACACCATTAGACCACAATGGAGAAACGTAAGTCTACGACAAAACAGAGAAACAGGTTGGCATTATTCTTGTCAATTCCGTGACATAAAAGTCGTTATGCACAGAATGCAACGGCTGCTACAATCCAGCCATGCGACAACAAGACATGACGCCACCCCACACCCCTGGAACCCATAACCGCAAGGGTTATGATACCAATTGGATGGATACAGGGTGGATGAATGCAGTCACTTCCACCACAGGGCCCCTAATGTCCCGAGCTAACAACTTTAAAAACTCTTTCTACCACTATTTTAATTTATTGAAAAACACAAAAGAGTTGCACTCGAATAATTACAGATTCATAGCGTATAAAAGCTTTGTCTGAACAACGTTCTCTTAAACAGTTTGGCATTTTCGGTTCGTTATTTTACATCTTTGTTACCTAAAACATCATGATAATGGTACGATGTTTCGGACTAGAGTTTAAACCTTGCTGGGTTTTTGAAAAATTTATTGATTTTGTAATTGTATATATTTACAATCGGATTTTTACGTTTACATTTCCAAAATTGGAGCTGAATAATTTTTTATATAGTTATATAACAGCTGTAATAACGCATCAGTAAGAAACTTGATGTAATATGCTGGTCTAGTTACATATTTTGCTTCTTTCAAAAAAACTCATTGCTTAGTTGGAAATTTTAGTTCGGCGGATTTTTAAATTGGTTTCTATGTTATATTATTTGCACTCGCTCCAAAATGGTGCTAAGTAATTTTCTTTCATTCTTAATAGCTATAAGAAATCGTTCCCTTTTCTTAAAATTATCAAAATTCAGTAATTACCTTGCTGCCCTTTCCGAAAAATTCTTCAATCTTTGCTTTCAACTTTTCTTTGTCAATCTTGTCAAGAAGCTAAAAGGATAAAATACAAGGAGAATTAGTCATGTAATTTCATATATGTTGGGAATAAAATAAATAATCTGAAATGTGTGTGTGTGTGTGTGTTGTTATTAAGGAAGATAAACAAAAGGTGAAAAATACTTTTTAAATTTCTCAGCGTTTGTAGTTTTAATGGATAGTTGATTTAATGTCAGATTTTCTTATGGAACATTAAAGTTGAATTTAGGCAATCTAAATCCATCGTATTAATTTTTGCGACTATGTATCTTTTTTGCTAAATCTTGAAAAGTTTTAAGAGTGAAATCGTTATAAGCGCATAGTTGAAATTAAATCTGGGGTTTCTTTTGCTTTTAAACCTTGAAATTTTGTAATTCAATATTATCTCTTATTTATATATTATTAATATTTATTAATATTAGCAATAAGATCAAGAGGTAACGATTTCTCAAAATACCGTTTGAATCGAGAATTTCGACCCTACTTCCTGTTTTGGAATTTTTCCCCTCTTTTAATTTATTGGGAAAATAAGCTCTATGGGCTCTTTCAACCGTATTTGAGGTTGTCTATTCTCGTTTCCCTTCATTACCAATAAATCTTGTCATCACATAGGACAAAGTAATGAAACTATCTACAGGATAATTAGAGGAAATTCAGAATAGTTCAGCAAGGGAATGGGAATAAATTCCTAATTGTTTAATGGTACATCAGTACCAGAATTGAGACAAATGAACATCTTTGTGTTCAACTTTTCTCACTGATATACATTGTGTAACATAGATAGAAAAGGAAATCCTTGATAATTTAGAAGATACTCACAGCCTTCTTCAGCTTCTGGAAGATGTCCTTGATGTTGAAGTCGAGGAGGGCCAGTTCGGCTTCTTCAGCGAAGAGGGCTCGCTTGTCCTTCAGGCCGAGCTTCTCGAGCAGGTTCTTCAAGAATTCCTTGGACTTCTCCTTGATCCTCTCAATCAGTTCCCTGGCCTTCTCGCCGACCTCGATGTGCAAGTCCTTCATCTTCTCCTTGATCTCCTTCAGCTGGGAAAAGAAAATCAAAGAAACTTGAACTAAAAATCATAGCTAAAGTATATTGTTTCGCGCAAGAAAGAAATTAATTCAATAACACATACTCTAGTTCAGGGTTTCCCAAACCTTTTTCCCTCGCGTACCCCTTAATTATTCTTGTTGTTTTCGCGTACCCCCTACCAAACCCCCAACCATCCGTCTATGCAAAGCAATTTTTTATGAATAATGTTAAGGTTAGCTTAAAAGTGAAATGACTCGAATTAATAACATTTGAAGAACTTATTTTTGATTTTACATTTTTGTCCATTTTTGCAACAGTATTAGTTCAACGCAAAAGTAAATGAAACCAGGAATATAATTATTTCGTTTTAACTTATAAGGATGGCTAAAAATTAAACTTCGTATTAAACAAGTATTCAAGTGACATAGTTATTAAATAGCAAGTATTCTGTTGGAGAAACAGAATTCTCTAACTTTTTTAATCCCTTATGTTTTCTTGTTTTCACCATTAACGACTTTGGTTTCGCGTACCCCTAAATGGTCCTTCGCGTACCCTACGGGTACGTGTACCACAGATTGGGAACCTCTGCTTTAGTTAGTTACAACCAAAGTTGTCTGTATACAGAAAGCTACGAGTGAATTTATCACCAGTGAATGACGTAATATATGTTCCAACGCGTCTCAAAGTTAACGTTCTTAAAAGCACTTTTTTATTGGTTTACTAAGTTTTTTAATTTAAATTATTGATATTTATTCAATTGTTTTATTAAATTTTTAATGATATTTTACTCTTTAATTTATTACTCATCATTATAACTATTATGGTACACTAACAGAATTTTATCTGAAATTTCCTACGAGGGGGGGCACCTTTCTTGTTAAATCAAAATTTAATAAAATTAATATATTAACTGAAAAAAAGCACTGAAAATATTAAAATAGTGTATTGCTATCCATAATACAAAATTGAACAAAATTTCAAAGCCCTAATACATAAGGAAGTGTGTGAAAAAGCGATTAAATATCTCATCTTTATAAACAGGAAGTATGTAAAATTAAATAATTGTTTGTAGAAAAAGAACTACCTGAAAGATAAGCATTTTTCATTTTAAATAAACACGCAGCTTTCTCAAACGGAATGTATTATTGGCGATAAAATTAAATGATCTTTTACATCAGTTACTTCTAAACTTCTTATGACCGAATTTAGGAATACTTAACTGGGCTTAATCCTACATTGCTTAGCCTTTATTGTACAATTAACTTCTGATATCAATGGTTAAAGCTTTAATGTATTACATTTAAATACCTAATTGACAAATATCCTTAAAATAGCTATAAATTACCTTAAAAAATCCCCGGCAATATAGAAAAAAATTTCAAAAGGAATATAATTTAGTACAAGTAGATGCCATACCTTCTGCTGGAGATCTTCCTTGATGGTCTTGCCGTGATCGACGGCATCCTTGATTTTCTCAAGAAGATGGTCCAGAGTTTCTCTCAGTTTCTTTCCCAGTTCGGTTTTGATATCATTCCTGAAGATAAAAACAGAAATGGTATTAAAAAAGGCAATAAATTTATTTTCTCTCGAAAAAAAATCTTTGTTATTATTTTCAAAATATTAAGCCTCGTCGATGCGATTTTCATCCCAAAACGTACTATTCATAACTATAAAAAATAGTAATAAATGTGTTTCTCTAACAAATTTGGGTGAAAAAAAATTATTCTTGATAAAAGTAAGAAATTGTAACTTAAAGAAAGGGAAAATATCTAGGTTTTACTCATAAAGGTTTTTAATTTATTACTTGATCAAAATGTTCTAATTTTTATAAGAAAAATGAAACTAGTTAGCATTTCTAGACAAATCATTTCATAGATTCATCTTTTTCTTGTGTTAAGGGAGAAATATAATTCAGTGATTCAGTTCAATGAATGATTCATAATGAAATGTACTTTCTGCGATAAAATAGATTCATTCTGACAAAATTTAATATATGTAATAGTGTAGTTACCTACACTTTCTGGGTATTTTTTTGTAACTAATAAAAATTGATAATCCTTCCCCAGTTCTTTAGTGAGACGTTTACCTACACATTCTGATCCTTTTTTTGTAACAATAAAAATTGATAATCCTCCTCCAGTTCAGTTCTTTAGTGAGACATTTATCTACACTTTCTGGGTATTGCTTTTGTAACCATTAAAAATTGTTAATCCTCCCCCAGTTCTTAAGTGAAACATTTACCTACACTTTTTGGGCAATCTTTTGCAACCAATAAAAATTGCTAATCCTCCCCTAGTTCTTTAGTGAGACATTTTATGACTTCGGTAACTTAAAGCATCCGTTGAACACTTTTCTTGTAATGGGCAATTAGCTATTGGTGCTACGGTGGTTTTTGACTCTTCATTTTTATTCTTCTAGCATCCGGTGTGTAAATCAGCTACTATAATATTTCAATTCATTTATGCTAATGTTTTTTGGTAGTTCCCTACTCAATTCATTTTTGCTAATATTTGATTGTAGTCGTCCCTTCATGTGTTCGTTGAGTTAAAAAAAATACCAAAAACAAAGAAATTTATTATTAGATGCTATATTTATTAATCATAAAAAAGGATAATCGTAACTGATCAAAAATATGTTCCTTTTAAAATTCAGCTACTATATCGAGAGGATCATCGTAAATCATCAATACTCTGTTCCATTTAGTATTTGGCTAACATCATCAAGGGATCATGTCACGTATGGGATCTAAAATCTGTTCCTTTTAAAATTAAGCTACTATATTGAGAGGATCATCTTAACTTATTAAAACTCTGTTCCATTTAGTATATGGCTAACATCATCAAAGGATCATGTCACGTATGGGATCTAAAATCTGTTCCTTTTAAAATTAAGCTACTATATTGAGAGGATCATCTTAACTTATTAAAACTCTGTTCCATTTAGTATTTGGCTAACATCATCAAAGGATTATGTCACGTACGAGATCTAAAATCTGTTCCGTTTGATATTTAACCAACATCATCAGAGGATCATTGTTACTGATCAAACATCCCCTCTAAATCTAATCACTCTCAAAATTAATAAAAGGAACTACAAAAAAGGAAGATTTCTAAATTTTGGTACATTAATCCTTTCTTCAAACATACTAATTCATTTCTAAACACTTGCGAGAAACAGAAATAGCAGATGAAAAATCAGATAACTTACTCATCGGCGAGCAGTTGGTCATCATCTACTCCGAGGTATTCCTTGAGGGAAGGAGCTTCCTCCATTCCCAACATGAAGTCGTGGTAGATTTCTTCGGCGGCATCGTCCAAGACTGAAAGGGAAGTCGACACAATGCTATGATTCCATCTTTCTCAACAAATCCTTGTTACATACAGTTTATATCATTAAATTTTCTATCTAATTTTGTTTGCCAACAAAACAAATCCTTTCCCTGTAAGTAGGTTAGGGTTTAAGAATTTGTAACTATATCTTTTTAAGTTTTAATATAAGTAATTTAAGTTTTAATATCACTGATTGCTTGATTCGATTGATTTATTAGAATAAAATCCCTAATTAGTTCCCTTCAGCCAGATTATATGGGCAGAGCTGTGCATTTGAATAATAGTGTCAGATATGGAAGTCAACATTTGAGGCAGCAGTTCATCGCCCAGACCTGTTGAGCATTAAATCATGCCTAGTGGCCAAACGTCGTTCTGCTGGTGTGGTGCGAAAGATCGGAGAGGGTGTGCCAACTCAGGCGTCGTCCTTGTCATTTGACCGTAGTTTAAAATTACGAGGTCCGTCCCAAAATATCCCTCGTATCTCTTCTAAACGGAAAGTTTTTGTAACTAAACTAAACAATACCAAAAGTATTCAAATGTTTTACCACATAACACCAACATTAGGATATTTCATCCAAAAGAAAAACTGAAAATCAGTTCAATTGACATTAAATGGAATCGGGCATTTTCAACTTTTGAATTACCAGAACCAAAATTAATACTCTGTCACCAGAAGAAAATCAGAAGCTTGTGAATCATATGATTCGAACCTTAACATTCTGCCTTTGAGTCGAGTTGGACAGCAATAGATTTTTATCACTTTAAATCAGGTTCGAACAACAAATGATTTTGTGTAAGTATATTTGCGCAAACTAATTTTATAAATAACAGAAAGACACAAAAAGTTTTATTTCTTAAATATTTTCCCGATCGCAATTGATATTCATTGAAATTTTTTAAATTGTTTTGCATCATATTTTATTTTTAAATGAATTAGCACATATTAGAAAATATCTGGTTTGAGACAGTCTTTGTTTGGAACAATCTTTCTGAAATTATCTCAGGAAAAAATTTTCGAAAATGAATTTGAGTTCGAAATGAAGTATTAGTAAAGCCTAGAGTCTAACAGAAGTTCAGACCTGCACAATGTAGATGGTTCTACAGTCCAGAAACTGATTAGATATTAGATATTGCTTAACATAGTTAATAATGTCTAATTATTTCCTGACAGTAAGATTCATTCCAATGACTTGCTAAGAAGCATATAGGATGCCCACAAAGTATTTTACAATTTTAAAAAATTGTTATGACATATGTTAATCAAATTTACCCCATATGCCATTATTATCAAAGTTTATAATGATATTCTGCTTCTGTATGTCAAGTATTCTGTTAGTAAAAGAAAGGCTATTGAAAAAAAATCCTAAAAAATGGCTATTTCTCAAGAAGGGACATGATATGTATCTTGGGATGTGTAACTTGTAGGATTATGTTCAAGATGACATATATCTCACAAAAATACAGGCCATTAACGACTTATATCAGAAGATCACGTAAAATGTTTTCTTGAAAATATTACTTAGAAGTTTTATTTCGTTTATCGTTCATGAAGAAGCTATGCAACTGATAACATGGCAAAAAAGGGACCATTATCTAGATGTGTTTCGTACTAGTAATGATGCCCATTTGGAAGCGTATAAAATCGGGCAAAAAATTCTTTCAATAGTTACTGTTTATTTTATAATAATTTTCATATATTTATCTCTTCATTTGTTCTCTTAATAAAATGTTAAAAGTATAAAGATACTTTATGGACCCCTTGTACTTGTGATGAACGGTAAGTAGTTTAATTAATTCTAACTACATGAATGATTGCATTTTCTTAAAATTTCTAAATTTCTCTTAGCGCACAATAATTGATACTGCTAGTTTTTCTCTCGTAATAAAAGATTTACTCTAAAATGTGCGAGAGGTAAAAAAGCTTAGAATTCGTAGTTCTAATATTATTAATTTAAATCTCAACAAAACTTGTAATATTATAAAACTTTTCGTTGTTTCAAGAAAATTAAATTTCAAATTATTCTTAAAACTTTGCGATCAAAATAAATAGGTGCTACTGAGATTGATAGTTTTATCAAAAAATTTTCCCCAAAGATAAAAGGTGGCGAGTAACGCAACTATGCAATATTTTTCTTTACATATCAAGTTAAATATCTTATTATATCTAAAAACCTTCGAATACTTAAGTATAATTTCAGTATTTTAATATTTTACAGATGGTGCGGCAATGCTTGCCTAAATTGTAACGCCTAGCAGAAAGATTCAAAATATATAGATTTTGTCATGGATTAAGGGTCAGGAATCGCCATGTTTAGGTGTAGAAGGCAATTTTTAAGACAAAATTAGATCTGGAAACCTATGGAATTGAATCTGCTCCCTGACCAACATGTGCCATTATTCTTGTTAGCATTTTTTTCGAAAGGGACACATTAAGAACACCCCATTTAGAATATCCCATTGCCTGCGAGAACGATACCATGATCAGATAGTTTACATAAAAAATGCGTCGGACATACGTACCTTCAATTTTTGACCCTTCCGCGATGATGTGAACCTTGTAATGACGTCTCTGTTTTGGAAATCTTATGTAAATAAAGGACTCATTCGAATATTTGCTACGTTTCTTTTAGTCTACTTTTAATCACACATTTCAAATCATTTTAGCTACAAGTGTTTAAACTGGCCATATTTCCTGAATTACATTGTACCGTAAAAATAATTCAGTTTGGTTAGCCCTACCACCCTTTACAGTTAGTCAGATATATTCTATGTGCCATGTACAAAGTATTTGGATTTGAATTATGCTGTAACATATGCGCCATCTGGCGAACGAAAGAGCCTAAAAACTCGATAGACGTTCAGGTGAGGAGGGAGCGGAGCTGGGTGTGGTTGACGTAAGATGCGAGACGGCGTCCTGCCATTACTAATATAATAGCCCAGATCTGTCTCTCGGTAACGCTCTGACGTCACAAACAATAAAATTCGCGCCATAGCACTGCGAGACGTTAAACAGCATTATTTCATTGTTACAGAACCTAAATTTTAGTAATTTTAAATTTAAAAGAGTAATTGACGTTATAAATTCAAATTTAATAGCTCTAAAATAGTGAAATAAAATTTGCTATCCATAGATATAAAATTTATCTCGCTATGATCAATAGTTCCAGAGAAATTTTAAATTATATTAATCATATTTTTCAGATTAATTTCCGTTTTTTAATAGAAGTAGAAAATTACGTCAGTGGTGTATCATGCGCGATATAGTTTGGACACCACTATGCATCTGATTATTTATTGCAATTGTGATGATATAAATTGATACTATTTTTTTTTTGTTAGACAAGCGAAGAAGTACTTTGTTTTGATTAGAATTTCGAAAACGAATTCCTTCGAAATTTTAACTTTTGACTTGCGTTTGACAAGCTGAGAATTTCATGGTTATTGAATAATAATAAAATTGTGAAACAACGAAAAATACTTCACACGGAATGTTGTTTATCAAGAGGTTTTTTGAATAAAGAAAAAAAAGAGAAATATTATGTAAATAAAAAAAATATTTCCTCTCATAAAACATATGTTTATTTTATTTGTCTTCAATCAATGTTAAACACGTCTATTTAAACACGTCAAATTTGACGGGAAATCTCTCGAATGAAGAGGCAATTTGCACCCGTCATACCATGACGGGAGATTTTCTAGTTAAGATATATTTCCCTACTATTGTTCTCTCAGATATATATTACTCGTTATATAAGTAGCAGGTGATTGAAATTAATGTCTGTGGTGTCTTCTATGCCCATGTGTGTCTACTGTGTCCAATTGTGAAATTAAAATATCTAAAAAGACACATGGTCTAGCTCTGCTTGTTGACCACATCACATCATTACAATGCTAAACGAATGGTTCTCGATGGAAGATTTTAGGTATCCGACTGTGTTCGGAGACATTTTTTTGAAAAATAACTTATATATATTTTTAATGTTATTTCTCAACTGCATATGTTTTAAAACTATGAAAATATTGTAAAATTAAGCTTTCAAAATAACATTTTTTTTAAAAATTGAGAAATTTGAAGAAAAATGACTAAAATATTTGCCTTACGAGCCATAGACAAAATCATATTCTAAATATACATAAATCCTTGAAGGCGTACATTTTTATGACAGTTATCTGTGTTATGCTCTAAAATCTTTCTTGTACTTCAAAATAGTTTTGAGATATAGCTGAACATAGTTACTAAACTGGTAATTTTTCATAAAAAATGCTTTTCGTTTATATTTAAACACTTAAAAATATGACTTGATTTTAAAATTGACCTTAGTTTTTAGAGGAAAACATC
>BGPR01001232.1:5334-34056 GCA_013235015.1 Araneus ventricosus | reverse complement strand
AGATTGTATAGCGTTAATCACATAATACATTTGTAAGTTTATTATTAGTATCATGGTATATTTTCTCATTTAAAATGTACTGTTCATCTTAGATTCAATAATTTATATACTTATTCTGTTACTTAAACCTTCTCATATTTTGACATATATCATAATATGTGTCGTGTAGCTGCATAATTGGTCATCTCCAAAAAAAGAGAAATTTTGGAAAAAGTCAAATTTCTGTCGCATCAGGCCAAAATGAGATTTAAAAATTAATGGGCATGGCATTCGAAGCTTTTCAGCAATGTGCCTCTGTCAGCAATTTATGGTGGCATGGTATTAAGAGCATCAAATGGACTTAAAATCTTTGAAAATATAGGTTTTTAAAAAATGGAGATGACCAGTTTTGCAGCTACACGACACATATGCTTTAATAATAAAGTATGATTTAAAAAGTTTTGTATTTTTATTAACGTAACAAAAATATTGATATTCAACATTCACCATCAGTTCATGCTGAATGTCGACATTTGCCGATGTAAGTGAGAAATAATAATATTTAACATATATTTCACACATACACCAAACGTCTATGTGAATTCTGACATTCAACGGTTCTTTTTCAATATATCGGTCTTTCATAGTAACGTATATACATATACGCAAGCATATTCTCAAAAAGTACTTTTAGAGAACAAAACGATCATTTTTAAAAAAAAAACTTGTCGACGCTTTGGCTGCCATGGTTCACGCCTATGATTCACTCTATGCATCTAATTAGATGACCCCTACTTTACTATCGTTAAATTGTAAAGAAGAAGTCATCGAATTAGATAGAAAGAACGAGTTTCAGGCGAGGCAGCCAACGAGTTGAACATGAATTAAGCACTAAAATTGGTTGTTAGTGCAAAAAGCGAAAATGCTAGAAAATAGCAAAAATCTGTTGACACTAGTATCTGTACACGCTCTTTTGATCCCCTAAGGGGACTACCAGCATTTTTCACGTTTACCACATTATAAAGGTTTGCTCCTTTGATATACTTAACTTGAAAAGTGGTTTTCGAACTCTTTTTCGGCACATGAAACGTTTACCGCTTTTAGTCTTCAATGCATGTTTCATTAAACCATTTCACGAAATTGGTTTCTTTCGGCTTCGAAACATTCTAAAAAATCATTTCTAACTTTTGCTTATTTTGGGGAAGGATTAAGATTTAGAATAGTTTTTTTTCTTTTGTTGTTTCTGCTTCTGGGGTGAGGGGAGGCAACAACTAAAAGCTATGAATGATCAGACATTTAGATATTCTGCACGTTAAATATCTTCAAATACAAGGTTGAAGCCTGAAGTATGCACATTAAAAGGTGTAGAGGAATGAGAAACTGCTAAGAAAAAGGGAATAAATGATGTAATTTAAGAATTTCCGTTATCTATAACTATTCAGCAAACTATATAGAACACCTTTATTAATAAGGTCTCAAGAGAGCTTTTCTGTTGAAAAATTATCGCGTGTTTTTTTATGAGAACAAAAAAATATATTTGAATCTGAATGGTATGATGGCGATCCATATTCAAGCGTATTGTACCTTCTTTCAGAATATGCCTCATAGTATTTTTGTCTGAATGATAAAATTATTCTTACTCAAGGATATTCAGCCTTCTGTCGGAATATGCCTCATAGTATTTTTCTCTGAATGATAAATTTATTCTTACTCAGGGGTATTCAGCATTCTGTCGGAATATGCCTCATAGTATTTTTCTCTGAATGATAAATTTATTCTTACTCAGGGGTATTCAGCCTTCTGTCGGAATATGCCTCATAGTATTTTTCTCTGAATGATAAAAATATCTTTATTCTAGGATATTCTACCTTCTGTGAGAATATGCATCATAGTATTTTTTCTCTGAATGATAAATTTATTCTTATTCTAGGATATTCCACCTTCTGTGAGAATATGCATCCTAGTATTTTTCTCTGAATGATAAATTTATTCTTATTCAAGGATATTCTACCTTCTGTCAGAATATACTCCATAGTATTTTTTCTCTGAATGATAAATTTATTCTTATACAAGGATATTCTACCTTCTGTCAGAATATGACTATAGTATTTTTCTCTGAATGATAAAATTTATTCAAGGAATTCAGTTCAGAGAGATAATGAATGAGTCTAAATTTCCCAGTCGTAAAATTCTGGACTTGAGATGAAAATCTGGAATTCCGGCTAAAATTTGACCAAACTCATTTCTGATTTCTACCAAGTTTATTTCCTTTAAATTTTAAGTAATGCAAAATTGCTTTAAATGATTGTTTTTTACTGTTAATTATTTTTAATTCTGTTGTGAACTCTGCAGACGAGTGAATTTTGGGTTCAGAATTAGCTTATATAAAAGTACAAGTTTCATTAAAATAGTATTAACCATCAATTAATGAGGCAATTACTGTCTTTTTTTGAAAATAAAGACGTACTTAAGATTAGGTATTTGCGATGAACTTTGTTAAAATTCTGTAAGAACAAGGCTTATTAAAGTTAAATAATTGATTTTCCTCGATGACATGAAATAAAATCAGATAAGGCATATACAGATAAATGTTACATCTTTGCACGCCTTTAAAAGAAAATGTATCGTAAAACAGACGAAAGAATTATTCACAAAAATTTTAATACAAATATTTATTAACAAACAAAAAATCGTCTGAAACATCCATATTTATCACGCTTTTTCTGAAACGTTAACAGAATTATTGAATCTCGAATAGTTCTCTTCAGAAACCACTATTTATAAAAATGCACATAAATTTAACATATTCTGAATAAGTATTCAAACCATTTAGTCAGTATTACTGACCACGCTTCTGGCATTCAACTGCCTTATACTGAATTACATAAACAAAATCGACAACGTCCATAGAATTGTGAATGAATAGTTTTATGTAAAATAATAAAGGAAAACTAGTTTAATTTTTCACGCAGTAATGCGTATTTGCATCATTTTTAATTGCTTTCAATAAATTTAAATTAGTTTTTATTATTAATATTATTTTCCTTAGGATTTTTCGCTTTAATTTTAATTAAAAAATTAATGTTTTAGATACTTAAATGTAATAATTCTTTTTAATATTCTTCTAGCATTCCTTACACTCGTTTATAAAAATATACCAAACTTTTAATTTAAAAAAAGAAAGAATCGGAGAGTATTGATTTGAGAGTTATTTATACTTTATTTTGATCTTATTTTTACAAGAAAAAAATAACTATGAAAAAAGTAAAAGGCTAAATCGAAACAGACTTTTTGTTCCTTTATAACGCTTTTGGTCTGTGTCTGAAGTTAAACATGAAGGAAATGTTCCTGCTGGGAAAGGTTAAACAGTGACAAAACTCCAGGAGTAAATGGATTAGTTCCTTTTTTTTACTTTTTGTCCTGGATTGAAAAATTTCCCATATTCGAATTAGAGTCCCGTATCGGGGCTATTATTACTTATCAGTAAACAGTTCGTAATAAAAGACATAACTTGATTTAATTTTTAACTTTCCAGTTGGCGTGGCCTCTACATAAACATGAAAGTAGACGCGAATTTCCTAGATATGCTATTGTAAAATATCAATTTTTTTAGAGGGTAATGATTAAAATTAGGTTGTGTTTGGGTAAGGGAAATAAGGGCAATCATTTTAACCAATTTTATTTAAAAGGGAATGGAAAAAATGTAAACACAAAGCACAGAAGCAATATAAAATGTCCAAAGCATTAGCTGAATGATGTGAAAATAAAAGAAATAAAATTTGCCATATTTGAATTAAAGTCCCGTATCGGGGCTATTATTACTTATCAGTAAACAGTTCGTAATAAAGACATAACTTGATTTAATTTTTAACTTTCCAGTTGGCGTGGCCTCTACATAAACATGAATGGTCACACGTATTTCCTATATATGCTATTATAAAATATCAATTTTTTAGAGGGTAATGATTAAAATTAGGTTGTGTTTCGGTAAGGGAAATAAGGGTAATCATTTTAACCAATTTTATTTGAAAGGGATTGGAATAAATGTAAACATAAAGCACAGAAGCAATATAAAATGACCAGAGAATTAGCTGAATGATGTGAAAATAAAATAAACAAAATTGCTAATATTTGATCTGAAATATTTCCATTTGTAACATAAAAATGTAGATATAAAAAGCAAGAAGTCAGTTTCATAGTCATTTCATTGCGTATTTCTGAAATACAAATAGCAGATTCACAGAGTCCTATTAACGCCTCTAATTCCAAATGATGACTAACAGTTCGTCGGAAGCGGCTAGAAGAATAGCCAAAGTTATGCTTTCGTTGTACTCTCTGGTAAAAATATATCAAACGAAATTATTCTTTAATGCAGAGTTTCTCAAACTGTGCTCCGCAAAAGAATTCCTAGTGCTCGGCGAAAAGGTAGGACATGTTTAAAATTAAATATTTTTATTAAACATATTTTAAAATTTAAAATTAAAAAATATTTTTCACGAAAAAAAATGGGACAAAAATATTTGAATATTATGACCTTTTGCGCTCTCGGTGTGCAACAAAAAATCGAGTATAAATCATTTATCACCGATCAGGTGAAACATTGACTATATAAAAAGATAGTCGGCATACAGTGTGTCAGTTTCTCGTACACCAGTCGATAAAACAAAATTAAGTCAGAAGGCAAAACCAGACAACACGGATCCAGACACAGACTAGACTGACTGTCTCCGGGTTTGCAGAAGCAATTATCTTCGACGCCTTTCCAGAAATATCGGAATTTTTTTATTGCATATAAAACTGGTTGTTTACTCACTTCTCAAATCAGACGCATTTTAGTCAATATTCAGTCGAGAACCGACAAATTATTAAGTTCATTATATGCAATTTATTATTTTTGTAGCTTCTCAGATTTTTCGTTCTGATGACAAAATAGCTGCCTTGTGGAGGTTTCTTCAAATACTCAATTGGTGATACGGGGAATAACATCGATTTTCTTTCAATGGATCGCTAGCTGGAGATGGTCCTTAAAAAACATCACCACTTCTGCAAAGCCAATTCGAATAGACGTGGAAGCATCAACATATAAGAGGTATGTACTTGTTTCGTTTTTTTTCTTTTTTCTGTATCAAAATGGTTAGACTCATTACGATATTTTAAAATCTTGAAAAATTATAATCCTTAAAAATAAAATTTTACTATTCACGTATAAGATTTTGCAGCATATTTTTTTTTAAATTTTACACTTTTACAGTATTTTCTTCAAAAAAAAACTCAATGAATCTTTTTAGATGCAATATCTCATTTAAACATTTTACTGAATTTATGCTATTGTTATATACAGCTAATTTTCATATTACTTTCTAATTGCAGTGCGGAAGAAGTTAGAGGTGTTACTGCTGCTGTATAAGCTGGTTTTTCGAATAAATCATCGACTACGGTTGCAACAGAACTTCTTGATCTTGAACTATCGAACAAGTTGCATATCTCTACTTCCTCAGATACAAGTTCCACAATTAAAAAATTTTACAACGAAAGTATCATGATTTTTATTTGGATATTGGGTTCGCCGAGACCATTGTTAATAAACCTCAGTGCGTAATTTGTGGCAAAGTTTTGCCGAAAAGTTCAATGTTGTCAGCAAAACTGCTTCGTCATTTTGAGGGGATCCATCCTTATTTCCAAAAAGATTGCATTAAAACACAAAAGAAAACGTTTGGGTTGTAGAACCATACTCTCTGACATCATAGGAATATAAATGCTTGCTTGATTTGACTCAAATACAGCGATAACATCAAAGTTTAAAACTGAGAAATCAATCTCAGATTTTTGGTGCACGCTAAAAGAAGAATTTAAATCCTATTAGATGAAGCGAAACTTATTCTCCTGCCCTTCGCACCACTTATTTAGTCGAAACAGGTTGAAAACAAAATACACACAGATCAAGTCTCAATGCAGAGCAGGATATTCAGTTGCAACTATCCAAAATTCAGCCAGATATAATCTCATTGTGCAAATAAAAACAGCCTCATTCTTCTCATTAAATTTCTGTTTCACGAAACCAAGTAAAAATTTGTAAGAAATATGATAATGCCAAATTAATAAAATAACAAATTGTGGGTCTGTAATATTTGCCCTGGATTTATTTCCAACTATTTTGTCATGTGTGTGTTCTGTCTGCAATGGGAAATTAGTGCAGAAAAAAAATTAAACGGTGAAATCTAATGTCCTGCAAGCTTAGATGGCGAAACTACTTGTATCGTCAATGCTATTTTGTCGTTCTATTTACTAAATACAGTATATAGCTGCGAGATAAATTTTAGTGCTCCGTGTTCAATTTCCAATTTCATAGGTGCTCCGTGACTGAAAAAGTTTGAGAACCGCTGCCGTGTATCTCTCGCATACGCGCGCCAGCTAGAAACTTAAATAAGATAGCTTCTGAACGTTTCTCTTTCCCAACTTTTGCTATGCTTCGAATATGTTGAGTATACCATGAGTAGTGCGGGTGAATCAGCCTGATACAAATAGTAAAAATGGCGGCAAAATACATGTAGTGTTTCTTTATCTCTTATTGTTTTAATTTTAATCCCTTCTTGTTCGGCGTCGCATGCCATGCAACGAAGAGAAAAATTGCATCGTTGAAAGTGAATTCGTCGCTACTTTCTCATTATATCCCGCGATTATTTTTTTTATTTCTAAGTATTGCTAAGAGATGACGCAAGTAGTCCTACTTTCTTCATGTTTTCGAGGTGCGATTTCCCGCCTTGAATGGGAAACATAATCATTTTGTCTGAGATTCGAAAGTATCCGATCAAGAAGGAGTTAATATCTTTAGAGAGGCTGTTGTGGCCTGGCGGTGAGGTCTCGGCTTCGGAAATGCAAAGTCCTAGGTTCGAAGCCCGTTTTCATCGAACATTTCACGCGTATTTTGGCTTGGTGCACGTTAAATCTGTCGTCGAGAGATAAATGTGCTTTCGCCGGAGTGGTGCGGAATTTTGAAAGCTGCTGGCATGAGTATCGTTCAGACGGTCCGTTCCAAAATAGCCTTCATGTTGTTAGGAAACGTTAATTTAAATAAACTGAACTTCTAATTTTTAGGAATTGACTATTTAATCATTTTTTATTCTCTTTTATTTTTTAATTTTATTTATCTATTTTTTTATTCTGAATTATTATTATTATTTTAAAATTTTGCTCATTTCTCCCAAAGCTTGCTTTTCAAACTCTCGAAAGCATCTGATAGAGGTTCAGAAAATCAATCCACTTTAGCTAAACCGAATATACAGAATCATTCAGAACTCTTTTTGAAACCGAATTATTCCTTCAGAATGTTAAGAAAACACACTTCGAATTGTTCGATTTTCTGTTTGATTAGTTTTCTCAGATGTAGTTATTAATTTATAGTTATTTTTTTGTGCTTTTCCAAATAATCTGTTGGATTATACGAAACAAGCACAAAATAAAGCCCACTTAAATATTTTAGTTAATGTATTTTCTTTTTCAGTAGATTTAACCCTTTTTAAAATAATTCTTTAACGATTCTTTTAAAAATAATTTTAAAATGTTTTTTGACTTTTTCTTGAATAAAACATGGGAAAAATATTTAAAAATTTCTATTTTGTTTTAAGCATGGTTTATGGCAAAAAGCAGTTTTTTACCAACTGACAATACCGAGCTGTATTTCAGAAAAAAATTTATAATATCAAACACAGATGAATTTTAATGAATAATAATACGGATAAGGAATTTTCTTCAACATTGTAGAATAAAATATGGCATTTCAAAACGCACAGACAAATCTAAAAGTATGGAGCCTCAAGTGAAAATCATCAATTTACTTTTATTTTTTATCAGATCTCAGGTTACCATCCATACGATGTAAATTGATTTAATGACATTTCCAGCATGAGTTCTATTGGTATCAACAGGTATTAGAACTTCAGTCTTATTCTCATGAATTTTAGAGGCCAAAATTGTGTATATTGCTTAAAGGCAACTTTGGGTCTTTAAGGGTTAATATATATTCGTTTTCAGGTTATTTTACAATATCTTAGTTTCTTTGTCTTTTTATTTGTTGAAACGGCTACTTGCTCAAAATTTTTCCAAACAAAACAGGACTCTTGTCTCTTATTTCCTTAAGATGAGCTTGTGATGCTGGCCCTATGGCGATTCGAAGAGCCTCCAGTTTCCTTATGATGTACCTTATCTGAAAAATGAAAAAAATTCGTGTATAAAAATGCCAGTGCTTAATAACACATCCTTCATTTGAAATTCTTAATTAGTTACCCAGATAGCACAACATATTGCACGAGATTGTACAATATTGTTCGATATTATACAATATTTTAAATATTTTTCAATATAGTAGAATATCGCACAGTATCTTTGTACCACAGGGTTATCTGTTGTCATAGATCAGTGGTGACGAACCTTTGTTCCGCGGGTCAGACACTGAGTCACTAAGACTTTTCAAATGACCACTTATTTTTTATATCATAAAAGAGAGAACAGACAATCGAAAATATTAATAAATTAAAGTATAAATATCTAATGTCGAATTTATGAAATATATTCTTCAACAAACAATTTTACATCAATGAAGAAACTTACTAATGCTCTTTTAACCATGTTTGGGTCCACATTCGTGTGAAAAATTATTTTCCTTCATGAATTCTGTAAAATCTACCAACAGAAATAAGCTTGGAAATGAATTGACTGCGAAATACCTTAAACAAAAGAAGTTGCACTCTACTGCTACTAAAACTGTCCAAATTATGAAGCTTTATAGAACTTTTCAATTCATTCATATATCTCTATTTTAGAACATTTCGATGGGTTCAAGGATGATCCGCCAATAAATGGGAAGTGCTTGCTGGAAGTGGCAGTTGATTGGCTGAAAATAATGAAATTTAAAATTTCAGAACTCGTACAATTTTAGTCGCAAAAACGTGGAAATTGTTTTTATTTAAAATATTAGTGTGACAAAAAATTTAATAACAAAATGTTTTAAGAAGCTTGTTTTAGCAAGCAAATCTTGAAAATAGTGTTGTTTTGGGGCATTAAGAGATAGCGGTCAAAATGACCGTTCCTAGTCTTTCTAGCTACACGGAAAACGCCGTCTTTTTAGTGTTAAACTAATGAATACAGAATATGAACCTATTATTAAGAGACTATTTGAAAATGGAAAATTAACAAATTTTCGGTGTTTCCAACTTATTGGCACGCTTTTTACCACCACAACCATTTCCAAGTGATGCCACTGATTTAGTGACCCACGCGCGAATATTAAAAAAATAATGAACGAATTGGACCCACATCTGAAAAAGGTTAACCATCACTGATATAGATTGATAAATGAATGAATTACTAAATAAGGAAATGTAAGAAAACTTTCTTACTTTGTTAATAAGTTGCGAAGGCACTTCTTCGTAATTGTTCAAGAGGAAACTTAATTTCTGAAGATCATTCTGCAAAGTGGATTTCAGAGATTCTTTTAAGGGCTCTTGTTGGTCGCTGAGAGCAAACAGCAGAAAAAGGAGAGAAAATCAAGATAGTATTTAATTTAAGAAATAAAAAAGATAACGAATAAATTATTTACAAAGAAAGCTTTGAAGAATAATAGGAACTATTTCGTTTATCGCGCAAAAAATGTACACCAAGTGTGTTACATTTTAGTAACAGCAATCGCAAACGACATGCAACATTAAGGTTACGATGTAAAATGTTCCATGGAATTTCAGATCAATTTCAAGTTAGCCTGCTTTAAGCGCATATGGCGCTCAGGCGGCTGTAACGTTAACAAGAAAATGGCGTTCAGGCGGCTGTAAAGTTAACAAGAAATTGGTTTTCAGGCGACTGTAACATTAACAAGAAAACGGCGTTTCTCGCCAACGTTTTCACTTTGTTGTCGAATGCAATCAAACATTACCTAACAATCCTTTTTATTTACATATGTTAAGCAGATATTGAAATAATCTTCTAAAACTTTACCAATTTCTTAAAAATTTCCGCTGACAATTAGATGACAAAAACATTATTATACCACCAATCGTGTCACTTTTCCCCTCCGCGCACCAACATGACATCAACGGATAACATGGTGTTAAAATGTCGACATTTACTGATTTCATTTGTTGCTAAAAACTTGGAACAATATATACTTAGGTTCTAAGCTTTCAGTATAGCAATACATGTATACAATATTGATAAAAAGTAGACTGAAAAAGAACCAGCTTTCGTGAGCAAATTTAGCTAAACAGGAGCCGCTTATTACACGTTTCTGAAATTATATCCTAGCCTTATTGTTAATTCCTCACGAAACATCTTGATTTTTTCATATAAATTCCATTAGAGAATTTGAATAAAAAGAGGAAACTTGAATGCACTTACCTGAACTGAAGCATTCCTTTATTCATGACCAGTTCTTCTTCAATGCTGAAAGAAAATAAATTTGTGGTCTTATGCATATATGGTGCCACATAACTTTACGATTGTGTCTGCACATCGCTGGCTAGTTATCAAAGAACACTGAAAAAATTCAGTTTTTGAGATAATAATGTATAGTCTGTGCTTTAATACCCTAGTGCTAAAAATGTTTAGCACATTATTTCGTATTAAATTCTCATACAATTAGTATTATTCTACACAATTATTATTCTATACAATTATTATTATACAATTAGAACACTTAGCGAGAGTATTATAACAGAACTAGGAAAGAAAAGTTTTTATATTCTCCTGAAAAATAAGGTTTTTGTTTATAGTGTATTTTGCATTACGCCGACAATCTCTGACATTCGCAATACCAGAATTCTAAATGAATCTAAGTTTTGAATACAACAGAGATTTCCAAAAAGAATCCGAAAAAAGGCTTGCTAATTTTCATACGACATTTAATGAGTATTTGTTAAAAAAATATCTTTGTAAGAAAAAAAGGGATATTGCCAAAAAATTTTTAATGTATTTAACTGACGTTTTATGATTCTTATACTGAAAAATTGCTTGACGTTGGTTGTTAAGATTTGAATTTTGAAGATCCTGTCCCAGATATTCTTTTACCTTTTAATTTTGGCAGGTCTCGGTGCTTTCCGAATGTAAAGCCATTCGTGTTATTGCTAGATCTATTTCAAATAGAGGAAGAAGTTATTAGTAACCCACGGGCTATCAAAAAGAGGACAGATTTTTTTCTGGCATTGACCGCTATAGGATATTAGGGCTTTCTTGTTTTTCCATGACAATTTTGGCTTTAAGAGAAGATGTTTTCTTCTCGTCATATTACAATCTAAATGTTAACGCTAATGAATATGGGCGTACAATATAGAATCGATTTCCTCGTGTTTCGCCTATAGTATAAATTAGTAAAAGAACAGTTTTTGGATAACTTTTCTATGTTCTCAGAGTATGGACTCTTGGTCTACAGATTTTTCAGGGTTTCTATTAATCTTCTGTGTAACATTTATTTCACTTCAATACTTATATGTAAAAATACAATAATCAGGTTACAGTTTAAGTTAAAAGACACAGTATACAAATCTAGACAGAAATTCTGGAAACTAATTCATTATTCAGTGATTATCCATCTATACAGTTGAAATAATTGGCAAAACCAAAGAATCCTCCGGGGGGCGGGCGCGGGCGCAAACAGTGGACCGATTTCACCCTTTTTTTTATTTCAGAGCTAATGACCCCAATATATGTCATCAAGGGTCGCTTGCTCCACACTACTCTCCATTTAGAGAGAAATGTCAATCACATTTCTTCAGTGTATATTATCTACGGAGAAAAAGCTCCAGAGAATCCCAAATCTAATCACTGCATTGATTTCCTCAATTTTTATTTTATATGAATGCTTATGACCCCTAAATATGTCATTAATGGTCGCCTGACCTCAACGGCCTACATTTCGGAGAGATACGCAAAATAAAACTTTGGTTACGGTTTATTAATTTATGGGGAACAGCTGTTCGCCGAAGGTGGCTATAATTTGTCTAACATTATAACACATTCAGGATATACATGAATCAGATTCCTGAATAAAATATTAACTAATTGCACTACTTTTGATAACAACGCAATACCTAAGTTTTAATTCAATTGACTTATCATCTTTTTCTCGATGTATTTGAAATTAATTTGCTATATCTGTGAGCAGACATCAATTTAGATGAATGGCTATCTCCGTGGATCGTTAACCCTGCGAATTTGAGGCTATTTTTCTTACGCCAATAGTGCAGCACGCCTCAGAACAAAAACAGGCATAGAATATAAAGAGTTTATTGAATCCGCTTATAAGTAGTTTTGTTTTGATGCTGAAATGCTCCGTCGCACTAACGCAGGGTTAAATAAACTTAAAATTGAATACCTCAAATTGTATAAAATAAAATGCATATATTATGCAAAAACTTACTTCGAGCTTGTGCCTTTTCAGAAACACCGGATGAAAAGTACATGGAAAAGAAATATGTATCTAATTAACATCTTACTGGCATTTAAAGCATCATTTTCATTAACAAGTGTATCTAAATACCAACTATTACACCAGATTATTGCAGCGCATCAAGGTAAATACTAATTCCAAACTGATTTCTTGTAATAAACAAATAACATTACAGATAAAGTTAAAGTTTTTTACAACAGTATTATTAATTGGACAGCTAATACATCGAGTATTCCACATCACGAAGACCAAGATCAAGACAAACTATAATATAAAGCAGAAAATAGATGTGTCTGTTTGTCGGTCACAAGAACTCCTACTAAATGGTTAACGGTAGCGACATGAAATTTGCAAAGCACATTCTGGGGTGCATTTCTAGACCAACTTTGTCTTTTCCAACATTTAAAAATAAAACTCCGGGTGAAACAGCTTATTTTTTCTTAATTTTTTATTCCTGATATCTTCATTTCGTTCTTAAAAAGTAAGTAAAGAAGACTTTTTTTGTTTTGAATAGCTGTTTTAATAGAATTTCATCTGCACGATACATTTTTTAAATCGTCAGATGCAGAAACCCATAAGTCAGTTCACTTTAACAATTAATAACTAATTAATTAATGGATATGGAGCACCTGCGGGAGTCAAGATTAATTAGGAATCCACTGGAGGTTTGATCTGAAACAAAATTTTTGTCACTGAGAGATACAGCTTGTGGGAAAACAGATTTCTTTTTTTCCCAACAACTAACCTTCGTTTAATTACTGGGTTTCTAAAATAGCTGATTCAATTACTAAAAGCTTTCTGAAATTCGGTTAACTTTGAACTCAACTAGGACCATTTGTTGCCTTCTAAGGAAAAACCTTTTGATGCAAAATTAGTTATTTTGAAGAAATTCTTTTTTATTATTCTTTATTGATCGACTCTCGAAAGAAATAAGTACTTCGAGAATTTGTCGTTTTATATCCCCAGATCTTTGTCGCTTTGGTAAAGTTCTATAAGACATTCATAGCTTTTGAAAGCATACTGAACATTTTTAACGCTTTTCTTTAAAACTGGAAAAGGAAAATATATTCGTTTCAAATAATGAAATAAATTTAAAATTAAATTTTCTTTGTTTTTCAACCACGCTTGTAAGAGTTTTAGAAATACAAAAATCCGGTATCCATTAACTTTTCTTAAATATATCACAAAATTTATTGACAATAAATTTCCTTTATAGAAGTTTCATGTGCCTTAGAAAAACATTTTTTAACAGCAAGAATTCAGTCTTTCTCACACTCTTAGAATTCTCTAAGAAAGTCGCAATTTTCTGTCATACACAAAAGACTTCCGAAGTGTGAAAAGAAAAAAAAATGAAATGACAGTAATATCAATGTTAAAAAGGAGTCGTATTCATCGAAAAATTTCGATTGTTCTCAATTTCGGTAACTAATTTCATTTCTTAAAAATTTTAATTTTTCACTTTTTCTTCCTCTCTCTCTCTCCCTTTTTGGTATTATGAAAGGATTTTCTGAGTTGAAACTATTCATTCCTTAAAAAATGTTGACCCCTTTTGACAACTTCACATATTTTAGAGTATCCCTGCTATTTCGTGATGTATTAAAAAGTTCAGACAAAGTCACTTTTTAGCACTCGTTCTCACGTCTTTCTACTTTAGAACCACGTGTAGCTGAATAATAATTACATTAATATAGTAGATACTTACATATTGCTATGTCCAACAGCAAAATAGCAATGCAACTTTTGATAATTGTTTCTGGAATCAATTTTTTCATCTGCAAAAAACAATTGAATAAATTTTAAAAGTTGTTCTTATTGAAAAAAATTACTCCATTTACATCTCGATTCTTGTCTAAAAATCATAGAAGAATTTTAAAAGGTAATGTTTAGGGATTGCAATCCGGAAACCCGGATCCGGTTATCCGGCGGATCCGGCATCATTAGACGTCTACCGGATCCGGCACCAGTTTGCCGGATCCGATCAACGGATCCGGTAAATTAAAAAAAATACATGGAGCCGATTTCTTGAAAAAATACTCGCGTTGTTGCAAGAGCAGGTACTTAAATTCGTGGTGTGTACGAGTCGTTCGGCGCTGACTCACCCGCTTCACATATAGACATTCTTATTGTTCAATTGATAGATGAATTATGTTTATGTTGAATCTACGAGTACGTGAATGATTTAAGTAGATAATTAGACTTCGAAATGAATTGAGTAACGATCCATATTTCTGATTTTTCTTTATAATATGACTTTCTTCTTACATAGTGACCGAAATAACGTTTTAAATTGTAAGTATGTTACTATTTGTGTTGCCTTGCAGGTACTAGTCTAAAAGTTCTAAAACAAACATGCCATTTTTTAAACCAATTCAAAATGAAAACAGGAATATTAATATACTTACAGAATAAAAAAAAATATAATGATGATACAAGACGAACTAATGATACATTTACTATGCCGAAAAAAAAAAGTTGTAAGACTAGAAATGAAAAATATCTTAGAAAGAGTTGTTCAAAATGATAGCTTTAAAGAAAACGTAGTAGAAAATAACTCAGATTCATCGTCATTGAAAAGTGATTTGACATTACAAAAAGGAATTACAGATGCAAATCCAGCAAGATATGAAAACCTAGAGCATAAATACCCCAAAAAAGAGAAAGATTATGAGAAAACATTAAGAAAGGAAATGACTGCATATGAAAGTGAAGGAGTTCGAGGAAAATACTTGTCTTCTATTCATGAGTATTTGTTGACAATAAAACCAACAAGTGTAGAAGCAGTAAGGGCTTTCTAGGCCGCTGGTTATATTTGTAGCTCTGTAAGAAGTCGATTGACAGATGACACAATTAACACTTTTTGTTTCCTACGATTAATTTTTCAAAACCAAACTGAGTTTTTTTTAATTGTTTACTTAAAATAATAATTTAAAGAAAGTATATTGAAAAATACGAAGAAGTTTTAAACTCGTTATTGTATAATTGTGCGATTGATTAAACAGATTCATGATGACTGTCATAATTATAAGAATGAGACTGCTTGGCGTGTCTAAAATACCTAATTATTGCGATCTCTGTTGATAAGCTAGATTTAGTTAGATTTAATATAAGTTACTTACATAATATAAGTTACATTACAAGTTATCATTGATGTCATTTGTGAAATCTAGTAAGTGAGACTGAACTTAACCGCCCGTCATTATCTAATTATTACTAAACTAATATAACAATTACAATTTAACTAGTTATACTGTACTAAATTTTTATTTTTGATTCATACGTAAATGCTGATTAATTATAACAGTGTAAATAAAGTTGATTTCATAAGAAATTAACGCTTTTTTTATAAACTTTGTAATACACTCACTTTATCATCTTTTATACAGTTGATTTTGTAATGAAAAAGCAAAATAGTTTTGATGTGTCCAATCCGGCCGGATACCATCGGATCCGGTCGGATCGATGGGAATCCGGCCGGATCCGACGGGATTGAAATTGGTGCCGGATTGCAATCCCTAGTAATGTTAAACAAATAAGAGACAACGATAATTTTTCTAGCAAAAAACTAACCCATTTCTGGGAGGAAATTCACAGGTTATCCACTCTAATCGTGACCCAATAGCCATTTCCTAAACCATTAAAGACAAACATGAGAACAATAAAATCTTCCAATCTTCTGCGACTACAACTGACCCAGTTATGAAGCCTTGATTATTACTATTTTAGACTATGTTAAACCATTTCAATGGCCGCTTAGAGGAAGATCTCCAAACCACAGGTGGTTTTACTGGAGGTGGCCGTTGGTTGGCCAAAAATAATAAAATTAAAAGCTTTATAACTTTTTAAGTTTTAGTCGTAGAAGAGTGGAACTTTTTTGTTTGAAATGTTAGCGTGTCAAAAATATCTTGCTAATTATTACTTATAGGATAGGAGGACAAATTTAAAAGTGTATGCAGAAATAAAACTCATTGGCAGAATGATTTATATTATTTGAGTAAGAATTTAATGCTCTATGAGGTAGTGCATTTTGCCTTTGTGAGAATTTTCGCCACCATTTTGATTTATTTTAAATGTATTGATTTTTGTGTATATTCAGATCATTGAAAAGGAATACCATTTGTGCAAAAGTGAGCATTTTCGACATCATTTGCTTTTTTGCATTTATTCGAAGTAGAAAACTCACCATAGCTAGTCGTTGGATTTGTGCTGACTGTGTGAAGATGGAGCAAAGCCCCAAAGTACAACTAGCCATAGATTTCAAAAAGAATATAAATGAAGAGCGTCTCGAACGTCCATAGGCAATATCTTCTTCAAACGTCCGGAGGCAACATCTTCAAACAACACTTCTACTTAAATTAACAAGACATAATTACGGAAACTTCAACGACCTCTTAAGATATAACTTATAAACTTAAAGAACAAATGAGCTAAGGAAATATAATTCATATCTGCCAACAGATGCAATTAAGAATATAATTCATAATTACCTTTATACAAAAAAGGAGATTTCTGCGTATAATTCTTCTATGTCAAGATAATTTCTTGTAAGTTGTGTGAATTTGCAGGAAGAACCTCAGTTCTGCGTTAAACTATTCAACAAGGCCTCTTACATTCAAAGGAGGTCTCTAAATATAAATAATCCGGATAGACGCTGATGAAATGTAAATGAAAAAGTGCCGAATAGAACAATAGATTTCGCAAAACTGTCAACAAAGCTGGGAAAATTTCACTTTTAATTCCTTTTATCTTTTGAAATGTCATGGAAAGGAAATGAATGAAATAATAATATTTACACGTGTGGAGTAATCATCGTTAATCATGTGTATGTCATAGTTCAATAAAAATATTGGCTTGTTCTCACCTTTCTGAATTGATGTCTTAATAAACAAGTCTTCGCTATTTAGCAGAGATATGTCTTTCAGTAAGATTAATACATATATTGATGCCTAATATTTAAGCATTTTTATCTCGTGTTGAAATAAGCTTTCATTAAATATTGATTTTCCAAATAAATAAACAATTAATTCAGTTTAAACAACAAGTATGACCTCAAATTTAGAAAATAGAAGAAGAAAAATCGGAGAGTTTAATCCGATTTCAAAGGTAATCATCTATCTATTGGTAAAATGAAATTAATTTTAAAAACTTTCATCTCCACTAAAGTATTTCGTGATTTTTAGGAAAAAGCAAATACTTTCAGCAATAATTCAGTATCACAAATTTTTCCGTCTAAAAAATAAATATCGTTTCCTAAACAAGCCTTTTTACATAACTTTTTAAGATTTGCATCCTTTGAAGTGTATAAATTGTTGGTGATATCTTCATGTTAATTTTTTAATTTAATTTTTTGCAAAATATATAATATTTAAAAAAAATTTGTTGCGAAATATTTAATTTTTTAATAATTTGACAAAAAGTAACTTTACACAGTATTTATTGCTGAAACTCTGAAGGCATTATTACTTACAATAAATATCCAGACGTTATGAGTTGCAATTATGTTTTTAAAAGGGGTGTAAAGTTTTGTAAAGCAGTTTTTCCAACTGATATGTAAGACTTTGCAAATAAATCTAGCAATTTCAAATTATTACTAAACAGCAGATTTAATTTTCTGTAATATAAAAACTATATAAAAATTCATATAAATTGTTTAGGCTTGATTTTTGCATCTTTTGTACTTTAGTATTTTATTTACAACATAAATACGAAGAAATTTTTTATATAAAACTTATAAATATCTTAATCTATTGCAAATAGCTTTAAAGAACTTTCATTCCGCTTAATAACTAATACGTCCAACCAATCTTTGCACCAAATAATTTTTTGCTTCTATCACAATATTTTCTTTATATATCTTTAAAATATTTAGAATTCGTATGGCTTATAGATGAGTTTAATTTCTATAGAAAGTATTGATTAATTGTCCTAAGCATCAGAATATAAATTATGTTAAAAGTCATTCCAACAGTTGCTAACAAGTAAAAGAATATTGCTGGCAAATTGGGCAAATCTTGATGGTTTTTCCTGTAATATTCTTTTGCGAGTGTGCAACATCTGATATTTAACCGAAAACGAACCAGCGGGAGTGGTCTCCCCTAAACTTTATCGTATACTTCTCGAAAAAGGTGCTGTTTCCCCTCCCCCCCCCCCGTGTGGATAAAAAAAATTCGAACCTATTGTAACCCAGGATCCAATGGCTATCAGAATATATTGAGGAAAAGATTCAAATTCAAAGATGCGTTCCGATTTAAATGAGTACCGATTTCTACTCTCGGTGGCTGAAGGACATAGTCACATAATCCTCCTGCGTGCACAGATTGCTACCAGTTCGCATGCACTTGGAGAATCGGATTTAAAAAAAGCGCCAAGCTGGAGTCAATAAATATCGTGTACAGAAGATTGCGGCCAGTACGCATGCGCGTGGAGATGGCGGATTCGTTGGAGACGCGATTATACAAACCGACAGACAGTCAACCCTTTGACGTATTTGGCCCAAAATTTTATACGGACCTATATTCATGACGATAAAACTCAGTACCAAATTTTATCCATCTAGCTATTCAAGTTTTTGAGTTATAATGTTAACATGGCCGCAGACGTACAGACAGACAGGCTTCTCGTAGACGGATTTTGGCCAACATTTGATAGAAACCTACAAATGATGTTTAAAGACCACATACCAAATTTCATCCCTGTATCTCTAATAGTCTTCGAGTTATCGTGTTCACAGACAGATAGACATGATTCCAAAAGTGTGTTTTTCGGACTCAGGGAGGTCTAAAACGTGGAGATTCGTCAAAATCTCGAGTTTGAATTTTTTGACGATTACAATACTTTCTCTTCGTATACGAGAAATTAAAAATTCCTTGCAAGTATCGAGCAAGTTGATATTTTGATTGCATTGTCTCCTGGAAAAGTATTATATCTAAAAAAAATCAAAATACTAACACCTTGCTTTTACCAAACATTTGGTTAAAGGCACAAAGTACTCGGTGTCAACTACTAGTTGTTTTATTTTCATATTTTTATCTAATAACCCCCTTATATAGGAAAATTGTATTGCATTAATCCTTTATTTACCGAATTAACTTACCAAAAACTTTTCAATTTTATTTTGTCATCATTAGATACGTTTTAATGCTGAATAACCCCAGGAAAGATGAAAAAACTTATTTTAATTAAATAAAATAATTTGATTAAGAATTTAAAAATTAATTTTTGTCTTCATCTGCCATCTACTGCTAGTTTTCGGAACTACACTTCTCGTGTTCATGAGAATACTGCCAGGAAATACGGTCAAATTACGAAATTATAAGAGCAATTAAAGTAGTGCTTTTAACCCTTTTGCGTTTATTGGTTTCGCAGTGAAACCACCATTGAGCATTTTTTACTGCGCATGGGCGAAACGTAGCGTCATTGTTCTTTCAAAACTTCGGATCCAAATATATAGGCCAACTTATATAAAAATTCCAGTTCAATACCGTTAGTATTCATAAAGATATCGACATCGCAAGAGCTAATTTGCTTTTGATCTATAAGAGAAACAAAATGATGAAGGTTCTGCAAAAATTGATATTTTTTAAAATTGAATCTTCGCAAGTAATATTGAATTTTATGAAGGTTGAACCTGAACAGTCACGTGTACTTATAAATTAAATACCTAATTTAAATTTCATTTCGATGATAGCTTATTAGGAGGAAAAATAGCCCGTTACCGTTTATTGGTTTCACTGTGAAACCACAAATTTCTTGAAGACAAAAAATGACAATTTTTTTTTCCTTTGCATATTTATGATCAGCTACATGTATAATACTCATTTTTGAAATAAATTTAGTAATTTTCAAAAAGAAACATGTAGCGTACTTGAAAGGATCGCGAAGTAAAGGGTTAAACCGGCCCTGTCTGTTTTACAATGCTGATCTTGGTGCAGGTCTCTTTATCTTATATCAGACAATATTCTGAATCTCTTTCAATAGCGAGAACATAATTTCGAACTAACATTAATTTACATCGCAACCAAACCAGTAAGTGATATACCCTTATCTAATGTCCCCAATATCGAATTTAATTATGCTTAATGATCAAGTGATATGTGGATCCGATGATTTCATAATAGCTTTGAATCGAATCTTGCTGTGAATGAAAATTTCTCAGCCTAGAAAATATAAGTCAGATTTAATACGTAAAGGAAAAGTATCCAGACAGCTTTTGGGCAATGTATATATATATATATTAACGTACGTGGCACAGAAAAGAGGTTAATTTCTCTTCTGCCGATGGCAACAATCAGTTTTTTCATAAAACAAAACAGGTAACTATGTCAGACAGAACCTCATAAGTGTAGCCTGCTACTATATTCGATCTGGTGTGAAACAACTTTTTCTCGGGAAAACAATTAGTTTAAGACGTAGAGTTTACAGTATTTCGTACAATATAATGGAACTTTGGATGAAATTATTCTAAAGAGATCAGTTAGAAATGAAACAGGTGGGCTTAGGTGAGCCATGGAACTTGCAGATCAACGACAGGGAAATCATGTTAAATTCACAAATTCAGGTAAACAACATGGAGATTATTATTGCCAACATTGTATATTGGGTACTTTTCCGTTATACACACATCACTGTTTTGTCTTGGCGAATTTTCTTGAAGCGCTGAATCGCCGCCTTGGCTCAACTTCTTTCTTAGCAATAGTTGACGTGCGCTGTATTTTTAGCTAGCTAAAGCGTCAGGAGCCAGAATGCGCCAATTTGGCAAAAAATATATGTTGTGCATATAAACGGAGCGCAGATGCTCTGTTTCAGCTAGTGACTGTATAAAATATGTAAAATACAACTAGATGTCCAAGCTAACAAAATTCAATGTATGGCAGCATTATAAATGGACCAAAATAGTCAAACAAAATACGAATAATGGTTAAAGTTTGTTTTTCCTCATGATAAAGTAATTCAATCTGGATGGGCTTAATGTATTTCAATATTACACTAGCATAATTTATTGGACGAAATAATGTAATTTTTAAGCATCCCTCGTTGAGCAGAATTCCTAATGATTTCGGGAAGAATCAGCTCACTTGAATCTACATGAACAGGATTTATTTCTAATGCTATGAATTCAGAAATGTAACACAGCATTCTGGAAATTCATTAAAACCTCAGTTGGAGTTATTTAACCCTCTAGCACCGAGCGCGGCTGTCTAAAAACTTCTTAACAGCGAAGAAGGCCGGTCTGAGGCGGTTGGCTTCTTTTGAGGGGAGGTGAGGTTCTGAGATCGCTTAGGAGATAAGCGCGGTAGGGGTCCAATTATCCTTGCCAACCACAGCCCATTTCCGTGAGACTTAAAGGAAAGTTATAGCAGGGGGTGGTGGTGTAAATGACCACCCAGGTTGGGAGAGTACAATTCATGTCGTCTCCTCCCAAAACGGCCCGGTTTTAAAGGGACCGGAAGAAAAAAGTCGCCTCGGGATTCAAGAGTTAAATATACAGGTGCGACGTTTAAACAGGACAGTGCTTCGTTCTGCATTATTCAAATCTTGGTTCCTCAAAGAAAATATGAATATTTTGAACTGACTTGCAAAATGTGAAAAATTTAATCCGATTGAGAATGCCTTGGAGTCGCTTCTGTGCAATAATTGTCCAGTAGCAAGCAATATGATACCTGTGAGAAATTCAGAAATGTCGTCACTATAATGCTTGATTTAATTTGGATATACACTACATAAATACGTTTGCTTAGAAACCAAAGGCTAAGTATTCTTTCTTATTGAAAGTAAGTATTCAAAACTATAAATTAAAATCCCTTTGAGAATGTATTGGTGTCGTTAGTGCGCACTGTTTGCACCAACAGATGATACGTATGAGGTCAACTGAGAAATGCCATTTCTAACGCTTATTAAAACAGGATATACACTACATAAATACGCTTATTTAACCAATGGAAGACTAAGCATTCTAGCTTATTTAATGTAAGCATTCAAAAATATAAACTACTAATTTATATTTAAATTAAAATATCGCACCACAATCGCTTTTCATCTCAATGTAATTTGGCATAAGGTGTTGTAAAACTTATCTATTCAATGTTTATCTTCTATTTTTATGCATGCATATTATTTCTCATTAAGACCTAATTTAATTTTTTTTAATATTCTACTCTCTTTATTTGTCCACTTACTTAAATAAAACACGACTGCGGTTTTTTTTTTTCCTTTACTGTACAACGTTTCCCCTTCAAAAATATGTATTTTCTTTGTCCTTATTCAGAGAGAAAATTGGTTTTTCCAAAAACAATTGGGAAGAAAAGCTCCGACATTAACAAAATGTTTATTTGCCTACATCAATTGAGATTGACGGAAAGTAAATATTTGTTCATCAGTAATTAGACATCTATTAGTTGGATTTTCACAAAAATCGGAACATTAATTTTTGTTGATATATCATTTTAAAGTTTAACACCAACTGATATCTTAATCGTAACTTAAACATTAATTCTATGACAGGATAACGATTACAACCCTAGAAATTCAACTAATTATTTTTGCCTTGTTTTATAACAACTCTCACGTTGCTTTTATTGATATATCATTTTCTGTTAACATTTTTATTTTTACTACAGATCGCCCAGCGGTCGAAATTCGACCGTAATTCATTAAATTGTTAAGTTTGAACGTTATTGAGGTTATCATCTTTTATTGAAACAAACAAGCCGGGCGGTTAAAAAAATAAATGTTGTCCGACTGTTGACCACAGACTTTTATGTGTTTGACATTCAGTATGAACGTAAACACTGAATGTTTTATTTTATTTAATTTATTGTATTAGTAATACATACTATACATAAATTCCTTAGAGACAATCTCTACTTTGTGCGACTGTTTGACTACAGACTAATATGTGCTTGATATTGACAGATTTAAATCATCCGCATTGTGTATTTCACTCCGAAGAGTTTTTTTTATAAATAATCTAAATAAACTCCCTCTTGGAGTGGATTTCACTGCGGGGGGATTAAATCAATTACAAATCATCCATTCCCCATTCACTCCGCTAATTTTTTACGGTGTACGAACGTAAACAATGAATGTTTTATTTTATTTAATTAAATGTATTTGTAACTCATATTATACATAAATTTCATCTTTCTGCACTCCTTCTCCATATGAATTTTAACTATGCCAAATCTCATACTCCTCCCTGTGTGCAATGTGCTTAAAAAGGGGTACAAAGTTTTTTCTTCACGTATTATTATATAGATTCTTTTTTCAATAGACCATATATTACAAAGCCAAATTAAATCAATTCGAAATAAAAAACGATTTTCCACTTCCTCTCAAGTACCTGCTTGATAGGCATGTCAAGGGGTTTGTAGACGAAAAACGTTGTTGCTGAAATTTCTTGTATTTAATTTGTTGCCTACGAATATCTGTAGGTACCATCAACTGCCCCCCTACCCCCAAAAAACAAAGTTAACACATAAGAATTTCGCGGAAACGAATTATTTTCAGGGTTTGTTGAAACATCTAAAACGAATGAGAACCTAGACGCCATTTTTTCACAGATTATTAGTCCAAGCTATTTTCTCGGCTTTGTGAAACGATTTAGTTAAAAATATATCAGTATTTTAGGAAAACAAACACTTCAAACAATTAAAAACATTCTAAGAAACAATGAAGTAAAATATTTAAAACATTCTCGACAGATTGGCAATATAATATCTCCATTATGTAGATATGAATAAGCTCGAAAAAGGAGTTTGTTCGCAGTTATTAATTCTAACGTATATTTCAGGACCTCCTGACAGTAGCGCCCCAAAATATTATATTATTACGAATATGGAAAGTCGCTTCCCAGCAATGTTAGTTTTATGGTTGGGAAGAGAGTTTTACAAAGTTAAGCATGGAGTGACGGGCAGCGGCTGTTCCGAGATCCCAGACCTTGGCGACCATTTTGGCGACTTGGCGACAAATTTGGCGACCTTGGCGACAAATAGATGATTCCAGAAAATGCAACCCTTTTCTCGATATCTCTATTAGGAAAGGGAATACGCTTGAATATACGAGAAAACTCCATGTGACATCACGGCCTGTCGGAGAGAGTATATAAGGACCGCGTTTAGATCAGAAGAAGTAGTGTTTTTCCAATGGAACGACATTACAGTTTCGTCCTCAGTGCGAGCTAGGAAACCGGTGAGCTGAGCGCTATTGAAAGTCCTGTTATTGTCGTTATTAGTTATTTGCTGACTGTTTGTGTTGCTAAATATCAAAGTGTTGAACTGTTATTACCTGTGAATTGTTGTCTGTTTACGTTGCTAATCTGTGCAAAAACTATTGTTTCCTTTACCTGTGCTACGTGTTTTCCTGCATATTTGTGAATAAACCTTCATTCTCCATTATCCTGCGTGTTAGACTGTTTACACCGTACACCCACAGAAAGACTTTTGTAACGATATAATTTTCAAAAGAATTAAAGCACAGAGAATTTTAATTTAATTCGCTACTAGTTACTTGTGCGAAGTTGGGTTGTCGGCACTTGCTGTCTTAAAATCGCTAGAAAATCAGTGTGGAAAAATAAATAAAGTTAGCTGTGATCAGCTTAATTCTACGATTTGAGAAAACGGTGTAGTGATTAACGAGCTCATTCCCGCAACTGAATATTATATTTACTAAATTTTATTCAGTAAATTTTTATAAGAATTAAAATTAGCTTTATTTATTTTTACCTAATATGTACAAATATTATGGACTGTTTTGCAAAAATTAGGATAGCCCGGGGCTAGTTCGGCAGTTTTCTCTTCTAAGAATTTTTTTGAAAAAGGTAATTCAAAATTTAAAAAAAATATTTAAGCTGACACTATTAGTGAACCTTCAGAAATAAATCGCTGTAGTAAAATTTGAATATATTAACTATATGTATTAATTTAAAGCCTCAAACTGACACCAAGTCGCTTGGCCCAACCTGCCCCGACTGCGGAGTAAGTTGTGCCACTACTAACATGAGGCGACTATCGCAAAAAATTCTTCTATATTATTATACTTTATTAATTTAAGTAACGTAGTTGTGTTATTATCCACATTATGTGTATTATATACAAATTTTGTGCATTTATATTCAATAGAAACTATGGTACGGCTTTTATGGTCATCGTCAAATAGTATTGTGTAATTATAATCCAAATTGAGTCCGTATGGTTTTTCATAACAAGTATCTTGCATAATAAATCTGATACAATTCTATCCCGCAAATTCAGAGATATTTCTATAACGCACATCCTGATGATCCCTGTGTAGCAACGCGGGCCAAAGTGCCCCATTCGAAATGACCCAACTAGCTCCATATTGCCATTTTTGTTTCTCATGAGTGTAGGGATTTTTTCTGAAAGCATTTGATAAGCAAACAAGCCCTGAAGTAACAATGAAGAATTATCTTTCTGAATATTATTTGTAAAAATGGAAATTATAATTTATAAGAAAATTAAAAAACGATTATTCATACTTGAGGAAATTTACTCAGCTTAGCAAAATTTAGAAAATTCTGGCTAGTTCTTTAATGTACGCTATATCTTCAATGACGTTGATGTGGAAGAAGGAAGTCGGGATAATACACACTTGTCAGGAATCGCAGCGTTAAATACCGAAACGTATTAAAAATATCGCGACTGGCCCAACGTGCCCTATGACCAACTAGCCCCGGTCTAACCTACTAGTTGGAGTTTTGCATATAACGATTTGGAAAAATATGGTTTCAACAAGGGCGCCAAGAACCAAAAAGCTTATGAACCACTGCTGAATATAATAAGAGCAGTGCGCGCATGGAGTTGCACGAGGAATCAGGACGTCATAAAATGAAAAAAAACGCCCACAATGACATGAAAAAGTTCTTAAAACGAAACAAAAGATACACATTATTTATTTTCCCGCTTATTTTTCTTCGAGATAATGATATGTCAATTGTAGAAAAACATTACAGAGTACGTTAATCCGAAACAATATTAAAAAAAATTACAAAATGATTATTATACAGCAAGTAAGATATGCGAGACATAAACACGTTAAACACTGCCGAAAATAATAATCGAAGTCATTCAGTTGAAGGTTATGACGCATCCTGAGCTCTGCACCGTCAGCCAATGGAATCTTAGCAACATTCCGGAGAAGTATCGCGGGAGGAAGCTCGTTAGAGGAAAAATATCTTTCAATTGACCAGGTAAAAACTAATTTTAAAAAAACGGAAAAAGATATTTTAACCATTCTTGTTTAAAGTCAGACAGAACTGTTTCAGTTATAAGCTGAAAAAAATTGAAAATAATATTGTTATTAGAACGTTGGATGCAGCAAATTTAAAAACAAAAATAAAATGGCAACTATTTTTTAAAAAATTTCTCAAAATTCAGTAAATTACGTTTGAAGCTCAAAACAAACTTCATTAGAACGAAAATTGCTTGTTCTATCCGATGGTGCATTGATTGTTTTTCAACGATCATTAGAAAAGACACTACAGCCTTAAACGTGCCAAAAATGACCCAAAACAACACAAAACATTAAATAAAAAGGTTTCTAGATTGAATTTTAAAATTTCGGCTTCGAGGTGCATTGAGTCACCATTACGACTACCTGTGTGTCAAATGTCATGGCTTTGAGTGAGATAGATTCGTCTGGACATCGCGCGCAAACACGCACGCACGCAAACATTTCCTTTTATAAGTACAGATTTCCCATGAACTCGGTTGGCATTATACGTGTTAAAAATGCTATGTCTATTTCTGGCGGATTGATAATAGTCAGTATTGAACTGTTCTTAGACTATTCTTCCAGTGTTCGTACAGAATTTGTTAATGTGTTCTTGCAGAACGTCTTTTTAATGTTCGTGTTTATATGTTGACTAGATGTTAGAAATAAAAGGTTGTGTTTTCGGAACTGTTCGCAGCTGGTGCGAAGTGATAAGTTAGTAGTTTGCACGTGCCCCCGTGTCCAGTTTAATTCTAAAAGTTGAGAAAATGAGTAGATTCAACCATAAACCAAGACAAGTTCAACCATCAACCACGACAAGCTCAACCATCAACCAAGACAAGCTCAACCATCCCACTGATTATTATATTTATCAAAGTCTGTTCAAGAAATTTTTATGAGACCTAAAATGTGTTTTAGTTATTTTTACCCAACCTATGCAAAAACTATTGACTTGAAGTACTTGCTGGAGTTTAACATAGGCGTAGTGGAAAAATATGGATTCAGCAAGGAAATCGAGAATCGAAAATGTTTGGAAACCACTTATTCAACTACTACAATTGTCTTAAAACCTGAATATGAATGGTTTCGAGCTTACGTATCATAAAATCGATAGAAACCGAATTATTGAACTCTACTTTTCTCAGATACTACAAAATTCTCCAAAAAATTTGATAAAATAGAATTCTGAATCCTATAATTATGCATGTATAAATTCATATTAGTATTAAAATTTTGATCGTACGTTTCGATATAAAATCTATTCTCATAGTTTTTCTTTAACCCTTTATGGACAGGTACGGCGTATAGAGTGCGCCAGTGTGTGTTTATCATAAGCTGAATAAAAACCATCGAATGTAGACAGCTCGCCACCCGTCGTATTAACATTCCTCCTACTTATTCCGATAGTTTCCACTGACAATGTATCAGTCAGTTCGGTCTGATCGGACTTGAAAGTGCATGAAACGCTCTCCATAACCCAACCTGGCTATCACGAAACGGCGGAAAATTATCCTTACAGAGCAATATTCAGCTGCTTTGGAAAAAGTAAGCAGGAAATTATCAGCTGAGGACGAATATTATGCATTACAACTTTGTAATTGACTTACTTTCCTATATCATTCGTTGATTTTTTCTTGGCAACAAAGTTGCTGAATCATGAGCTCCGATGTTTTGGACGGTGAAGCGAAAGTTAGGATTTTTTCTGATAAACTGGAAAAATTGTATGGTATTTTTAGTAATATAACCGGGAAGAAAGCCGCTAGTAAGAAGCAAAAGGATGCTTTTAATGATTTGAAAGCTGATATTTTAATGTTGTATGTGGATGCAGTGTCCAAGATGGCTTCTGTCTTTGTCATTCACAGTTTGAGGGTCCGACGTGATCTTTCTTGTCTTTTATTTTATCATAAGATAATTAATGATGCCATTGATTGCAGCGATATATTGAGCCGTATTACTTTTTCTGTGCCGACTAGAAGTCTGAGGAAGAGTTGCTTATTTGTAAATGTATTTACCAGGTTTAATTATATACGTAATTTTTCGATTTATAAATTTTACAAGATTTTTAACAGGTACTCTGATGATCTTGA
>BGPR01001231.1:268433-289384 GCA_013235015.1 Araneus ventricosus | reverse complement strand
GAGGAGTGGTTTAGAATATTCTTGAAATTGTAGAACTATTTGTGGCGATATTTGCTGGATAAATTATAAGGGTACTAACCTTTTTCTTCAATTTATTGGAAAGAGTCATTTTTTCAATGCTCGACAAACGGAAGAAAAGACATAGAAGTTTCTTTCTGGGTCTTATAAAAATGTTTCAGTGGCGAGCATTTTTTAACATTTGGAAGATTTTAAGTCACTGAAGAAAACCATTATTTTCTTTAATCGCTACTTTAAATATTCAGGTAAGGATTAGATGTCACCCTTTGTCAACGGACTCTAGTTCTAAATGAGGGATTTCTAATATACATGTACAGAAAACCTCATTAGTATGTCAGTGTCATTGCATTAGTACGTCGTTTTTCCTTCATCCCGATTTATTTTTATTCATTTCAATGTTTAAAAAATCCTTATATCGTCGCAGGTACTTGATTGCGCTTGAAGAAGAAAAAATTTTAAGGATATATATTCAATTCACAATGATTTAATTAGAATCCGAAATCCCGATAAACGAAAGTATCAAAATTTTCGTCTGAGCCAAATTAAAATTTGTGTATTTCTTTACAAACCTCCCAAAAATTAAGAAAAATCATTACTTTCGTTCTCAAATTCACACCAGCACACAATGTAAGAATCCAAGCATGATATTTTATGCACTGTATAATTTCTTCTTTTTTTCACATATGACACGAAACAAAGAGACATTCGTTTTTGTTCTTTTTAAATAAGCATTTGATGAATAATGTACCTTTATTCGTTTTTTTTTTTTTACGTGAAAACGTCTTTCAGCTCGTTACAATGATAGACGGTCGAACTTTCTTGTGTGACAAAATACCGTCAGATTTGAATCGCTAATAACTACGAGACTAATAATGCGAAAAGAATGGTTGATCCCACAACGGATAGATCATATCTGTAAGCGTTTGTCGCATAGTATTTGTTTTGCCTGTGACGTCATCGTACCAGTGTAGGGCATGCGCGTGATTGTTATGAATTAGTTTTATGTAAGGTTATAAATAAGTGCAACGTGGAAACGCGTTTAGCTAGGAGGTTGATTGTGGTGTCATTTTAAAGAAATTGAGGAGTATTACTAGGACCCAAAGTGAGACAATAAAAATATTTTTCAGAACATAAGTAAAAATCGGTATTAAATTGAAAATTTCAAACTCCGCATGTTTCTTTATTATAACATACATAGTTTTCTTTCAAATTGTACGAAACTTACAGAATACTTGACAGTACGTAAGAGAAACATTTTATTAAAATCTGAATTCAAAAATTTGAATATTATGGGAAATATGAGCATTTGCAGTAAATAATGTTTTTCTGCGCATTCGCGAAATCTAGTTCTATGTACTGTCAACAGATGAAACCATCAAAAGCTACTCTAAATAAAACATAAGAAAGGCGCCGTTCGGGTTCGCGCCGTAGACTTTTAGTGAAAACGTCGGGATAAAAATCATGAAACAAGTATTTCGTATTAATATGTAATTTAATTATCAATCTCTTTAATACAATATTTACACAGAGTAGTATAATGGTTACAGAATAGATAAATCGCAAGTTTATCGCATGTAGCAATGGTCTGTGGTAGCGTAGATTATTATTGCTTTCTCGGCTAATCCTCTAGTTTAAGATAATGCAGAGAAACTTCGATTAACCGTCACTCGTTTAACCGACAGTTTCTGTTATCCGACATCGTCTGAAAACAACTAATCCGTCATTTCTGTACATTACTACTCTTATATTGAAGTTTATATTGATCGTTTTGTAAAATTAAATAATATGTATGTGTATGTATTATTCACTTTTCGAGGATATTATTTCCATTTTTGTCCCAAGCCAGCAGTGAAATCACGTGACTGTACATATGTATGAAGAGATTTCTGTTATCCGTCTATTCGGTTATCCGTCACAGCACTGTTCCGGACGTTGACGGTTAATCGAAGTTCAACTGTACTTCCATTGATCTAATCAATCTAGTTTAGACAACTATTCGTGGTTCAATTTAAGCAACTTTTAGACCAAAAAAATTTCTAAAACTAGAAGAAAAAAAAACTCTGTCATCTTTTCAAAGCCCAAATTGTTCAGATAATTCTAAAAATAATATATGATTTATTTTAATATTAGCCGCCTTTGGCGACCAGCTTGTACGGAATATTGGCTTCCTTGGCTCTTAAACTCTTAATAAAAAATTGCACTTTCACCTTTGTTGTTTGATAAGACTGAAAAATATGAATAAAAAAATTAATATTTTTTTATGATTTTCAATAATACTTTTCACTTTTATAATGAAAATTAGCCCAAATTCATTATTTCATGAAATCGTTTAATCTCATTATATCCTTCCATAGTTAAACCTATAGTTAATAAAGTTTGCTTTCTTTGATACATTCAACTATTAACTACAAAGTATATTTTCACTTGCCCGCCGTTCTATGATATACACTTTTGTAAAGTACGTTTCTCAATTCAAGTTCATTGAATCAAGTGATTTTTATTTCATTGGATGAACTTCGTGTAGTGAAATATTATCTCGCAGCAGCTTCAAATGGATAATTTTTATAATGCGCTAATAATAACAGATTTTTAGTTTCATTTTAATTTCGCAATTAGTTTTCTTTTCTTTTAGATATTTTAACTAAGAAACAAAATGAAAAAAAAAAAACTTCAACTCCTCAAAAAATTTATTATTTGGAAAATTCTGACAGTTTTAATTTATTTCTTGATACTGTTTTTTTGAAATTCAGTATCTTTCTGAGATTATTTCATTTAGTTTTTTAAAGCGTCATATTTATGAGTTCTTTCACCCAATAGGTATAATGATGTAGATATATTGCAATTTTACTCATCTGCTAATTTTTGCTGTTAAATGTGGTCATGCGCTGACATTCAGGCTCAAAACACTTAATACTAAAATGCTTTAATTCGAAAGTAGGTTTAGAAAAAAGTAATTCATGGGTGCATAAATTTCAATTTCCAATAGATTCATATTTTCGTATTAACAGTTTAACCGGCCGAGAAAACGAATATTCCGAGCAGGGCCGGATTATCAAATAGGCAGAGTAGGCAACTGCCTAGGGGCCCCATAACTTTGGTGGACCCTATTTTTTTCATCATTTTCAGGCTAATTTAATTTTGTGTTTTCAACTGATTCACAAGGGCCATGTAATCGAACTTTTACAAATCAAAACCAAGGAACTTTTAAATTTCAGAACATTCATATTAGTTTTTTTTTTTTCATGTTTTCAAATTCAGTCACAAATAAGATGGATTTGTAGCGCTCCGCTCTTGTTCACTCACAGAGAGGCACAAGCGAGTGACGTATCTTAACCTCTCCGCCATTCAACCAATCGCGTAAGGCGAATTCGATGACGTATTTCCTGTCTTAGAGAGCCCGGTAGAAGCGAACAGAGTTTCTCTCAGCGGCAATGCGCGATGTTGTTCGTTGAAGAATAAAAGATATATTTTTGATATAATTTAGTCGAGTGATCCTTCTAAAACCTTCTGATGTATTCCCATTAATATGATTTATTAGGGATAAGACGATCGATCCTCGACAGATCCTTTTTTCTTTTCAATTCCTACTATTAGTTCACACTCTCCCTATAATATATTTATTGATATATCTTGTTCAAATTTTCAATCGTTAATAAAATACTTTTTATTCATCCACTCAAGTTCAAATACATTTTTTTAACTTGTAGTGGGTGACACTTGATGTTAATACAGTTTTTCAAATATTAATTCATTAATTAAATTGAATTAATTAATTTTATTTATTAGAGACTCGCAACTTTGCCACCAAATCGCCAAAATGCTCGCCAAATTTGTCGCCAAGATTAGGATCTCAGGGAAGTAGGAATTGACTTTAAGAATTTTTTTTATATTACTTGTTTTCTATGCAGTTCGCTGGCCTACTCACAAAGTCACAGCGCTGGCTGCCAGACTTTGTGTTAAAGTAATTAGATTGTGTTAAAAAATTGTTTTGTTTACCATTTTGTTTAAAATTCCTTTTAAAATTAAATTAATCTTTATACACGCGATGATGACCCGAAATTAAATGTTTTGTTATTTCAGTTTGTCATAATATTTTTACTGGAAAACTGCTTATAAAGAGATTAAATAAAAATCAATAAAAAATATCAGGTTTAGCAAGTTCGGGATGGGAAAGGGGCCCCCAAAGCTTGCACTGCCTGTTGGCCCCAACTGGTGAACAAACTGGTCGCCAAGGGCGCATTACATCATTTTTGGATTATTGGAGAAATTCTATCAATTTACCGAAAATTTAAAGAATTTTTTATATATAGTTAAGTGCAGTGCTATTTTCTTCACTTTTATGTGAATTTTTATAAATTAAATTGGTAAAACTTAGACTATTGAAATCTGGTACATAAGTATTGGCTTACCCACAGAGATAGTGAAAATGTAATTTATTGTCAGTAATTTTATTTTCGCCATTACGACAAAGTTTTCAAAGTTTTTTTTAATATTTCTAAGAAAATGCTTTTTATACACATCCTAACATTTTTAGGCAAAATGTAGAAGTTGAAATGATATTTTGATGAAATGATTTTGCAGAATTTGAAATGTTTTTTAGATGTATTGAATTAGAAGTATTTTGAAGGCTTACAACTTATCCGGTTTAAACCATGTTGTATAAAGTGTTTTAGTTTATAGTTTAAAAATAAAAGGTAAAAAGTAAATGAATATACTATAAAGAAATAATTTTTCTTTAAATAAACGAAATTCACTCTAAAATCTTGATTCTTGTTTGGCCTTACTAACATTACAAATAACATTAGCAAGACACGAAAATATTATTGTACATTTAATTCGACAAATTGAGATAATTTTTCATAGAAATAAATTCAGTGATGTTTGAAAACAAAACTCCGAAACGTATGTTTGAAAGAAATCGAAAAAAATCTCCAGAAATTACACAGCAAGCAAAATATCTCTAATAATAATAATATGTATTCACTAATAATCAAAATAATCTTCAAAGGATTCGAAATTTCAGAGTGAAAAAAAAAATGACATGAATCATTCTTTTAAAACAGAATAGAAGCCAGTTATTCCAAACATCTTGAAACAAGGAAAAAAGATTAGTACTGTGATTAGTAGCAGCAGGAGCAACACAGTTAAACAAAGACATTTACAAAGTAACCATAGCAACCGGAACTGCAAACAGTTAAGAACTCTTGCATCATTTCGTCTATAACGATTTGATAGAAAATGGATTCGAAAAAAGTTATTTTGCTTTCAGATATACAGTATTTGAAAAAGTACGAATTTAAACCTGTAGATAAAATTTACAAAATTCTTATCGAAAGAGATTTAAAAGACTATTTAATGAAATGGTAGGATGTTGTTGAAAGGATCCGTAAAATAATTTTTTATTAAATTGTTTTCAATTTTACTCATTCACAGAAAACTTTACAGTTATATTTTTGTCTCTTATTTCAAGGTACATGGATAAAAGCTTCAGAATATTTACTTACAATTTTCAAGATACGTATGATACTGCAAATAAGGATCAGCTATTCAAGGTATGTAAATAATTTTATTTCAATACATTGCCGCTTCTATTACCTAAAAATCATTCTTAATCGAATGATATTCGTGCATGCTTCCTCAATTTCTGCCGCTCTTTAAATAATGTTTGTTCTAATGTTTTATAATAAGAATTTTTAAGAAAAGTACATTTTGCAGTTATCCTCTGCAGAAGCTAATGTTCATATTATTTTCGTTTTTCTGCTTCTGATTCAGTGTTCTTTTCAATAACTTCATGTTTTCTTCTGTAGCACTGACCTCCCATTGTCGGACCACTTCTAATCGCAATTTAAATACAACGCTGGCGAATACGTTAAAACATTTTTTAATGATGCGAATTGCTATTTATATGCAATATTATAACAGTAATGAAATGAAACGCTATTCCACATTCTTCTGTATGAAACAAATTGCTGTTTATATGCAATGCTATAACAGTATATATAAGATTAAATTAAATCAATCTACAATAATGTAGCCTACGAAAAAGTCTGGAATAATTGTTAAGCGATACATTTGTTTTTTTCGTTCTTAGTTTAATTATTTAAAACAAAAGGCGAAATTTTGAAATTTCATTCTCCTTCCTAAATTCTTAGTTCAGCATCAAGTATTATACTTTAATATTGAACATTCTGAAATTCCCTATTCTTCTGACAGTGCAACTAAAACGCGATTTCAGCAACTTGAAATTTTTAATTCGACTTTCTTTTTTTTTTTTCTTGCTTGTCAAAAAAAAAGAAGAAGAAGAAGAAATCCCAGCTGAATTCAACAAATCATTTACAATGAGAACTATTTAATGGATTTCTAACAAAAAGAACGGAAGACAGTAATATATTTTCCCGAAAGAAAAAATCGGGCGATTCTAAAAAAATTACACTTATTTCTTTCGGTGAACAGTTCTCTCATGCTCATTTTTATGTGAAGTTTTAAACTAGAAAATGAATCTTACATTGAAATACTAGTATTTTCTTTGAACAATAATCGATAACCTTTATGAATTTAGAATAAAATTTCCCCATTTTGAATTTCCCTCAAGAAAATGTGACTATTTTGAAACAAAATTAAGAATTTTTTTTATGCTCAAAATTTTTATATGGATTTTCAGGATCTTTTCCACTCCGAGGTTATTTTGAAAGATTTAGGATATCAATCATGGATTAACTCGAAGGATGAAAAGACACGGATTGAAATAGAGGATGTACCTTGCACAATTCTGAGCACAGAATTCTTTGACAGAATTTATGAGAATGAAATCGTTCTTCATGATGGGACAATTAGGAAGTGCTTCGAAGAATACATGGATGATATCGTCATAGCTGATGAACTGAGGAATATGCTTTTGGTAGAAGAATCAGAAAACTATCCATTATACACAGAGAAAGAAAGAGCAGAGTTTCTCTTCCTAATCTTCAAACACATTTGTCTCGGCGGCTCACTAAATCAGTATGAAGACAACATAAATCCATACATTTTAATGGCCAAAACACTTTATAAAGACGTCATATGGTAAGATAGTTTGATACACATTATGATTTGAATAAGTTAGAATATTTGAGATGATGAATATTTTGTTTTTCCTTGGAAGTGTCAGAAAAACTGGATCGCCAAAGAAAACAACTATTATGTCGCAAGTTTCCAAAGTGGAAGTACTTGTAAGTACATCTTTTCTAAAAAAGTCAAAGATTGCTGATATAAAATGCGTATTTTCAGAATACAGAAACAGCATGAAAGATAAACTAACGTCTGACAACATGAAAGATATTTAGTTTTTATCTGAAAATGATGTGAATAGGATATTTTTCATTATAGGAAAAATTACATACGAAGTAAAAAAATAAATAAATAATTCTAGATTCTAAGATTAATTTTTTTTTTTGTATAAATTAAAACTAATTTCCACTTAAAATTTAAAAAAAGCATGTTGAAAGGGAAAAAATCATAAAAATGATTCCATCTTTTTTTTTTAATCATTTTAAACTTCAAAATTAATAAAATTAGGAACTGTTAACAATAATTCAGAATTCAATAACAAAATTTTGATTTTAATTAATATTTTATTTTAAAAATTTTATAGAGAAAAAAATATTTGTTCTCAGGTGCCAGGTTGGTTGGCTTGAACAATTAGTTCAAGTGAACCAACTGTTCATGAGTTTTTCAATACTACAATAGTTTTTTTTAATGTATCTAATTAAAGAAATCTTAGCTCGTATATTGTACTACTAGTCGCCTTCAGCTTGTTCGCAGGGAATATGATTTCAATTGAATCTTGCATCATTTTATATTCATGGTTCTCTTAACAACATAATTTTAAACTTCAGATTGTGGCAAATATTTAACCCATATTCTATTAGTGACCTTGGACCTCTTCTGATCATTGCCTACATAAATGTTCCTAATAGAATCGTCATGTAACCTCTAATTCCATGTTATCAGCACTATCTTCACTTTCTTATATCCTCTTGTAAAATATGCATTTGCAACATTAAAATGATGCAGCACATTTTATGGCCAGCGGCATGTTAGCTGTATTAAAACATGCTGAGAAAAGAATGAAAACACAGCAACCAGAACCATTCAGCTTACTGGATATATTTCTTAACGTAAGCAAATCAATACCTCGGAGAGCTGAAATAAATACCAATACAAAATGTATTAGAATATTATCGCAGATTACAACAATGAAAGAGAAATGCGCAATTAAATATTTGTTTAAACAATGAAAACGGTTTGAGTTGCGTTGCAATAATGAAAAGTATTGTTGTAAATTATGCCAAAAAATATTTTAAAAGGTTATTAAAATTAGAGAAAAAATTGTACGGCAACTTAATTGATATCATTGAAAGGTAATTGTTTGTTCTTTCAGATGGCTTAAAAATAATTTTTGCGCTGTAATATTTTCGGAAGTTATTAAGGAAAAACACCAAAACTTCGATTATTTTTAATTAATTCAAATTCTAATTATAATTGCAAAAAAACGGCTCCGAGGTGCACATTCCCACCCTCCAAAGTACGTTTGTGCCAAATTTCGTAACTCTAAGTCCCGTGGTGTGCCCTGTAGAGGACCAACACACACATTCTCCTTTATTATTAGTAGAGATACTGACTAATTTAAGGGTAGTTTAGATTTGAAAACAAAGAAAATATAATGCTTTTAACAGACATGACACAGACTTAAAACAAAAAAAGCTGAACTTCATAAATACGGAATCGTATCAAACATAAACACCAAGAAGCAAAATAAGTATGATTACTTGAACAATAAATGAATAAATTTATACAAAAAGTGCTTGGAATATTAAAAATATTGTAGAATTATTATTTAAAAGAAAATTAATGTGTGAAAAATGAATTACGTATAAAGCTTTGTTAAAATAAAAACTATGATAAAAATTATCTCACTAAAAAATATGGCCATGTAAAAACTTTTTTTGATTATACATAATTATTAAGACTTTTGTTTCTCATTTTTTGAGCTAGCAGTTCAAGCTTTCTTTTATACTCCAGTCTGCTATTTTCCTTCATTTTCTAAATTTTGCTCTCTTTCTTTGATTGGGGTTTTTTCTTTTATTTTTTTCTCACAGCTATTTTCTTACTATCAAGTTCCTCCTAATACCATTTACCTGATGACCTTAAACTTTTGCAAGTTACTATCAATGGCATCACGCAAAAAATCTTTTTTCTAAAATATTCAAAAGCAGACTGCTTTTTGCTCAACATTTTGTATTTAACACTCTACATTGAAGAATACGTTTCAATATACATTCTTACTGATCATTTATCTCAGATTAATTTCAATGTGTACATGGCGCACAGTTTTTGTTTGCGTGCTATTCACGTCTTTTGTGAGCGTAACCCTTCCCCTCCTCCCCCAACGCATTACCAAAACTTTTAATGCAGATTTATATCGATTCCAAGAATGACAAAATTCGATACCGAAAACACCGAAATCCGCGTTTGCGCACAAATGTGTCATGTTTGTGTTTGTAGACAAACGTTAAGGAACGAAAACTAACAAAAATGAAATCGAAATAACTAACAAAAATGAAGAAAAGAATGGTAAAAAGAACGCAAAAATAAAATGGCTTCCTTCACGGAGAGCTAACGATCTTTTTTCCTCACGAAATTCGCATCAGAAGAAATTCGTGGGTTGATTTTCTATCCAATCAGAATGAATTCTGATTGGATGGAACGAAAGATGAAACGATAAAGAAAAGAATACAACCTTCAGGCATTGTAGGCAGGCAAAAAAATGTATTTTATGTAAAAATATTTAAAAATAACTTTTTAACTTTCAATTTATTTTTGTAACAAAAAGAAGTGAAATAAGATAAGTTGTTTGTATAATAATAATTCTTTTCTTTTTCAGAATAACGACATACCTATTTATCCAAGTCATAAACATCATGAACAGAACTTTTCATATGTGATACATAGTCCTACACTAAAAGAAGTAACAATCCTGCATCATACATGGTAATAACAAAAATGTTAAAAAGTTAGAGCTGTGAATATGTAAAATGTCATGTCATTAAAAAGACGAAAAGACAGAAGTGTTAAGACTTTGAGTAACCTCATTTGGAATTCACTACATGCACTTTAGAATGGTAGGGAGGGTGACTGAACTCTACATTAATTTTTCTCTAGTTAACACTCTAAACCAAGGGTGTCAAACTCAAATACCAGCCCGGCCAAATAAACAAGGTCTAAGTTTTCAATGGGCTGCAAAATAAATAAATAAAATAAAATGAAGCAGGTTTATTTCAAAGATACAGTAAAAACAAGAACAATGGTAAAGTTAATGTTTTCTTTCTGACACATGGGCAACTCTTCTCTGTTAAAATCTTTCCTACTTTGGAGGATATCTTAGCCGCAGAGGTTACCTTCAAAACTGATCCAAAAAGAATATCAGTAATTTCAGATCTTACAGAAGACTAATTCCTTTTCAAAAGTGAAAATAATTCCTCGCACAAATTACTACTTTTAAACATAGAAATAAGTTCAAATGCCATTTTTTGAATATTTTCAAACCTGGCTGGCAAATATTTATAAAATTCAGGCTTTCCAACTTCAATGAATTTTGCCTTCAACTCTGAACAGCACTGGATATCGTTTACCTTATTTGCATAGTTAGATACTGATTCTATACGTAGGGAGAAAATAAAAGAAAACAAAGAAATTTTTTCCTTCAAAACATTATAGGTATTATCGGCTCCTAAAATATTCATTGTTAGTGGTGGAGGAATTGGTACATCAATGTAACACAACTAGTAATTAGTCATTGGCGAATGTTGTGGTTCATTATTAATAATAATGCATAATTAGAAGTTTTAAAAATTAAGCTCAAAAAGTTTTAGTAAAAATTTTGTTACATACTACTGGCCACATGTGGCCAGCCAGTTTGACATGCCTGCTCTAAACATTGGAAACGGCTTTTTCCGTTTTTCATTTCAAAAGCAGATATTTCGGATTTATATATTCTTCAACATCCAAAGATAAAGCATTGTTAAGATTTCAGAAATATGATTAAATACAAGAAAAAGTTCAATTCATTCACTTTAAAATATAATTTTTCTAACCAGAAGGCTATAAAATCGAAATAACTAAGCACCTGGATCGTGAAAAGAAAATACAAGTTTTTAAAAATATTTTCTTTTTCCATTCTGTTCAGATTAGGCACTTGGGCCACTTAAAATACAAGCAAACTACAAAAAAAATGACAAATGCTATACAGTGAAACCTCGCATAACGAGTGCAATTTGTTCCAGAAGCTTCCTCGCTATGCAAAACAATTTTCCCCATAGAAATCAATGTAAAATGTTAGTAAATTATTAAAAGAAATAAGTCAAATTAAATTACGTCATTGACACAAATACATCTCTCAACTCTTTAGGTCCCACAAATATGTGGTATAATTTGTGACGAAGAATTTCAACAACTGTAAATTGCATGGCCGAAAAATAGTTTTAAAAAATCATGGCCTTAAATATTACTGCAATCAAAAAATGAAAATAACCAAAGTCAATTGTTCCATTCAAAACGTTTATTACTAGAAAAAAGAAATCAAAACTAAACATCTAATTCGATTAACAGTTAAAACAGGTTACAGTTAAAAGTGCATGCACAAGTACTATACACCTAGTTTGATAAGAATTAAAGGAAAATAAAATCTCTGTGGATACAACAGTAGCAGGCACAAAATCTAAGGCTTCCCCTCGCCTCGTCACTTCTTATGCAAAACGTCAATTACAATTTATTTTGCTCATTATGCGAAGTTTCAATGTAATTTAATCTTAAATCTAATTCCTTAACTACTTCAGGAAACCCACTGGGGGAGGCACTACACAAGTACGTGAATGAGAAGCTGCCGGATAAGTAAGCAGATTCTTGCATCCCTGGTAGGCATAGTAATGGTGTGGAGTTGCTACCTCTACTCCGATGACAGAACACACCATGGGAGGAGTTGAACAGTGGCCGGTACAGGCTACTAAGATGTCACCCTCAGTTTCCAAGTACTGTTGCAACAACTATCATTCAATTAAATCTGAATGCCTAGGCATGGTGGGGGTAACTCTTTTCTGATTATCCATTTCAGGAACAAATTGTTTAAATAATACAATTTTAATTAATTTGGTTTATACTATTTTAATTCTATATCAGCAGCAATTCAGTGAGATAGAAACAACTGAATTTACTCTTCTGAATTTTAATCCAAGAGATTTTAATTTCTTTTGATCAGAATAATTTTAAAGAAAAAACTAAATGTAAAGAAATAAGTCAGTATCCTTGAAGAGGTTAAAAGAATAAAAAATCTGTAAGAATTACATGAAAAAAAAATCCTAACATATTTAATATTTTTACTTCTTCAGAAAGTTTATTAGCTAAGGTATAATTCAATGATTTACAAATATTTTTAAAACTGAATAAAATTCAAGAGAAACTTGCAGTTACAGTTGCATACACTTATAATCTGTATATAAATTAATGTTTCCATCTTGGTCTATTACAATATATATATATATAATCTTTACACTAATTTTCCAGAGGTATTTTCTATGTGGATAAAATGCTACAGGGTTTCTGAATTAGAATTTATAAAAGAAATTACACGTCCAAAGTTTGGAGAAAATTAACAGGCTACTACTTCACTTTCTCGTATAGAAAGGCAAAGTATTGTAATAGTTAAAAAAAAAGAAAATCCATTTCAAGATTTTGATGATTCTCCACATTTTAGATTTCCTGGACTCCAAAACACAATTTTAGAATTACTTCTGTGAACACAATAATTCAGAAATGGAACAAGATAGACAAATGGAATTTGAAATGTAAATCTGTATATTAAAATTATACATCTGTGTCAAATTTTGGACCAAACCTATGAAAGGGTAAACTATCTATCCATGTGTAAATGAGTATGATAACTCAAAACTACAAGCTAAATAAATGAAATTTGGTAATGATTTTTCCACTCAAACCATAGATCTGTATCAAATTGTAGACAAAACAGGTCAACAAGATACACTTTTTCAATATGAACAGATTATTCTCTTCACTATACAATGAAACTCAACACTAATTGTGATGAAAGTGCATGAAAAAGTCAGCAAAAAGGGATAGCACCTCTGATTTTTATTATAAACATCAATATAAAATATCAGCCTAGAATGCAGGGGTGATTGTGACTTCATGAAAAAATAGCTGAAATTTTAGCAGGAAAATTGTGTGGGAACAGATATGTATTCATTATGGCGCAGATTTAACTTTTGCATGCAATTTTTAATATGCTTTATTCACATAAGAAATTTATTGAATTTATTTTGTCTTAGTTCACGAGTTTTCAATAACATTCTATAACACACATGAAAAGAAACCAACAAAATTGATAACAAAATAATATTAAAAATATAATAAAATTTTGTATGAATAGCATTAATGAATATATATATAAATTCTTAAGAGACCATTCTTAAGTGAGGCAGTTATTTTTTGTTATGGTATGGCATCATTTTCTAAAAAATTCATTTTGACTCAGCATAATCCAAAGTAAACAACAAGAATATATGAAAAAAAATTTCCCACTAAACCAAAGTTTTTTTTTTTTTTTTCCTGGTATGGATTATAATTAGTGTAGTCTGTAGCAGGAAGCCAAAATTGTGTAGAAACTACGGAGAATCCATAGTAATTTGAGTCTTTGCCCCTCTAAGTTTTAAAAAATAGATTTATCAGAAAATTCCGGAATTCTGCTATTAAAGATGAAGAAAATACCAGATTTCCGGTATAATACCGGAACAAAATCACCCCTGAGAATGAGTCAAAATTTAAATTTTATTTGCTTAACCTACTCACATTTTTCATTTACAACCTTTCATTAACCTACTATCATTTTTCATTATTCTCATTCAATAAAACACTTGCATTAATCTGACAGTAAATGACATTTGTAAAAAAAAATTTCAACAACAAAAATTCAGTTGTATAGTTTAAAGTACTGATAACCCCGACTAGTCAATAATTACCATACTTAAATGTGTATGCAATATTTCTATATTAATTAAAATGATAATATATATATATAAGCACCTCTTAAAAATAATGATCACTAAATTAGTCATGTAGAACCCAAACTAATCCCATGCATGCTTATTTAGGAATACTCTCAATATAACTGTGCTTTGAATACAATCAAATGAACAATCAAGTGCAAGAGTTAGAAATGCAAGAATGATTTAAAAGTTTTGTCATCATTTATTATCACAGGTTGTCCCACATAGAACATTACATAAAACATATCCAGCACCTCGAAGTAACATTTAATAAACAGAATGAAACAAAAAGATTTCACTGGTTTCTTTTTTTGTATAGATTTATTTATTGTGAACATACATGTATATACATTTAGAATAAAAAAATAAATAACTATTATTTTAAAAGCATAGATTTATAATACATAAACACTATTTAGAATGCAACTCTGCCTTTTTCTTTTCTTTTATTAAAACCAAAAACAATTGTTAAATAGTTTTTAATCTACATAATTCCCAATCAATTGCTGATAAACATTTCATAAATTGCTTCTCATAAATATATAATTGCCAATTAAACTTTAAAATCAAATTATACGACAAAAATAAATGTATAGCATAACAGATGCACTGAATAATACAGGTACACATACACCATCCTTCAGAATTACCATGTATTCTAAAATTTATATTGTAAAATAACTTCAAATTTTTTTAAAATTCTATTTTAAATATATTACATCATTTCATAAAAGAAAAAAAAAACATTTACTGAATACCTTTTTAATGAAATGTACCTGCCTTATAATATTTTCAAAATATTTTCCCATTATATACATAATTTGGTCATAAGATGGAACAGTTCACATAGAGAAATTTACTATAGATAAAGAATGAAATGATCAAATAAAAGTTCTATAATGCTAATAAGAGTTTTATAAATCTGCCATTCCTACATTTCTAAGCAAAGAGCTAAAACATCAGAATAAAAAACAAAAATAAAATACTTTCATAGAACAAAATAACGAAGTTGGAAGATTTATTTCAGTATAAACTACTCGCATTTTCCTAAGGCTTATTGTATGCATTTAAAAGGGGAAAATACAAAAATGACTGAAATTATATAGTAGAACCAACAAAACAATGATGACCGAGATGCAAGCTTTGCATAATTTTGTATGCAATTACATGTTATATTTCAATAACAATTTTATAAAATTAGCAATAAACCATGAGAATGACATATATTTAGAACAAAATAGTACACTTTAAACTGAACATAAAGTGTCAAGGGGAAAAAAACAATAAATGATTTTAGTGCTTTAAAAAGACTTCATAATACATGAAATGGTTTTTAAGTAGCAAAACAGAGCAAACTTAAGGCAAACTGAAAGCATATGAAATTCTACATTTTCTCATAATGAGTTCTCAATTTAAACAAATACTGATATGATTAAACATTAAATTATGAATGAATTCTACCTTCTAAACTAAAGAATATGATATTGCTTCAGAAGCAAAAGAACTGTGCTTCTTGTATTAAAAAAATAATTTATACACATAAATTAAATACTATATTTTCTTTTTAATATAACAACAGAAATACGGTATTTTGGACCTTTATTTTTAAATATAGCACAAAGAAAAAAAAATACCATAGAAACTTTAATTATAATAATTAGCTTAAAGAAATTTGAACATGCCTTGTTCAAAAATTTATATAAAAAGAAATGGTTTTACCAAAAAAATTTAGAAATTTTAACAAAAAAAAAAATAAATAAAAATAAACAAAATATTATAATTTAAATTATATGTATGACTATATTGATATAAATTACCAACCGTAACTTATTTACACAGAATTATTTATATTTTTACATCTTTGTTAAGTATAATCTTTATACTTTATCATAGTAATAACAGTATAATCTTTATATATAAATTACAGGATATTATCACTCTCCAGGTATATAAATGTATACAGAAACCAGAAAATAATTCAATTTATATATCCCTTAAAGATTAAAAATACTCCTTTGTACAAATAAATGAACCACACAAACTTAAGATATGCTCTCAGAAAATGAATTATATCAGTCTAAAATACTTCTTTTCTTTTGAAATAGAATATTTGAAAATAATATAATGGAAGTCAGTCACATTTATGCTTAACAGTTATCATGATCAAATTGGTCTGATGTATCAGGCAGATGGCACTGAGGAAAACAGCCTGTGATCTGTAGAAAATAATGGAAAATAAATGCATTACATAAAATAATGAAATTATCTGACACATTTCATGCAAGTTTCATAGAACAGTAACAGCATAATATTGTGAGATAAAAGCAACCTTCAAGCAAGAGAAAGTTTAAAATTAAAAATTCAATACAACAAAAACAAAAAGCAAGTGCAAGGCATCTTGCACATTAGGTACTTGTAATTAAACTAAAATACTGAGTCAGATTTTACACAAAAGAGAAAATCCAGTATCAGTTTTTCCCAAGATATTATATAGTCAAGTGATTTTTACATTGGATACTTTTAAGAACAATCTAAACATTTAACACACTTTTTATTTCTACATAAAACATTAAGGACAGTTAGGGTAATGTTATTTGCTGGTACAACACTCACCAGATCCTTTTTTAATTTTCTTTTAAATCCTTTTCTGAAATTCAATTGTTTTAATTTAATCATTGATATTTTGGAAGCTGATGCATTTTGTCCACACTGGATACAATGCGTCTTGAATTTTCCATTTAATTTAAAATTTTTATAAACTAGTGGAGTTTATTTTTGAACTGGGGTAAGGGAGTTAGAATTGAAGGTATTTTAGATATGCATAATAATAAACTAGGTTTCAAAGAAAAAAAATTATTTTACAACAATACCATTTGCAATTGATAAACTAAAATTTAAATTCAAATGTTCAAACAGATTAGTCATGCAGCTGGCAAGGAGGGGGGGAGGGGAGACCATTCACATTAGCCAGGATAAAACCTATTATTTTTGGACCGGATACTGGAACTTCTTTAGGAATTGTAAGAGGAAATTTACTTAAGCTCTTGTTTTTGGCATTAATTGCATATTTTCAAAGAAAATTTGCATTTTGTCATGGGAGTTTCACAGATTTAAACTACTGGCTTATCTCTGGCAACTATAAAGAACTGTTTAAATTCCTTGAAGACAAATAAGACATATTTTAGGTTATAGCATTGGCGAGTTTCGAAAATTGATTTTTTTTTTTTTCATTAACTTCCTAAGAGGTACAAATTTGTCACTGAATGCTTCAATAAATACACTGTCTCCAGGAGATTTAAGGGGAAATCAGCACCTAAAACCAGACTAAATGAAAATCAAAAGCACCAAATGTTTCAGCAAAATGCAGAAAAATTTCACAAGGTAGCATTAAATGGCATAACTGAAATGATAAAAAGAACATTCTCAGACTCTTACAGAAGACTTCATAGACTCATTTTCAGACTTCACAGCCTCTGCACATAATGGAAATAAGTAGCTGGAAATAATCACTTAGTAAAAAAAAAAAAAAAGACAAAATACCAAGATCTTACTCGATTTTGCAATAAGATACTACGTAAACTGTCATTACATATCAAAAACTTGCTAGCACAACCATTCTTAATTCATTCCTGTCCACCTTAGACAGGCACAAATCTTCTAGTGCTTATTAGTATCCTTCCTCTGCAGGGCAAGAAATGCTCCATAGGACAAAAAGAAAAAAGGATATCCCTGGTTTACGTGGAATACGGATACTGACAATTTGCCAATTCAGCACTTTAGAGACCTAGAAGTTGACTCAAATTATCACTCTTAGTTAAAACAATCTTTAAAAAAACAAAGGGCTACATTAAAATACTGAACAGCTTCGTGAAAAAAAAGATTTATTGTCTATATATACATAATGAAGATGCTTTTTAATTTATTTGAAAAGATTTAGTTAAGATTGTTAAAGATTGTTTAGAAACTCAAAATTTGCAGTAAACAAAATCAGCACTGAATGTCAGGTACTTAAAGGTAATAATTTAAAATATGTTTTGGAAATAGCTTTAAAACAGAAAAAAAATTTTTTCAGTGTATACAAATAAAAGACTAAAAGTATTCTAATCTTAAAGCCTTACCAGTATATCCTGAGCTTAGTCTGTGCATCAAATAATGGCATTTTTACTTTTATAATCTAAAATTAAGTTATTCATAGACATTGTTCAATACAAAAATTACCGGTAATCCATTAACATACCAAGTGTTCTATCGGCTGTTAGTTGAATCCCCAAAACAGAAGGTGGTCATCTAATTAGACGGTACAGAATACTACACTGTTAAGGGGTTAAAACTAAAAGAAAATTAAGAAATTAATACTTACTGTCCTTCACGAAAGAAATCTTTTAAAGTATTGCTAAAACGCTTGGAAAACTTTACAAATTCTCTTTTCCTTTGATCCAGAGCCTTAAAAGAAAAGAAATCCATTCATTTAATAATTTTCAAACATATAAAGACTACAGATCAGTATTATACAGGGTACCCACAATTACCCCCCCCCCCCGACTGTGTATTTTTTAAAATCACTATTTAGATGCAATATTTGAAATGTGTTCAAAAACTAAAGAGCCAAGCGAGTTGTTATTTATATGCAAAGCTTTATTAGCATAATATGACCCAACACTATAAAAGTACTAAGTAAACACATTAGCCTGTGAAAATTGTAGAATGCAGCAGAAAATACACTTGCTTCTAACTCTCAGGATATACAGTCGATGGGTCAAAGCTTCCCTATTCAGAGATGCCAACAATCATAATCATTCATCAAAAAAAGTGTGAAACTCTGTGACTGACTTAATAATGGGATGGGAAAAACATTTAGTGAATAAAAAGAAAATAGCTCCAAAAGAGACCAACACATTTTTTTCAGCAATAAAACCTTCAACATTCACAACCTAAAAGTTTCACGCTTTTCTGGTGAATGCTCATGATTGTAGACAGCTCTGATTAGGGGAAGTTTAATCATAGACACCCTATCTTTTAACCCTTTATAAGGACATTTTTTTCTAGTAGTGGTATAATAAAACAACTTTGATATTGAGGTTAATTTAAGAAAATAAATTCATTTAGCTCATTGGATAACATTTTTTGTTAATTAATTTTATTAATTTATAGTTAATTACCAAGTCAAGACACTTTGTTCTGGTTTGAGATACGAAATTAGAACATCCGGGTTTTTGTTTCATCGAAAAATTTGGCAAGAACTTATGCCAACCTTAAAAAATGCATTTAAAAATTAGTAAATTTAGTGGGAAGTATATTTCCACGGCCTTATAAGGGTATAACTTTGTCGTGGAACCTTTTCTGAAATTTAGAACATTAAAAAGCAGGAACATTTTATGGACATTTGAATCATATATCAGAAAACTTTTCTATCCAAGATACATATTTTTAACCATATCTTGTAATTATCAATCCTAAACAACTATTGATTCCAAAGCAAGTAATTATTGCTTTTGAATAAATAATGTCTGCACAACATTTATAATGGAAATAAATATGAATGGAGTAAGTTTATTAGAATAAAATATAGCATATGCAAAAGAGCTATGCAATTAAAACATTTTTCAAAAGGATACACAATTTAAATGTTTATATTCAAATCAATTTAAAAATGGAATAGTAGCAAATAAGACTTACATTTTCTAGCCTTTGAATTATATACCCTATAAATTACATTTAATGTTTTAACCGATTAAAAAAAAAAAAAAAAACTTTGAAATATTCACAGCACGCCAGATTTTATACAGAATATAGAGGGAGAAAAGGGGAATTACCTGTTTTCCTGAAGGTGATGGTATGTATCCTGAAACTTCATTAACTGCATCTAGCAGTTTCTTTATGGCACTTGCAATTTCTCTGAAAAAAATATTTATACTGTTGCAAACTTTCCAAATAGCTACATTTGTCTCACATGTTAGTCTTAAATTATAAACATTAAATTGTTTGTTTTAATTTTTTAATAGCTGTAAATTATTCTACACTTCCAATAAGCCACTGATCAAACTATGTGTATGATTTTGCTGAGATATTAATGATCGAAGGCTTAACCTTATCCTGAAGGTTGATACAAATCTGATGTTCAGCAACGTGAAGCTTGATGATACCTAGTCAGATCTTTTAATAAAATGCAGGTCTATAGAAGTCTCAGTCATGAGGTTATTATCATGGTCATGAGCTTAAAATTTACTACTAGAAAGTTTTGCTAAATTTAGTTTCAAGTTATAAATGCTATAAAGTAAGTTGTTGCTAAATTTAGTAACAAGTGTTAATGTTAAATGCGCATTATAAAACTATTAGCAACAATAATTTTAGTTTGATGACTCGGTCTGTTGATGTTCTAGTTATTTTTTAAATTTATGTATGGTTACAAGATTTGAAGTAATCGTGCAAGTCTACAATGCCGAACATCCTTTTCTGTGTATAATCTTGCACTCTCATTCTTTAAAATTGAGTATCTACTTTATCCTAGTTAGCTTAGCAGCAAAATTTTCAATATATATACATAGTCCAAAAATAAGAGAAAAATATGCAGCACTTTGAAAGTTTCAGACACTTTTCTGTTAGTGGAACCCAATCGTTAACAAGCTGAAATGCTGGCTTTATTCCATTTCGATGCCAACATTCATCACTAAGAAAGTTATTGGTAAAATTTGGTGAATAGTCGCTAAGATTTGGCATTTTAGTCTAGGGTTTGGTTAGCAGAAAACTATCTCTTTCTATGTATGTAATTTAAATGTTATATTTTACAAATCTGTTCACTTTTAACTAATATAAAATGCTTGAAAATTTGTATCACCA
>BGPR01001231.1:231743-266024 GCA_013235015.1 Araneus ventricosus | reverse complement strand
TGCTGGTGTTCAGATTAGAAGTGTTAAAAAAAGTGTAGTCAAAATTACCCTAGAGGCTTCAAAATCTTACGCTGGTGTTCAGATTATGCCTATTTTCGATGTTTCTGTTAGTGTCTGTTTCTGTAGTGTTGTCAGCCTTCATTGGTGTTTTTTTTGCCCTATAGAAGTAATAATCGAGAGTATAATAAAACAAAATGTATTTTTGCACAAGATATTAGAATATAAGTGCCAGTTGAATAAAGGTGCATTTTTATTTGTCAGTTCTTTTACAAAACTCATTTGAACCATCAAATAAAGCTGCCAATGTAATCTGGAAAACTTCTTCCCGTAATAATTCTTTCACAGATCGAACTGCATTAATGTCTCGTTTTGAAGGTACCCGAAGACAGTTGGAGAGAACCTGATAAATTATGAACAGTTGTCATATATCGAGACAATATTTGAGCCACCAATCTATTTTTCAAACCTCTTCATCACACAAACAAGAGAAACTGAAGCCCTCCCCTCCAAATATAATTGTTCCCACAATTTTTCACAGATTCAAGAATATTTGCATATTCTTTGCAATCTCTTTTAGCCAATTTAATTTCTAATTAAGTTAATTTTCCATACACAAATTACCGCTCAAGTATAACATCAAAAGTAAGGGTTTTTTTCTCTTCTCCTATTTTATCAATGACAATATTTTGTATCTAGGAAAATGATCTATTCAACTTTCTCAATGTGGTATTTTCGGGTCACAAAGGGTCTAATTTTGGACATTTTTCAGACCCCTTACAGAAAAAATCCCAATTTTAAATTTTGCTGAAGTCCTCACGTCTCATTTTCCTTTAAATTTACCAAAATTACTTTTGTCGTATTCTATTCATTCATATTTCGGATGCCACTGCGTTATGTTTTTTCATCTTTACTTAAAAATGTAATTTCTCTGTTTTTTTCCTTATTTTGATTTGATAACATCAAAAAGTTTGATTAAGACTTTCACGGAGATGGTCAACTAAGTTTTGTTTAATAAATCGTTAAAGTTTTACAGAAGATTTTCATTTAATACACTTAGATTTAAACTATCCAAAAGATTTTTTTAACCCTATTTTTATTTATTTATTTAATTAAATTGAAAGTCACGTGACTATAACGAGGACAGCACTTCTCTTGATTTACGTTAGTTTATGCCAGAGAAAAAAATAAATAGTTAAGAAACATTTTAATTAATGCTTTCGCAATTGAAATCGTTTTTGGTATTTTACCACAGGAAAAAAACATGAACAACCTTTTGAATTACCACAAAAACAACATTAGAATAGGAAAACATTAATTACGGTACGACAGACGAATTGTTGCTAATTACAAGAGATAGAATCAAAGAGTGTTTCGCGTACAGACAATAGACAGCCTTTGCTTCAAGTCTATGTTGTTTCTAAATAATAACTAAACAGCCAGAACAAAAGGCAATTAGTAGGTAATTTCTTTAAAATTGATCAAGTATTGAAAGACAGAAAAAATAATTAGCTAATTTACAGCATTTGAATAGTTTATCTTAGCTTAAAAGTGTAATTTAAACATGGTTGAAAATATACACCATGAATTCCATAACATAAAAGAATTATTTTTATATGCTATGCATTTTCTTCTCACATAAATGGTGAGAAATAACATAAATAATGATGAAAAATGACATACAAAATCTCACTACTTTGTTTCTCCTAAGTTATTTATTATGATGAATTAGGTGAGTTCAGCATGAGTAATTTATACCAAATAGTTAAAATATAATATAATTTTTTAAAAAAATGCTTATAGTTAAACCAGTATAGTAATTGTTCTTAATTAATCCATGGTGGTTTCGTAAAAGCTGGAAATTTTCTTAGCGAAAATACATTCTTTCAAATCGAAACCTAATTAACTTTTTCTGTAGTTAACAGTAGGTATTCTTTTCTTTCAGTATAAACGTTTTTGACTTGGCAAGAAGACCGAATAATTAAACAAGGTAAGCATTAGATAAACATGTATTTTCAACATGTATTTTAACCCCTAATGAGTATTATATGAGTATCTTTTATCTATTTTTGTGGTAAGAAAAGTTTCACCATTTGTTAAGATAACTGAAATTAGTGTTCAATTATTTCAATCGAAGACATTTTTGACTTTGTAGAGGGACGAGACTCACGTTTATGTGGAATGCCGCTGTTGAAGAATTAATTCAATTTGAGGAACCATTTTTATTAGATGGCTTAGTTCCACGACTCAGTACATTAAAAGGTACAAGACGCAAGACAGAGAACAACAACACAAGACAAGTACACAGAAGAAGAAAGAGAGAGAGGCATCATGGGAAAAACCCGGATGGCTTTAGCAGCGCCACCTACCATAAAAAGGAGAAGGCAGTGAATTGTAACCGCTACAACTTTAAATTTTAATTTGAATGTGGCATTAGCGTATATTAATTTTTCTGCTTAGTTTAAAAAATAGAAGAAATATTGATTTAAATGTTCCAAATCAGAAGCTATGATTTCATACCTAAAGACAGGGTGATCTTTTATCAGGCGAAGAGGAAAAACTGGAAAGAATTTCATTATTAAAATGCTATATAAATTATTTAATGAAAAATACATTTTTGCATACTTTCTTCATATGCACAGATACTCTTAGACAAAACTGGATATTGAAATATCCATGCGATGAAATCAGCTATTTGCATATGGAGAAATTAAAATAATTGGAATATTTATTTAAATATCAATTAAGCACGTAACATCTTTTTTTCTGGCAGAAAGTATGAGAACAATTTTATTTCAGGAAATTTATTTGGCGGAAAGAAATCCTTTAAAACATGGAAAATGTACATAAAAATCTGTAGTTACTAAATTGTTGAAATGAAAAAACGTACTATTATGAAAATTTCATTGTTATTTAGAGGAATCGGGTATAAAAAGAAGACTAGTACTATTTTACTCATCCCAGAAATGTCATAAATAATTTTTCTTTGTGGCGCTGTATGGTTTAAATTTTTTTTACTCCGAATTCACATAAAGGAAAGCACGCCAAGTTTTCGCCCTTAGACCTATAAAGTACAAATTTAATAAAACCATATTAATCAGTAACTTGGACAGTTAAATTGAAACCTGCGCAATATAATTCTAAGTGATTAAAATTAAACCATCAACACTTATTAAAAGTAATTTATATTTATTAAATTAATTAAAAGTAATTAATATTTATTTAATAATTAATATAATTAAATTAATTAATTAATTTAATTTTAATAATAGTTAAAATTATTAATAATTATCACATTAATTAAAATTAATTAACATTTATCAAATTAATTAAAAATAATTAATATTTATTAAATTAATTAAAATTAATTACTTGATATTTATTAAATTAATTGAAATTAATTAATTAATAATTATTAGATTAATTAAAATTAATCTACATTTATTAAAATTAATTAATATTTTAAACTAATCTGTGAGGAACGCCGTGTGACCAAATATTGTTTCAGAAACACAATTTTTTAATTTTGCTTGCTTCAGAAAATAGGCACATAGATTTACTCTTGGTAACAGGTTTACGGTAATACAACACCCTCTGGGCGTAAAGAAGAATCACCGATGGAAGAAGGAAAAATCAAATAGTAAATAAAAGTTAACACACAGCGCATACCGAATAAGTCTGCAATGAATGACTTAAGGGCTGATGGACGCTAAATTATCTAAAGTATTAGCTAGACCAAGGGGGACAACAGCAAGGTGGGTCTCAAATAAATTTGTTTCAAAAGGAAATGGTCCATGTTTCTGCCTGGACTTGTCTGGGGAAAACTAGGTAGTGCTAAGTCTTTTGTGTATTCCTGAAATAAATAATTCTGTTATTATCAGTTTATCTATAGTCGTACACAATTAGCAAAAATTTTTAATGCATAAACACATGATGACATGTTTCAGTTTTAACTAATATATATATATATATTTCGTATTGATTTATTTTTATTAGGACAACCGTGAAGTTGCTCCTTATATTCAGGGGTGGCGCCAGAGGGGGGACACCGGGGGGCCAGGGCCCCCTGTCGGGGATATTGTCCCCCCCCCCCCCTTCGGGGAAAAATTTTGTATCCCGTCGGGGGAAATTTTTGCACGGGGTATTCAACTGTAGTACGTAAATAATAATCTGGCGAAAATTTGAGACCAATTTCATTACACTCGTCCCCCCTGTCGGTCAAATCGGGCCCCCCCCCCGTCGGGCCATTCCTGCTTATATTGTCATGAAACGGCATCAGATCATCAAGAAATTAAAATCAATTACACACTTACTTTTGGAAGAAATAACACCTGAACGTAGCCATGCTTTAGTGTTAAAACATTGCCACATTTTGCTGGTTCTTAACTATCAGAATAACTTGTAATTTGTGGTAAATGCGAAATAATTTCAAGAACCACACTTCAAGCAACCACCAAGTGGCAGTCAAAGGAAAAAAAAACCTCCCCTGTGTCATTTTCTAAAAAGAATTGATTTTTTATGTTTTATGTACTAGTTAACAGTATTGCAATAAAAGCATTTATTAAACAATGTTGCATACAGTAATAATCCAAAATTAACGCGTATTTAAACATTGGTAACACAGGTAGTAAATAATAAAGATCGTGGCAAGTTTAAACGCCTGTTAAATTTGGAAAGTGAACACTGAATTTAAGAGTTTCGGCTTGGTGGGGCAAACCAGTTCGTTTAAACACGTGTCCAGTTTTTGTGTCTTGATTCAGTTTTCTATAAAATCGAAGTACTGTTCCATATTAAAATGCATCAGTTTGTGTAACAGATTTTTATGAAAAAGTGACGTGTTTCGGATAGACGGCTGTGTTTACTTCCCCCCCTTTTATTATGAATAATAGAATTCACAGATTATTTATAGGAAAGTAGAACAGGATGTCAACAATACGCTTCGAATTTCAACTCCAGAGTTTACATTTGCGATCGCAGAACCGCAAGTGTGACACAGCAACACTAGGCCCAGCGGAAATATCCCCGTTGGAAGGTTTTTGTTCGCCCTGGAACACCTGAGATTACTCATTTAGAAAATATCGTCTGCAGCTGTGGGGCTATCCCTCAACGGAACAACCTCTGGACTTTTCACGAATGACTCATGCCATTTCCTCTCGCCGCAAAACTCATCCTACGTCGCGTTTCCACTTCGGCCACTTCTCTACCCCGATGACTCGTCGATCACTTAGCAGGAAATCTTACACCTTCACTCACAGAGGGCAAACAACCAGAGAGTTTACCAAACACGTGGCGACTGGCTTGGCGACGGAGCTGTCACCCAGAAAGTCGCCAACTTCTTGTAAGCTTTTTATCAACCGTAAATAACGGATGCGTTGTTAAGGCATGGGCTTGGGTGCATTGTTTTGTTTTGGAGGGCTCGTACTGTTTTCTTGACATGCGTGAATACCTGTGGAATCTATTTACGCTAACACTGAGGGAGAGGGATGGGATAAACTATCTTTATGAGAATTTAGGAGAAGGAAGATTTTTTTTCTTCCTAAATTTGTAGATTCAGTGGTCCCTGAATTTTCCGTTTCCTTCCTCTTAGAGAGTCAAGGCTGATGACCTTGAATATAAGAAAATTCGTTTTGCTGTATCCAGACTTTGTGCTCTTTGTCATCAGCATCGACAGAAAAAAGAATAAATTTTAGAAATGAATATAATTAAACGAACTTTAATGGTTTTTTTTAAAAAAAAGACCATAAATAGGAATCAATGGAAAGGATATTTAAAACTTTTTGCCTTTTTTTGTATCCTAATTAAAAATTTGCTTTTTTTCAAAATACGCGTTTTGTTACGAAATAGAAATCATTTGTGTATAGCTTTGTTTAGGAGGAATGCATGTTTTTTTAAAGAAAGGTAACTTTAGACACGAAAATGGGATAAATCTATAATTCCACAATTATTTTTTTAAGATAGGAAGTGCGATGTAACTAAAGTGGTACACTTAAGAGCAAATAGATTAGAGAAACTAATTATTCTACATTTTGTGATAGAAATTTGTGCTATTAAAAGCAATTTAGCAGTTATATTTAGATGTATTTTCTCGTAACATTTCTCTGGTAGAAAAATACTTTTATTCATTTAATTCTTTCCCATCAGAATTCAAAATATTCCATTTGTATCATTTGGAATTTTCTCATAACGAAATTTCAGTTTTGATACTACCATATATCATTGGAGAAATGTGTATCTGAAATTGCATGAACTCCTAAAGTTAATTTTTCATCAATTACAAAAATTAAAATCTTCTGGTAGCACAGAGATACATATGTAAATTTTAGAAAGAAATCTGAATGCTGATTTATATAATTCTAAGATGTTTAAAAATCAAAATTATTTACATCAATCAGAAATCAGCCATTTAAAACTTTTTCTGTACACAATTGACAATATCATTTACCGTTTTATTTGCCCTTACTTTATTCTACCAAAATTTTAAACATGCCCTATTTTCAATGAAATGTTGCTGAGAAAAGCTTTATATGTATTCATATATATTCTAATACTCTCCATATGTATTCACACTCAATCCAATTATTATTTAGCCAAGAAAGACATAATTTTTCTCTCTGGGCAGTTATTTATGTGTTAACTCTCAGAAAATTTAAGTTGTCAAGAGATGATATAACCTATTTTACAACCTTTTATCTAAAAAAGGACCATTTAAAGAGAAAAGTGGCTTGAAATATTCTCATATTAACTATTCAAAATTGAAACCATAATTATTATGTATTTTCACCTATTTAAAATTGATAAGATCCTAAGTTTACTCATATGTTATGTTGCTCAGAAAGCTTCCCCACATGTAACTGCAGTGAGTCTGTATACAACATAGTCAAGAAAGGTACAGCATTTTTCTCTGTTTTTTTTAAAACTGAGAAAATGGGAGTAATAGAGAGATGAAAAAGCCCATTCCACAATCTTTTAAGTAAAAAGGACATATTAAAGAGACATTCATTCATTTGCATAATCTAAACTGCGAGATTTAAATTTATTTTTTTCAAACTATTTAACTCAAAAAAAAAATCGCTGTCTCTCAAAAAACAAAATTCGTTGTCTCTGTCTTTCCGCCATTGTAAACAAAACAAACTTGCGAGCTGTTGCCAAACGGCGATTAAGAAATTCGACCCTTTTTTTATTGTTACATAAGAGAATTATATACAGGGTGTTGCCGAATTCGACCAACAAATTCAGAGGGGTAATAATAGGCATCAAGAGGTTGAAAAATCACCATAGAACATAGCAGTGGCGAATCTAGGATTCGGGTCTGGGGGGGAGGGCACAAAAATTTTGTATCGTCGTGACGAATGTCAAACCTCAAGGCTAAAGTGAACTAAAACTGTTTAATTTACAGACTTTACTCACCTAACAATAAGAATCATAAAGAAGAATACAATACTTTCTATAATTCAATAAAAAATTACAATGAAATAACTAGCCAAAAAATGTCTTCGACCGCGTCAAAACTACAAATACAAGTGGAATGACTACAAAAGTAGGAAAATTTTCGAGCCTGTGTAGCCAGAAAGCAATGTTGAAACGTTTTTCTTATTTTTTTTAAAGAGGAAAATTAAGAAAAAACAGTTGTAATGATTTTAAATAAAATCAAGAATTCTGGGTTGGCTCTGGGGGGGGGGAGGGACTGTAGCCTAGCCCCGGATCACTCGTGGAACACATAAGGTCCCAAACTACGTTTAGTCAGTGAAAATCGCAAAAATACAGGGTGTCCGAGAATTGTTGGAAACTGTTAAAAACTAATTTAAAAAAACTAATAATGTTTCAACTACGAATTTTTTTAAATAAAAAAGCATTTTTTGAAGTTTTTTTCAGGTAGTTAATACATGGTGATCCAGGGGGTCGTAAATTACGGAAAACGAAAAATTAGTTTAGAGCCATTATTTGTAAAAATATTGAAACTTGAAGAAAAATAAAAGCATGAAATTGTAGGGAATTTTACACATTTTAATTTTTTATAAACATGTAGAGTGAAAACTGAAGAGTTTTTGAGATATTCAAGGAAAACTAAAAAAGGCACCAGAAAACCCGGATTGGCTTCTGCTGATCGGTAGCATACCGTTGTTTGCAGAGGGTGTTGCCGAATTGTCTATTTTTGCGATTTTCACTGAATAAACGTCTTTTGGGACCCTATGTTCTATGGTAATTTTTCATCCTCTTGATGCTTACTATCACCCCTCTTAATTTGTCTTTCGAATTCGGCAACACCCTGTATATAGATTCTCGTATTAGTGCGTAATTGTATTATATAATAATATATTAGTATATTCTCGTATAGGTACATAATTGTATTATATAATAATATATTAGTATATTCTCGTATTAGTGCATAATTGTATTATATAATAACATATTAGTATATTATCGTATTGGTGCATAATTGTATTTATTACATAATAATATATTAGTATATTCTCGTATTGGTACATAATTGTATTATATAATAATATATTAGTATATCCTCGTATTAGTGCATAATTGTATTATATAATAATATATTAGTATATTCTCGTATTGGTACATAATTGTATTATATAATAATATATTAATATATTCTAATAATATTAAAAATTAAATAATATGGTTACTATCAAAAGCAGTTGTTACTAATAAAATCTAATTAATAAAAGATTAAATTAGTTCCAAATTTAATACACAATTTAAATACTGATTTAATTAAATGAAAAAATTACTGCAATGGAACTGGAAACCTAGTAGCATCATTAGCCCGTTGAAGAATTGCCGGTTTTGGAAAATTAAAAAAAATAGCAACCAAACGCAAAAAAGACCACAAAAATGATGTACAAAACAAGAAATTGAGAAGCTTAATAGAACTTTCTCGGTTCTTCTAACATTTAAAGAAAAATAAAAGCAAAAGAATAAAAATATATTTTAAGAGAAAATTCAAATCAAGAAAGAAAGACGAACTCAACAGAAATGGCGAAATGTTATATGAAACCAAACGATGATAAATGGTTCGAACAAAAGATTTTTATTAAATAATTAATAAATAAATAAATCTTTCTTTCTCAGGCGAGGAAAAAATAGATTAACTAAATTTCAATTCTTTTTAAAATTCTTACTAAAATAATTTGTATTATTGGAAATTATAATATTAAAAAGAAATTTTATTCATTAAATAATCACTAACAAACAGTTTTTTCTCTATATTTGAGTTGCCATATTGCCGACAAACTCCACGTACCAGAAAACTTATTCCAACCATAAAATGTACTTTGGTCGGCTACGACATCGAAGCTGCAATAGCTTTTGATAGGTATCAAGTATCCCTAACTTTTTAGTGTCAAGTATCCTTAACTTGACTTTTTATAAATAATTTAAAAATTAAACCACTTAGAATTAAGATACCGCATAACTCATATATCAAATCATAGCCAGAAGTATGCTTAAAACTCAGAAATAATTTAATTCATCATATTTTCAATCGTAAATTTCTAATCCACTAAGGATTGAAAAAGTGAAAATTTACTTTTGGTCCCCTCCCCCAAAACATATTTACCTACACACCATTACGATAGCTTTTCAGATTGGAATGAAAAACCCCTACAATATACCAAATGACCAGAGGTCAAATAAAAATGGCACACACAAATTACCAATTATCTCACAATCTGAGAAAATCGCGTAGGGGCAAGTATCTCTAGTTTCCCCTATAATGTAAACATCCCCCCTCCATATTTCGCTTGACCCCTATTTTGGAGAAATCAACTCCGCCTGGCGCATGCGCAAGAGCGCAGAGGGTTTTGGAATCCGAGAATCATCAGTACTATTGGTCTAAATATAATTTAATAAATTTCATTTGCTTGCTTGTTCCGTGTTTGTGTTATTCCGCTCATAGACAGATAGATAGACAGATATAAATCTAAAAATGATGTTTTCGGACTTGAAAATTTTCTAATCACATTTCAAAGTGGGTTCCTGGGATTGTATTGTAATCGTTGAAAAATAAGTTGCCCAGATTTTGATGAATTTCCTCGTTTTAGACCATCCGAAGTCCTAAACATTTAATCAAATTAATTTTAAAAAATGATACGCGTGGTGCCAACTAGTAGTGAACTTGAGAAAAACTGAGCACTAAAATTATTCAATCTTTAATTGTCATCAATGATAAATACAAACCAGCGGGAGTGACCTCCCCGAAACTTTCTCGCACAAACACCCAGTTGGTAGGTAAATATTTTTGGGGTATTTACCCAAGGCCTGTTTATTTTGAAAAAAAAATATGAATGGGGATTTACAATGAAACATATAAAATTTATGAATCCCCAAAAACTTAATATTTTGAAAAAAATGCGTATATTCGCAATTTTTACGCGCGCTGAGGTACCACAACATTATTTAACGTTTTTGAGAACGAAATCTTACTATAGATAGCGCACACCATTTCACTGCACCTCTGGTTAATCACAGGAGTCCATCTAGAGAATGTCAAAACGAAGTTTCGTTTTGGGGATTGCCATAATTTCCGAAGCGCATGTTTGCGGCTCGCTACAATTTCCGCCAAGGTCAACCATACTCACTTAAGTAAAATAAGCGAAACGCTCGCGAACACACAGTCGTAATGTGCATTTTGAACTAAATATGCAATTTGAACACCTGTTTTCTAACCGAGTGAGATGAAAATTGGGCACATATCTATAATTAATGTTAGCATCCGCGATATCAATTTTTTTTTTATCTAAGTCAAAGGGCTTATGAGATACAAGTATGCGATTATACAGACCCACAGACAGTCAACCCGTTGACGGTTTTGGCCCAAAATTTTAAACGGACCTACATTCATGACGATAAAAGTGTGTACCAAATTTTATCCATCTAGCTATTCACGTTTTCGAGTTATAGTGTTCACATGACTTCGGACATACAGACAGACAGACTTCCCGTTGACGGATTTTGTCCAACATTTGACAGAAACCTACAAATTATGTTTAAAGACCACATACCAAATTTCATCCCCGTAGCTCTAATAGTTGTCGAGTTATCGTGTTCACAGATAGACACACAGACAGACATAATTCCCAAATTGTGTTTTTCGGACTCAGGGAGGTCTAAAACGTGCAGATTCGTCAAAATCTCGAGTTCAAATTTTTTGACGACTACAATACTTTCTCTTTGTATACTTCGTATACAAGAAAGTAAAAAGTGAGCACTAATGTTTTTCCTAAAATCATTTAATCTTTAAAAACCTTTTTTATTAAAAAAAATAATTTTTTGCAGCCAAAAATCTGGAAGTCAATTCTAAAATATTCCGGTAAGGAAATGAAACCCCAGCAAATACCAAAAAAAAAAAAAAAAATTCTTTTGGTATTTGCTGGGGAATTGAAATTCTAATTTACTCAGACTTTTTGACAGCGCTTTATGCTTTTATAGTTTTTGTTCCAATTTACTTAGTATTTGCATTAGCTCCTCGTTTTAAGATTTTTGCTTGACTTTAGATTTTTGATAAAAAAAATATAAAAAATATTTTCTACATTTTGCTACACTAACAAAACGTGTCTTATTAAAAATTTTATTATTCTTTATTTCGTTTAATAATCTTGTTTTTTGAATCAGTTTCGCTTCAACTCCTACTATAATTCAAATCAAAGTTGAAACTCAAATATTATTCCCGTTTAATTTGATGAGAACGATAGAGTATATATTACTGAGAATGAATGTTTTCCAACACAGATTTTCTGAAAAAAGGAAGTTTTCCTTCTAGTTTTGATGAGTCAAATAACTCCAAAAAGTTGAAAGATAATTTACTGAATTTCTATATCGATATATTATTGAGTACTGAATGAATGGGTTTGGAGTTGAAATTACTGTTTGTATTCATTTTAAAATTTTATTTTTGTTTAAAGGATTTGGGAAAATATTTTTATGAGTTCAGAAGATATTTTCATTATTTTTTTGTATTTAACAAATAATAATTAACTGGATCGAAATATGGAAATAAAAATGTGCTGTATAGATTCTACACAGTGTTGTTCTAGTTCCTGTAACGAATCTTTCAAAATATTTGCAGAAAATTATAATTAAAAAAATATTTCTGCAGATTCTGTAGCACTTGTATTTAATTTCATGATTTTTATGTCCCAAATTAATTGAAAAAATATATTACATCTATGTTCTGTTTTCTTATTCTTTAAAACGTCCCTAGACAAAATAGCTGAATTCAAAAATGTTACTGGTGGAAGAAGATAGCAAAAGAAGTACAAATAGTTTATGCTCAATTTCTCTGTGCCTTTTTTACTGTGGAAAGATGGAATAGCTATTGTTACACTTTTCTAAAAATGCAATTTTTTGAATAATCTCTAAAACCAGCGGGAGTGTTCTCCCCTAAACTTTCTCGTATACTTCCCCAAAAAGATGCCGTTTCTCCTTCCCCCGCGTGGCTAAAAAAATTCGAACGTACTGTTATCCAGAATCCAATGACTATCAGAAGGTTTTTCATTATAGTGATTGAAAAATATCTAGGTAAAGAATCCAATTCAAAGCGATGCCTGCCGATTAAAACGCATATCTATCGCACACTGCTAGGTTTCACTCTTTCCGTCTCAAGGACAAACTGACGTAATTCGCTCCTTTCGCCTGCGCAGAAGACTGCTTCAAATACGCATGCGCGTGGAGATACAGGATTGGTTTCGTTAGTAAATTATACAGACCGACACAGTCAACCCTTTGACGGATTTGGCCCAAAATTTTACACGGACCTACATTCATGACGATAAAACTGTGTACCAAATTTTAACCATCTAGCTATTCAGGTTTTTGAGTTTTAGTGTTCACATGACTTCGGACATACAGACTTCCCGTTGACGGATTTTGTCCAACATTTGACAGAAACCTACAAAATATGTTTAAAGACCACATACCAGATTTCATCCCCGTAGCTCTAATAGTTTTCGAGTTATCACACACACAGACAGACATAATTCCAAAATCGTGTTTTTCGGACTCCGGGAGGTCTAAAACGTGGAGATTCGTCAAAATCTCGAGTTCGAATTTTTGACGATTACAATGCTTTCTCTTTGTATAACTTCGTTTACGAGAAAGTAAAAAGGAAACAAATGCTATGAATTTAATTTATTTGTCCATATATTTCCATATTTATCATTTACTTTTACATTCATTGAAAGTGAACAAAAAACCTTTAGTGATTTTTTTTCATTTACTTTTACTGTGCTTTACCTCATGTAGAATGCACATGGTTAGGTATCACGCGTTGAGATAAAACAGATCGTTAGATCAAGTCAACACAAGATATTCGTCTAAGTAAATTTTTGTAGAGTTAGTTCATGGATGAAGAAACTGGTGTTTTCGTTCTCTCATATCATAAGTGTTCTCGTCAGTGGCGAATCCAGGGGGGGGGGGGGGCTATCGGGCTGCAGCTCTTAAACCAGAATTCTTGATTTTATTTAAAATCACTACAACTGTTTGTCCTTAATTTCCATTTATAAAAAAAAGTGATAAAAACGTTTCAACATTGCTTTCTGGCTACACGGGTTCGAAAATTTTCTTACTTTTGTAGTCATTCCACTTGTATTTGTAGTTTTGACGCGGTCGAGGACATTTTTTGGCTAGTTCTTTCATTGTAAATTTTATTAAATTATCGAAAGTATTGTATTGTTCTTTATGATTCTTATTGTAAGGTGAGGAAAGTCTGTGAAGTTAAACAGTTTTGGTTCACTTTAGCCTTGAGGTTTGACATTCGTCACGACGATACAAAATTTTATCCCTCACCCCCCCCCCCTCCAAACTCGAATCCTAGATTCGCCGCTGCTATGCTCTATGGTGATTTTTCACCCTCTTGATGTCTATTATCACCCCTCTGAATTTGTTGGTGGAATTCGGCAACACCTTGTATATAATTCTCTTATGTAATGGTAAAAAAAGGGTCGAATTTCTTAATCGCCGTTTGGCAACAGCTCGCAAGTTTGTTTTGTTTACAATGGCGGAAAGACCGATACAATGTATTTTGTTTTTTGAGAGACAACGATTTTTTTAATATTTTTTTGAGTTAAATAGTTTGAACAAAATAAATTTAAATCTTGAAGTTTAGATTATGCAAATGAATGATTGTCTCCTTAATATGTCCTTTTTACTTAAAGCATTGCTTTCTGGCTTGACAGGCTCGAAACTCTTCCTACTTTTCTAGTCATTCCACTTGTACTTGTAGCGTCGAATCGGTCGAAAACATTTTTACTTTCTCGTATACGAAGTATACAAAGAGAAATTATTGTAATCGTCAAAATATTCGAACTCGAGATTTTGTCGAATCTCCACGTTTTAGACCTTCAAGAGTCCGAAAAACAGAATTTTGGAATTATGTCTGTCTGTCTGTGAACACGATAACTCAAAAACTATTAGAGCTACGGAGATGAAATTTGGTATGTGATCTTTACACATAATTTATAGATTTCTATCAAATTTTGGACAGAAGTTTGGGAAGTCTGTCTGTCCGCGGTCATGCCAACACTATAACTCAAAAACCTGAATAGCTAGATGGATAAAATTTTGTTCACAGTTTTATCATCATGAATGTAGGTCCGTATCAAATTTTGGGCCAAATCCGTCAAAGAGTTGACTGTCTGTCGGCCTGTATAATTTACTTTTGAAGAGAATCCGTTATCTCCACGTGCATGCGTACTGGAAGCAATCTTCTGTGCACGCGAAAGGAACGGAATTTCATTACCGAGTAGCGAATTACGTCAGTTTGTCCCTGAGCCGGTAAGAGCGCAAAATCGGTACGCATCTCTTTGAATTCTTTACCTAGATATTTTTCAATCACTATAATGAAAAACCTTCTGATAGTCATTGGATTCTGGATAACAGTAGATCCGAATTCTTTTAGCCACGCGGGGGAAGGAGAAACGGCATCTTTTTGGGGAAGTATACGAGAAAGTTTAGGGGAGAACACTCCCGCTGGTTTTGTCTAGTTATTTCATTGTATTTTTTATTAACTTGTCGAAAGTATTGTACTGTTCCTTGTGATTCTTATTGTCAGGTGAGTAAAGTCTTATGTCACTTATGTTTATGTCACTATGTTATGTCACTTATGTTATGTTATGTCACTATGTTAAGTTATGTCACTTATGTTATGTTATGTCACTATGTTAAGTTATGTCACTTATGTTATGTTTAACTTATTGTGAGGTGAGTAAAGTCTGTAAAGTTTGGTTTACATAAGCCATGAGGTTTGACATTCGTCATAACGATAAAAGATGGTTATGACCTCAGCCCCCCCCAAACCCGAATTCTGGATTCGGCACTCGTCATAATACTACAGTAAAACATCGATAACCATCAGTTTCTGTTATCCGTCATTATTTGAAAAGTCAAAATTAACGTAGGTTTATAGTATTACAATACATTTCTATACATTACTATTCTTATATTAAGGTTTATACTGATGGTTTTGTAAAATTAGATACGACATGTATGCGTTATTCACTTTTGCAGACTTTTTACTTTCTCGTATACGAAGCATACAAAGAGAAAGTATTGTAATCGTCAAAAAATTCGAACTCGAGATTTTGACAAATCTCCACGTTTTAGACCTCCCTGAGTCCGAAAAACACAATTTTGGAATTATGTCTGCGTGTCTGTGTGTGTGTGTCTGTCTGTGAACACGATGACTCGAAAACTATTAGAGCTACGGGAATGAAATTTGGTATGTGGTCTTTAAACATAATTTGCAGGTTTCTGTCAAATTTTGGGCAAAATCCGTCGACGGGAAGTCTGTCTGTCTATCTGTCCGCGGTCATGCGAACACTATAACTCAAAATCCTGAATAGCTAGATGAATAAAATTTGGTACACAGTTTTATCATCATGAATGTAGGTCCGTATCAAATTTTAAGCCAAATCCGTCAAAAGGTTGACTGTCTGTCAGTCTGTATAAGCGCATCTCCAACGGGTCCGTTATCTCCACGCGCATGCGTATTGAACGCAATCTTCTGTGCACGATATTTATTGACTCCTGTTTGGCGCTTTTTTTCATCCGATTCTCCATGCGCATGCGTACTTGGTAGCAATCTGTGCACGCGGAAGGATTGTCCTTGAGCCAAGAAAGAGTAGAAATCGGTATTCATTTAATCGGAAAGCATCTCTTCGAATTTGATTTTTTACCTAAATATTTTCTGATGGCCATTGGATCCTGGGTTACAATAGGTTCGAATTTTTTTATCCACGCGGGGGGAGGGGAAACAGCACCTTTTTCGAGAAGTATACGAGAAAGTTTAGGGGAGACCACTCCCGCTGGTTTGATTTCCTTCCCGAGCTAGAAGTGAAATCATGTTATTGCACAGATGTATTAAGAGATTTCGGTTGTCCGTCACAGCCCTGGTCCGGACGGTGAGGGTTAATCGAAGTTTTACTGGATGTTCAAAATGGTCCGGAACTTATTTTATTACGCGAGAATGTATTCATACAGAACCTGTTCATTTCCTGTTTCCTTCGATGAAATTACCCTGCGCAACTAATGTTCGTTTCAGAAAGCGTTTACCACATTTGGAAGATGCTACTCCACGGAGGGGTGATACGCAGTTAGTTAGAAGAGCGCTTTTCTCGACCTCATCGTCAGGCGCATTTTTGTTTTAGTTATTTTTTTCCGATATTGGTATTCATTTTCGTTTTGAATCGTTCCGTTTTGCTTTTTATTCGAAACGATAATTTTTCAATTCAAATATTCGGATTAAAAATTAAACATCTCCTTCTCCATTTTTCATCTCACCCCTATTTTGGTGAAATCAAAGCCCACTGGCGCATGCGTAAAAGAGCGGAGGGCATAATATTTTTGCCATAAAATGACATAACTGACGATTACATGCCTCTTTTTACCATCTTCACCGGTATCCTCGTCGCTGCACTTCTTCGAAACTTGAGAACAGTTGCCCCTTAAGCAAATACTTCATCCGAGAAAAAAAGTCACATGGAGCGAGATCAGGGGAACAAGCTGGTTACAGATGTACCGGAGTGTGATGTTTCGACAGGTAATTTGTCACCAGAAGGGACCTGTGAACCGTGATGGAACACCCATGACTTGGTCTTCCCAGCGACGAGAAGTTTTGAATGCTAGTAATCACGAGCTACGGGCATGAGCTGTGCGTATTGGAACTGAATGAAACCTGCTCTGACTAGTCGATTACAGGATACCCTTCGGAAGTTCTGCAGAAAATTGTATAATTCGGTTACATCTGGAAAATATTTAGAGTTCAGGAATTTTGTGAACGCACTAATACATATAAGTGGATAGCGTGCATGATCGTGTGTTGGCATGCGCACAAGAACCATTACCAAGCAATTCTTGCTTGATGTGCGCAGTTGACCGCAAAAGATTGAAGCAAAGTGAAAATGTAGTATTATTACAGCACAGATTTGATCAGCAACAAAGGTTTTTAGCAGGCCTTCAAGAAAAATCGTAAGGCCACAACAAAATCATTCTCTTTGCTATGATTCGTTAGAAACAAGTGATGTATCAAACAAACGAACATGTGATGTTGTTCTTAAGTGATGTATCCACTGCTTCATGTGGTTGAAGGGAAAATCTCCTCCACCATATGTAGATTTGTCCAACTCTTTCCCTTTTCCCAGTCATCTATTGTCCTATTACGTCTGGCAATGCAAGAGAAATTTACACTTCTTCAATAAAACAAGATATTTCTGAAGAAGGAAGCGACTTGATCTCAAGCCTAAGGGGTCTATTCTGGTACCCCCGGTTGGGTTGGGAGACGCCATTTTTCCCGTTGTTAACGTGCGGAAAAAGTGACGTCTCAATTAGAAAATATTACTGTGTAGAGGTTACTATTCACTGCTTTCTCCTTTTTATGGTAGGTGGCGCTACTAGAGCCATCCGGGTTTTTCCCATGATGCCTCTCTCTCTCTCTTCTTCTTCTGTGTACTTGTGTCGTGTTGTTGTTCTCTGTCTTGTATCGTGTACCTTTTAATGTACTGTGTCGTGGAACTTAGCCATCTAATAAAATTTTTTCCTGAAATTGAATTAATTCTTCAACAGCGGCATTCCATATAAACATGAGTCTCGTCCATCTACAACTGCTACAAAATATTACTTTTCAACTAAAGGATATTTCTAACAAAAAGAAGAATTAATAAAGAAAACAAATGAATATAAAGTTCATCGTTAGAATAATCTGGACTCTTCGAATTAAAATAAGATAGATTTCTCTATTTCCGTAAATTAATTTTTCTGTAACGAATATTTACTAAGTAAATTAAGTTTATATGCATGTCGAACAAAAATGATAAATTTTTGTATGAGATATATTGGAAGCTTCTGGAAAACCTGCTTGCTTTCCTAATATTTTTATCTTTCATTTTTGATACTGACCAACAAAACAGGTCTTTCATCTTTCCACAATAGCATGATCCAGTCTTTTCATTTCGCACAAAAATAAAGTTTAATTTGCTTGATATCTTTCACAGATGAAAGAACAAGTTTCAAGAGCAGAGTCTGTGAAGGTTACATACATATACACATCCTTTTCATCTCAGATTTAGACTTGTTAGTGCAAACCGCTGGTTTCCATGCAACGGGAATGTTATTCAAAGTGCAAAAGTAAATGCTAATGTAGAAAAGACTTTAAAAAAAGACATGCGTTCTGTAAACTTTCTCTTAAAGATGTATAAAATTTTAATACAATTACAAACTATATATTAATAAAATTAGGGTTTAAAATGTTAAAGGTGAATTCCTTTCTTTGTGTCTCATCCACGATAGTGTTTCTTATCACAGATATGCTGAGATCAGAAAGTTAGATGAAAGAAATTCCACAATTTCTACGCTTTTTACATTCAAATATGGACTTATAGATAAGAATATAATAGATATTATGAACTCCTAAATTATAAATAAATTAACTCTATTGACAAGGAAAACCTCGAAATGGCAAGTAAGACGCAGTATCAGCAGTAAACTTTGGAGTAGTTAGAGTAAGACAAGCTTCGTATGTTGTTATTTATGCAACCGAGCTGTTGGACTATTGTAAATTTTTATTCCAACAAACCTGTGTTGTACATTTTATCTATTATATCCTTTTATTTTATCTAAATCTATATATATATATATATAACGTATTCGTGGTTGTAGTCGTTGAATATAAACAGGCCGAGAAAATAACTACCTCTTATTTTATTATCAATAGGAGAGTGGTGGATATATGTGCATCTCCGTTTGGGTTACAAGCGAAAGTGCACAGAAAAATCCCTGTATTCTCTCGGATAAGGGAATAACATATTGACACGTGATCAAAGTGAAGGGAATATTGGGTATTTTTAATAAGTTACGTAGGCGTTTCAGGGAAAAAGTCTGGTGCCAAAGAGACGCCGTCATGATTTTCTGTGGGCACGTGAAAGCGATTAAATATTCTTTTAGTAATAAATGTGCCAAAACAAGAGATTTAATATACCTCCAGCGCGGGAAAAGAACAAAACTGGAGTTTTAGAAAAGTGATTTTGGAATACATTAAGATTTTAAAATATATAATATTAGAATTTGGAATAAAATTAAGTGAGATTATTACATATATTTATACAAATATTTGGCACAGTAATGGATTAGCAGAAGAGGGAGCTTTTTAAAATTGGAATCAGATTTATTTATTTATTTAATTGTAAGTGGTAAATTCGGGCATTTTTTGCCGATTTTCTTTTTTCTCAGTTATTATTCAAATACGCGCAAGAAGAAAAGTTATGTTTCCGGTGTTTGATTTTCTTTTTCCAAATCTCTCACATTCTCATTCAAGACATACTGTTATAAGATGGTAAAAGGACTAGATTTGAAAGTTTTCAAAGGAGATTTAAATTTGACGGCGAAATTTAGTGACCCTATTTGGAAGAAAAAAAAGGTACGGAGTGGGGTCATACGAAACTATTTGGGTTATCAGATAGTCACCGGTAAAGAACCTCCAGTAATGCCCCTCCTTTTGCATTGCCGACCCCATGTTCTATTGCAAAAATGATTTGTTTTCGTATGCCTGACCTACGTAGGTGGTTCAAAAAGTAAGGTAACAAGAACTCTCACGGGTGCACAAATTCCCCGTACGAATTAAATTCCACTTCTAAATGGAATAGACGACCACAGCATTCAAACGCCACCGGTAGATGGAGCTAGTTGTTCCGTAGCGCTCCAAAATCTCTGTCAGAAGATGGGACATTGACGGATCCTTGGTCGGCGATTGAAGTGCGAAGTGTAATAAGGTTTTTATGTTTAAATAAAACATACCCACCTGAAATTCTTCGCCAACTAGTGGAGGTTTACGGAGCGAGGGTAATATCACGAAAACAGGTGTGGAAACACGATTTTCTTTCAAGAAAACAGGTGTGCAGAACTCTCGAGCACGTCCACCACAGAGACATTGGAAAACTCTCACTAGAGCCCGTATCTCGCACTTAGCGATTTTCTTCTCTTCGGATCGTTGAAGAATCACCTGGCAAGTCCAGAAACGGCCCGAGGTAACTTTGTCAACCGGGCAAGGCAACAATATGGAGCCCCCACACAAAACTAACGTATTTTTAAAATTCTATAATGTCTCTATTCTAAATGTTGAAGAAACATAATTTTTTAGAACATAGAAATATGCATGTTTTACCTGAAAATATGACTTAACAATGTTATGTTGAGAATTAATAAACTCCAGATATATTTAAGATTCCATAGCGATCTTTTTTAAATTTGAAATAATATATTCAACCAATTTATTTTAAATATATATTTGCCGTTTTTCCGGAACTCCTCATGCCCATAAAACCATTTTTTCCCCCTTCGCGCTCCCGCTTTGGCGCCACCTCGTATTTTGGCGCCGCGGGCAGTTGCCCAGTTTGCCCAGGTCTCGGGCCGCCCCTGGGCATGTCGCCATTTCAGAAACGATACCGAAGTTCAGGAAGACGTCGCTAAGTGTCTCCGCGACCTGGACCCGTATTTCTTCTATGCCGGTTTCGATAGATTGGTTTACCGATGAGATAAATGCTTCGACAACCGTGGTGAATGTGTGAAAAAGTAACATGTACCAGTGCCTTTCTACCTTTATTTATCTCTTTGCTTTCGTGAATAAACCTTTTCCTATCAGAGGGCTTGTTACCTTACTTTTTGAACCACCTACGTGTATATCCTTAAACTTAAAAACCGGCCTTTCAAGACATCTTCAATACATAAACAAATCGTGTTTCCTAAAATAAAGGTTTCAATACTCGAAGAATGAATTTCGGCAAATGCCAAAATTAATTACCAGGTCTTCCATTTCTTAGAAGAAAATTATAAAGCAAAACTGGTTCTTTTCAAGGATATAATAACTATGTTTAATTTGAATATTTTTAGGAAGAAATATTCGAATTGATTTTCAAATAGATAATTGCTACATCTTTTTTTATCAAAATTAAAAAAGCGGAATTTTTAAAAATTTGTTAATATAAGCTTAGCAGACATATTCGGAAATCTGACAAGAGAATATGTTTTGGCGAAAATATTGCGAATCTTTTTATGAGCTTTTATAGTAAAATAATTTATCTATACAAATAGAAATTTTCATTTACTTAAACGAATGAATTTAAATATACCAATTTTAATCATAACAAAACGGTTACATTTCCCACTTTGAATAGATTTTTCTAGATTATGGTATTTGTATCATACTACAAATAATGCGCATAAATATTTGAGTTAAAAGAAGAAGAGGACTCGAAATTTAATTAATTATTTTCGTGAAGCATGTTTATAAAAATAAAAAAGTATCCTAAAGCCTTTGACTATTTTCCTGAAGCATGCTTATAAAAATAAAAACTGTTCTAAAGCCTTTCATGATTTTTAGTCACTGCTAAATAAATTTTTGTTTGACAACTTGATAAATATTTACTTAGATAGTACATTTCCATTTTAAATTTACCAGATAATATGCTTCGTTAGCTAACGAAATAAAAATTAACGGAATTTAAATATCTGCTCTAATATGTATTTCGACTTTTTAGTATACTTTAAACATATGGCGTGGGTAAAACTAACGTTTAGGATGCGCTTTCGCTGCTCTCCTCTTCGGCCAGCCTAGTTTTTGTCGCCAAGAGGAAGACGGTTTGGCGATGAGAAAACATTTGTTTTGGGTGCGCAGTGAGCTTTTTATTGGTGTCTTGCGCACGCAATGCCTACCGCATCTGAAAAGGACAGATTGTACACGCGATGCAAATTTTTTAACTTAAAAAACATCAGCGGCTTCGCTAGCAGTGGGAGCGGGAACCTCGTAGAAAAACGTAACGCATTAAAACGATTAATTTCAAGCCGTCAATCTCTTGGCGACCAATGTTGGCGACGCCACTCGGAATTGCGCCAAGAAAAAATGTCGGAAAAAAAAGACAGATCTAAACTTTAGTTTAATCATGGCGTGTTTTGTGTCCAGCTTCATAGTATAGTGAAGAAAATCGTGTATGCGTTTTGGAACTATTCTCTCTGATTATATAAGTCCAAAATTGGATCTACAATTTCGGTGTCAAGATCACATTCTAAATTTCATTCATGTAGTTTGTTGCGTTATTGAGTTATCGAGTTCGCATACACTCATGAACAAACAGACCGACAGACAGTCAATCACTTGACTGATTTGTTCCAAATTTACCACAGAAGTGAAATTCTGATTATAAATCCTCATGCCAAATTCCATCCAGCTAGTTCTTTGCATTTTTGAGTTATCGCGTTCACATGCACTCGAATGGGCACACAGACAGACAAAATTGGTGCAAATACCACATGAAAAGTTCCATTCGTCAAGTTCAGAGATTGGAAGTATTTTTTTAGGAGCGGGCCAAAAAAAAAAAAAATGGCGGACCAATATAATCTATGTGAGAATTATCCTGAAATTTCGGTAACGCTCAGGAATTTGGCTACGTGCCAAAAAGATTCAGACGGTCTGTCTACAAATTAGCATACACAACACACGGGACACTGTTTTGATTCTGTGATGATTTAATATCAAATAGGAGTTATGACAGGGTTTCTTTTAACTGAGTTTAGGATTCTCTTTTTTTATTTTACGTTGATTGATCGACGCGGAACTCCGTTAATATTAAATAGAAGTTATACAAGAATTAATTTGTTTTTCCACTTCTCGGAGATCTTTACTTTCGTTTTCGTTAAGAAGGTTCTTTCTTTTTCGTACTTAATTTTGGAATTCAATATTTATATATTTTGCAAAACGAAAATTAGTGTCAATTGATTCATCATTTCTGTTTTTCATGATTTTTTAAAAATTTCTTAAGCACTCTGCCAATGTGCATGGCATTTTCTAATACAACTTTCGTTAATCAATCTGTGACAATCAGGTCTGAGTTATTGTTGGCAAGCTGGAAGCCCGTTTTAGTCGGACAATAATCTTATAGTTTAACATAAAACTCTATAAGAACAAAAAATATCCGATAACAAATTAAATTGAAATGAAGTGATGTGATTGATATTGTTACAAAAATCAGGTGCAAACAGTCCAATAAGCAGGATAATGGAAAATGTATGTTTATTCGCCAATATTCAGGAAAACGCAAAGCGCAGGTAACAGGAACAATAGCTCTTGTACAGATTAACAACGCAAACAGACAACAAATCACTAGAAATGACAGTAACAGCACTTTCAATAACGCTCAGCTCACCAGCTTTCCAGCTCGGAATGCAGACGAAACTCCAAGTGACTTCTCGAAGGCGTTCGCACTCCTAAGTTGTTCCCACTCGATGAACACGTTTCCCGTCTATCCGTACTGCCGTGTATTTATAGTCTGTCTGACAGGGCATGATGTCACATGGAAATCTCTGGACAGATCCGGATCTTGGCTTCGATGAGAGATATCGAGAAAATTCTAGAATTTTCGACTATTTAGTCACCAAATATGACGTGAAGTCGCCAAAATGGTCGACAAGGTCGGGGACATTGGGTGACCTCTCTCGATAGTTAAGTAATGTCTCTGTAAATGTCTCTTCCCTACCAAAAGACTAATTTTGCCCGTAAGCGGCATTCCATGTTCGTAACAATATGTTCTTATGAGAAATCTCTGGAGAGATCCAGATCTTGGCTTCTATGAGAGATATCGCGAAAATTCTAGTATTTTCGAGTATCTTCGTTTTGTCGCCCAAGCCACCAAATTTTCCCGAAATCGCCAAAATGGTCGCCAAGGTCGGGGGCATTGGGTGACCTCCATCGATTGTTAAATAATGTCCCTGTAAGTGTGTTTTCCCTGCCATAAGACTAATTTTGCGGGAAGCGACATTCCATGTTTGTAACAATATGTTCTTATGAGAACTGACATCTGGTAAACGCGCCAGAAAAACGAACGACACCGCTTTGATGCGATGAATAAAATTGTGAAGTGAGTGAGTTTTTTTTTATGTTTATGGTAAATTTGAGTATTCTGAGTTTATCATATAAGAGAAAACCAGCGACCTACGGACCGTACGCGACAATATTATTTAAAAAATTCTTCGATACTAATGCAATGAATGAATGAAGCTGACACTGCATACATGTCTTTTCTATATTTTTCTATAAATAAATAAAGTCATTTTTTGCTATAAGTAAAGCATTTCTAATAGATATTAAATTCCAATCCCATTTCTTGAAAATTTTCTGGGGCTGGCCAGACACAACTTTCTAAGCGGGCCATAACAGCATATCACTATTCTTGTTCCGCTTTTTTACTTTCTCGTACACGAAGTATACAAAGAGAAAGTATTGTAATCGTCAAAAAATTCAAACTCGAGATTTTGACGAATCTCCACGTTTTAGACCTCCCTGAGTCCGAAGAACACAATTTTGGAATTATGTCTGTCTGTCTGTGAACACGATAACTCGAAAACTATTAGAGCTACGGGGATGACATTTGGTATGTGATCTTTCCACATAATTTGTAGGTTTCTATCAAATTGTGGACAAAATCAGCCTACGGGAAGTCCGTCTGTCCGCTTTCATGTGAACACTATAACTCAAAAACTTGAATAGCTAGATGGATAAAATGTAGTACACAATTTTATCATCAGGAATGTACGTTGTATCAAAGGCTTGGCTGTCAGTCGGTTTGTATAATCGCATATTTCTAAAGACAATATCTACTAAAAGAAATAGATAAATGAAATTTCGCATATAGTCTTGAAACCCTAATTGTAGATTTTGCATCCAATTTTCGCTTAAATCGGTTGAAAAATGGCTTTGAAATTGCCTATTCGGTTTTGTCCTCAAAGTAAGAAGGCACATTCTTTAGAAAATTAATCTTTATCATATATACAGGTATTTCAGATGAATTTTTCTTTTTAATTGACTCGAATAGCTCCAACTTATAAAACATTTTCTTGCTTAAGTTATTATTTTTTATTGTTAATGAAGAAAATTAATAGCTAAAACTAAGATTTCATTCTTAATACATTGCACGTACCTATTTCATTCTTCTTCTTCTTTAGACGCTTTATATCACCAGAAAACTGATTTGAGGAAAAAAGCAAACCTTGAATTCAACGGTCTTCTAGTAAGAAATTTTTTTCAAAGTTCCATATGTTCATCTGGTAAAACTATTCGAGAGCTATCTTTATTAGGTATACATATTATCTTTTACTGAATGCTTCCTGATAACAAGTGTTGATAAATGTTTAATTAAGAATATCCCCCCCCACACACTTCTTCAGTTAAATTTTCCTATAGTTAAACAAAGAGGAGTTTTAAGTACTTTTTCAGTAAATGCCAAAATGCATGTTATTTCTATGCACTTAAAGACAAGAGGAATTTTAAAATTTAATTTTCTAAAATTCCAAAGAAAGCTCAGAAAAGAAATACTAGATACTAGAAAAAAAATACAAAAGATTTAGTTTTAGTTAATTTTTTGGAAAAATTCCAAAGACTAGTAAAATTTATTTTCGCTAAATTTAGATTTTTTTGTAAGAGAATAAATTTATACCTATTCACTCATTTCTGACAAAAAGTATATAAGAATAATAAAGAAATAGGTATCATTCTTCCGCTTATATTTTAACTCTCTCATTTGAAATGAAAAAATCATAATACTTTTTCTAGTTTCACATTTTTCCTCTTTCGATATAATTTGTTTTTGAATTCGCCAATTTAATAAAATATTGTATGGGAAAATTTGATTCATTTCCGTCTCAGTTTTGAATAATAAATTTAACAGAAAAGAATTTTATAAGTTTAGATACAAAAAAAAGCTTAGTAAATTATTCATCAATGTAATTACTTCGCTTATTCTTAAACTGCCTTGTCTACTGAACGTGTTAAGCCAGTTAATTAAAATTCGCATTCAAATTAACAATCTCATATCAACAGCATTCGCATTTAATATGCGTCTTTGGTAGGAAATTAAGTCCTTCGAAAGTCTGAAAATGCAGCCAGAATTTGCCGAGGGATCAATTTTAGAATGAAAATTACGAAAAACAAGTCTTACACAAATATTTGAAGAGTGCCAGACTTTATCTTTAGAGATACATGAATGTGAAATTGCGGAAAGCGTCTGGGGTTAGATTTGATTAGTTACTTTCTTCTAGAGCAGAGGTTCCCAACCTGTGGTACGCGTACCCCTGGGGGTATGCGAAGGACCATTTGGGGGTACACGAAATCAAAGTTGTTAATGGCGGTGCGAAGAAAACATAAGGGATTAAAAAAGTTAGAGATTTTTTTTCTCCAAGTAAATACTTGCTATTTAACCTTCCAGCGGGCGCGCTTATGCAAATTTTACGACATATCGTGCATCGTATTACATATATATGAAATGTTTTCATTGTTGTAGTCGTTAAATAAAAAACAGACCGAGTTATTAACTAATTTTTCTTTATTATGGAAGAGTGACGGAATGTATGTCATCTTGGTTCAAGTTTTCATGCCAAAAGAGCACAGAAAATCCCTGCTTTTTCTCAGGTAGGGATTTAACAGATAGACGCGAGATCAAAGTGAAGGGAATAATAGCTATTTTTAGTATATACGTAAGTGTTTTAGGGGAAATGCATGGCGTCAAGGACTCGCTGATTTCGCGAGTTGTGTGCGCGTGGAAACGATTAAAATCTTCTTTTAGTAATAAATATGCCAAAACGAGAGATTTAATATACCTCCAGAGCGGGAAATAGAACGAAACTGGAGTTTTGGAAAAGTGATTTTGGAATACATTAAGATTTTAAAATATATAATATTAGAATTTGAAATAAAATTAAGTGAGATTATTACATATATGTATGGCGATTGTCATAGTTTTAAATTTTAAACCATAAATACGCGTAAAAGTTGAGCTCAAGAAGCTCTGCAAAGAAGTTCTGCAAATTTTATTATTGTTAGGAAATTCTGCATTTTAAACTACGAAGCTTGCATCTTTTCTAAATTGTCTCTCGTACCTTTACTCTAAGATTCGAAGCATTCTTTCTTTAAGATTTTTACGTCATTTCTTTGAGCTAGTCACTTCTCTTGACATCCATATTAGCAGCTATTTAATCGGAATCGTATGACGTTGTCTATTCGATTCCCGCAGCTGAGATGTAGATCTACTGATTATTAGCAGAGTATATATACTTGTCTCTACTATGTCATTTGAGGTACGGTCTGTATATCCTCTAAGCATTCTCTCCTCGGAGACTTCAGTGCCATGTAAGCTGTTGCTGGTACTGTACCTATAAGATGTAGGACAAGTATCAACCCTGTGGTAATCTGTAAATGTGTTCTTAAATGTGGTCGTCCAAATAAATGTCTCTTTTAACTTGTATGTTCCGTCATTTCTGAAACAATAAGAAATGCTCTATCTCGTAGAAATTCCACTGCAAAATCCAGGACGCTTTTAGCTTATTATCCAGCAGCTCTTCATAACTAGTGTTACTCAAGCTGCTTGTCTCTACTACAAGGATTACAGTTTTTACGAGACTAACAAGTGATATTGGCAAATTCGCTTCCTGTGCCTAACAATTATTTCGAGTCATTTCACTTTTAAGCCATCCTTAACATTATTGATTAAGGGGTCTATTCTGGTACCCCCGGTTGGGTTGGAAGTTGGGTTGGGTTCCGTTGTTAACGTGCGGAACGCAACCCAACTCCCAACCCAACCGGGGATACCAGAATAGACCCCATAAACTTCTTTGCATAGACGGATGGTTGGGAGTGGATATAATAGTAGGGGGTATGCGAAAACAAAAAGAATAATCAAGGAGTACGCGAGGGAAAAAAGGTTGAGAATCCCTGTTCTAGAGGACAGCGTGTGGATTTACAGATGCCTTTGATTTTGTATTTGTATTCAGTTAGTTATCAATCGGAGTTTCAGAAAACTAAAGTGCAATCAAAGAAGCAAATTTTATTGCCTGCACAAACCATTGGTGAGACAACTTTCCCATTTTTATTCCGTTAATAATTTAACTTGGTGAGTAGAAAGTATTTAAGTCATAGTCGCAAAAATAGCGGTAAATAGCGATACATTTATAAAATAACCTTTAGAAAAGTTGATAGATTTCCGCGTATATTTTGAGGAAACATTTGTAATAGAACATGTTTTTTGAAGTTTTTTAAAAGTTAATGCTTGCTAAATTATTCATCAGTTTAATTACGTAGTCTTTAAACTAGTTTATCTAGTAAGCATGTTAAACCAGTTAATTAAAAGTTAAGCTGAAATGAAAAAAACTAAAACACTCACTCAATTTAGAAACCCCAGAAAAACACTAAACAGTATTCGAATTTGACGTACAAAGACTCTGGTAGGAAATTAAGACCTTCAAAAGTCAGAAAATGCAGACAGAATTTGTCGGGGGATCAATTTTATAATGGATGTAACGAAAACCAAGTCCTACAAAAATATTTGCGCTGTGCTCGACTTAGCCTTTAGTGATATATAAATGCGAAATGGTGAGAAGCAGTCTGGGATTAAATTTGATTAGTTACTCTCTTAGAGAGGATAACGTTTGGATTTATGGATCCCTTTGGTTTTGTGTTAGTATTCAGATACTTATAAATCGGAGTTTCAAAAAACGAAAGAGTAATCCAAAAAAATTATTGCCTGCACAAATAAAACTTTCATAGGCAGCTTTTATACTTTTATTGATCCAGTCTCACCAATTCGCAGTATAGTTAATATCCTGGCTCTTGTCCATATCCCAAAACCAAACCAAATCTGTTAATAAAGTTAATTTAGTGTATATATTAAGGTTAATGAGGCTAATCGGTTATTATACATAATAACCGGAAAAAGTGGCGATTAATGATAAATGTATAAAATAATCTTTAGGAAGGTTGATACATTTCCGTGTATAGTTTGAACAAAACTTTTCAATAGAAAATGTTTTTGTAGATTTTCTAAAATGCAATGCTTAATGAATCATTCATCAATTTAATTACAGGGTCCTTAAATTAGTTTGTCCGTTGAACATGTTAAACCTGTTAATTAAAAGTTCAAAACATTCAAATTTAAACCCCAGATCAACACTAAACAGCATTCAAATTTGAAGTACAAATTCTCTGGTAGTATATTAAGTCCGTCAAAAATAAGTAAATGAAAGTACGGACAGAGTTTATCGTGTGATTAATTTTGTATTGAAAATTAGAAAAACAAGTCCAACTCAAATATTTGCGTAGTTGCAGACTTTGCCTTTTAGTGATATGCGAAACTGCGAAAAGGGTCTGGGATTAGACTTAATTAGTTGCTTTCTTCTAGAGGACAGAGTCTGGATTTACGAATCCCTTCGGCTTTAATTTAGTATTCTGATAGTTATCTAGCTGAGTTTTTAAAAAGTTAAAATTAAATCAAACAAGCAAACTTCACTTCATTGCTTGCGCGAATCATTGGAAAAGTTAACTTCCCACTCCAATTCAATTAATAAAGTTAACTTCGAATGCAGAATGCATTTAAGTGATAGTGGCAAATAAAAACATATCCTTCCTTTGAATAAATCACTATTGTCTCCTTCTCAGTGATGATGAGAAGAATATTTTATTGACAGACTTTCATTTTTTAAAAAATGAACTTTATCGGTGTCTGCCGACGATTGTTTTGCGCCAGATCTCATTGTTTAGAGACGTTTCCGAAGTTCACGCCTTCTGTGTTGAGACGGCGGTGCATTGATTCTAGAGAATAAGCAGATTCACGAAAGTGAAAACAATATGGGCGTTGAACCTCGGGATGATTGATTGGTGTCTCGCACTTTCACCTAATTCGATTATGGAGAACCAAGTTCGCACATCTCTTATGCATTTTTCAATATCTTATGGAACCGTTGGCTGAAATGACGATTTAGTTTTATCGTCGGAGTGCAATAACCTATGTTTAAATTCAACCAAGTCACTCCTCTCGTGGTCTTCTTGAGCTCAACTTTTACGCGTATTTATGGTTTAAAATTTAAAACTATGACAATCGCCATACATATATGTAATAATCTCACTTAATTTTATTTAAAATTCTAATATTATATATTTTAAAATCTTAATGTATTCCAAAATCACTTTTCTTAAACTCCAGTTTCGTTCTATTTTCCGCGCTGGAGGTATATTAAATCTCTCGTTTTGGCATATTTATTACTAAAAGAATATTTTAATCGTTTCCACACTCGCACAACTCGCGAAATCAGCGACTTGTTGCCGCCATGCATTTTCCCTAAAACACTTACGTAATATACTAAAAATATCTATTATTCCCTTCACTTTGATCACGTGTCTATCTGTTAAATCCCTACCTGAGAAAATGCAGGGAACTTCTGTTAACTTTTGGCTTAACCGCTTAACTTAACAGCCCGAGAAAACTCGTGCATCGAATTATCGAAATTTTAGTCTTATAAACTAAAATTGAATCATTAATTAGCTTTATAATTTGACACAAAAAATATGTAGGATCCATAAACATCTTAAGTATCCTGTGCCTTCTTAGATGAATGAAAACGACAGCCCTTTTCCAAAACAGGAGGGGTCATCTTATTAGATAGCAAAGAAAACTATACAGTTAAGTGGTTAAGAACTTGAACTAAGATGTACGTACATTCCGTCACTCTCCCATAATAAAATGAAAATTAGAATATAACTCGGCCTGTTTTTTTTATTTAGCGACTACAACAACGAATACATTTCATATATTTATACCTTTAATATTTCTTTTCCAACACTTTTATACAACTTGACTTGTTTGAAGTTTGCAAGAACATAATTTTGTTATCGATTTTCTGTATTCTCGATGCCAATACACTATTTTAATATTTTCAGAACGTAATTATTAGCCGATGGATTAATTTAATTAAATTTTAGTTCCGTACTAGGGCCGTTACCTGGTATTTAATTTGAGAAAAATTAATTTCCAGAGTCCATAGCATTTATAATAATAGGTTATAAACAGTGGCGAATCCAGGGGAGGGGCTATCGGGCTGCAGCCCCCCCCCCAGAGCTAAACCAAAAATCTTGATTTAATTTAAAATCACTACAACTGTTTGATCTTAATTTTCATTTTTAAAAAATAGTAATAAAATCGTGACAACATTGCTTTCTGACTTGACAGGCTCGAAAATCTTCCACTTTTCTAGTCATTCCACTTGCACTTGTAGCGTTGGCGCGGTCGAAAACATTTTTTGGCTAGTTATTTCATTGTATTTTTTATTAAATTATCGAAAACATTGTAGTGTTCTTTATTATTCTTATTGTCAGGAGAGGAAATCCCGTAAAGTTAAAATATTTTGGCTTAATTTGGCATTCGTCACTACGATACAAAATTTTATTGACCTCAGCGCGCCGGCCCCCAGACCCGAATTCTGGATTCGCCACTGGTTATAAATAAACAATTTATTTAATGATACATATAACAATGAACTATAAATAAATAAATTATAGTTGTAATAAGGAATTATAAATAAGTTAAGTAAGTAAAATTAAAACTTAGAAAATAATTGAAATAAAAAAATTGTTTTTATGTGCCACTAAAAGTGTGTTTTTAATTTAACATTTTTTTATTAAATTTATTTTTGGTCATTTTTTAATATCGTGAAATTTGTTTCGGAGGAAGAAAAGTACCTTAGAAACAATAATAACTCTAGGCATTCTTTCATATCCCTTAATTCAAATTTTAATATTTCGAAAATTTATTTATTTATATTTAGATCTTTGGATATTTACAAGGGATATTCTTGTCTTTAGATGAGAAACTTAATTAAATTGTAAAAACATTTAATTTGGATAGTTAATATGAATAACATGTAAAAAATCACTGCTGTGAAGTATGAAATAATTCCACTTATCAGCTACTCCATTGGAGCTTTACACACAGAGCCGCAAGTCTGGGACAATCACTGTATTTCAAAACTTCTTTCATTTTTACTTTCTCGTATACGAAGTCTACAAAGAGAAAGTATTGTAATAGTCAAAAAATTGGAACTCGAGAGTTTGACGAATCTCCACGTTTTGGACCTCTCCGAGTCCGAAAAACACAATTTTGGAATTATGTCTGTCTGAGTGTCTGTGAACACGATAACTCGAAACCTATTAGAGATACAGGGATGAAATTTGGTATGTGATCTTTAGACACAATTTGTAGGTTTCTATCAAAGTTTGGACAAAATCCGTCTATGGGAAGTCTGTCTGTCCACGTTCATGTGAACACTATAACTCAAAAACTTGAATAGCTGGATGGATAAATTTTAATACACAGTTTTATCATCACGAATGTATAGGTCCGTATCAAATTTTGGACCAAATCCGTCGTAGGGTTGATTGGCTGTAGGTCTATATAATCGCATATTTTTAATCGCAATAACTTCTTAACAAAATTACTTAGATAAATGAAATTTGGTATCTGGCCTTCTTACCTTGATTGTAGATTTGTGTCTAATTTTGTGTCAATCGGTTTAAAAAAGGCGTTCAAATTGTATAATTTTTTTTCTATACCGGTTCTCCATGCGCATGCGTACTGGTAGTAATATCTGTTCAAGCGAAAGCTATTGAGCGACTTTGTCCTTGAGTCGGCAAGAGTGGAACCTAGCAATGTGCGATAGATGCATTTTAATCGGTACGCATCTCTTTGAATTTGATTCTTTTTACAAACACTATAATCTACAATGCAGAACCTTCTGATAGTCATTGGATTCTGGGTTACAGTAGGTTCGAATTTTTTTTATCCACGCGGCAGGAGCGGAAACAGCACCTTTTTGGGGAAGTATACCAGAAAGTTTAGGGGAGACCACTCCCGTTGGTGTTAAATAGCAACCCACTGCGGGTCGAAAGTGTTTCATGTCCAGTTTCACCCTTACTTATGGTTGCCATGCGTCCCGTATATACAGGACTGTCACCTTATTTCACTACTTTGTCCCTCATTACTATTTGTTCCGTTTTCTTCCTGAAGTCAACAAAGTTCTTGAATGGGAAGAATTAGATCATACTATTGCATATTTACAAATAAGAAAAATCGATATTAGTAACACTCGATATAAGATTTTATTCAACTAAGAGATTATTTAGAGAAAAATAATACCAAGCAAAACTGTGAAGCAAGTATGAAATTGAGTATGGAAGAGAAATGGAAAAAAAGTTTTTTGCAGATACAAAGATACTGATCAGAAATCATGTCTAATAAGTAACATATTTGCCAATCCAGCCCACAAACGAAATGTGGAGAGAATATTTTCCCTGGTATCAACTCAATGGTCGGACGAAAAAAACAGGTTGTCACTGCAGACAATTGAAGCAATTTTGATTGGTCATTATATTTTTTTAAATGATTTGCGTCCGATTTTATAATTATGTGAAAGAAGAAAATGATATAATTAAGAAATTAAAATCAACTTTAAATTGTGACTGCGCTAAAAAGGATTGCCTCGCAACATTTTTTATTATTCTAGGTGTTCATTTTATTTGATTTCTTAAACTTTTTTAATTTTTTATCAGAGTAAAATAAACCATTTCCAACCCACTTTTTTCACGTTTTATTTATTTAGTACTTAAAAGCCCCGTATCAATGCTTGGCAATTATGGCAACCCTATCCTTACTCCACCATGTACTCCTTTAATTTCTTAAAGGTTGGAGCTATGTGGGCAAAAGAGTGTGGAAGAGAGTGCGTCTGATCAAAGCTTTCCAACAAGGTGTCACAAGTTTAGGTTAAATATCAACCGAAGTTAGGAATTGAAAGTGAATTTTCAGCTCATAACTTCTAAACAAATGCAGCTACCGAAAAACGTCAAAAGCAAAAGCTGTTCCTTATGATGAGGCGATAATTCGGCTAATTTCATTTTTCTGTCTACAATCAGTCACA
>BGPR01001231.1:220874-231674 GCA_013235015.1 Araneus ventricosus | reverse complement strand
TGAGATTTTTTCTCTCTCTACAACGTATCACCAATAGATAATTTCATAGTAAGTCATAGATAGTTTGGTACATCCACAAATTCGGCTGAGATTTTTTCTCTCTCTACAACGTATCACTAATAGATAATTTCATAGTAAGTAATAGATAATTTCATAGTAAGCAAAAGATAATTTCATAGTAAGTAATATATAATTTCAGAGTAAGCAATAGATAATTTCATAGTAAGTAATAGATAATTTCATAGTAAGTAATAGATGATTTCATAGTAAGTAGTAGATAATTTTGAATAATCAACAAAGGAAGTTTTCGTATCGTACAAAATTTTTTTTCTATATCTTTCGCTCAAAATCTGATTGTAGCTTATTTGTAATGCAGTTTATATTTACAGAGGCTGTTAAAATTACAGAGATTTTTAAACAAATTTTATAGGAATATACTTTTATTAAACTTAGTTTCATGGATATTCACCGGGCAAGAATTGTATCAAAACTTATTTTTAATCATCTTGTACTGTCTGTTTTCAGAAACGGAAACTCTTGACACTTTTGCGCATGCGCCAGCCGAGTTTGATTTCACCGAAATATGATGATGAAAGATGGAGAAGAATATGTTTATGTTTTACCGAGAAGTATATAGAAAGATTACACAAGTTTCGAATTAAAACAAAATAGTGCAGTTCAAAAAGAAAATGAATATCAGAAAAGAATAGCTAAAAGAAATACGCGTCTCCCCTACAGCACAAAAATATTGTACAATATTATACGATATTGAACAATATTCGCAATATTGTATAATATTATATAATATCGAATAATATCGTGCAACATGTTGTGCTACCTGGGCTAACAAAGAACCCAGGAAAAGCGCTCTTCTTACTCACTGTTTATCACCCTTTTGCCGAATAAAATCGTCCAAATGTGATAAGCGTGGGTTTCTGAAACGAACAGTATATTATTGTTTAGCAACAGATTCGGAAACCCTCCGCGATTTCGCGCATGCGCCGGGCGGAGTTATTTTCATCAAAATAGGGGGAAAGTGAAGAATGGAAGGGTGATGTTTACACTTTACTGAGCGTGATCTAACAAAGAACTATGGAAATGCGCTCATATGACTCATTGCCTGACACCCCTTTCTGGTGTAAAATCGTCCAAAAGTGGTAGTCTCGGAATCCGTTGCTGAACAGTATATGAATATGAAATAGTGTATATTAAGATGAAAACGAAAACAGATTAGATACAATGTGAACCAGCGGGAGTGGTCTCCCCTAAACTTTCTCGTATACTTCTCGAAAAAGGTGCTGTTTCCCTTTCCCCCCTCGTGGATAAAAAAATTCGAACATATTGTAACCCAGGATCCAATGACTATCAGAAAATATTTAGATAAAAAATCAAATTCGAAGAGATGCGTTCCAATTAAATGAATACCGATTTCTACTCTTTCTTGGCTCAAGGACAATCCTTCCGCGTGCACAAATTGCTACCAAGTACGCATGCGCATGGAGAATCGGATGAAAAAAGGCGCCAAGCAGGAGTCAATAAATATCGTGCACAGAAGATTGCGTTCAATACGCATGCGCGTGGAGATAGCGGACTCGTTGGAGATGCGCTTATACAGACCGACATACAGTCAACCCGTTGACGGATTTGGCCCAAAATTTGATACGGATCTACATTCATGACGATAAAACTGTGTACCAAATTTCATCCATCTAGCTATTCAAGTTTTTGAGTTATAGTGTTCGCATGACTTCGGACATACAGATAGACAGACTTCCCGTTGACGGATTTTGTCCAAAATTTCATACAAACCTACAAATTATGTTTAAAGACCGCATACCAAATTTCATCCCCGTAGCTCTAATAGTTTTCGAGTTATCGTGTTCGCAGACAGACAGACACACACACAGACAGACTATTTCCAAAATTGTGTTTTTCGGACTCTCGAGTTCGAATTTTTTGACGATTACAATACTTCCTCTTTGTATACTTCGTATACGAGAAAGTAAAAAAGCAAGATAAATTATGGATGTTTCCCGACTGATTAATTTCTTGTAAAGAAGCATGCTGTTTATAGATTGATAACCGGAATTTATTAAAGAACCACGCTGGTTTTTATAGCCGAATAAAAACTCTCGATAAATAACAGCCTCTGTTAAAATTTAAATTTTAAAGCAGAAAACAACGCAGGTAAGTTATCTAAATTCATCTCAGACTATAAAAGAAGCTTCAAAGCCATATTTATGTAGTTGTTTGTTAATTAAAAGACTTCAATTAGAATTTCCTTCTTCAGATTCCATTCAATGAGAAGTTTATTGCGCCCTTGAAACCCGCTCGTTATGGGAGCAGAGAGTGACTAATAGCTCCAGGATGGCGGAATGGTGAGTGAAAACTTGTTTTTTGCCGGCTCCTGCTGCACTGCTCCATTACTTTCCAAAATTAATAGACACCTGAATATTAATCTGATGAGACATCGGACAGGAAATGCTATTTTTTCTTTTTTCATTCTTTTTTCGAATTGTGTATTCGAAAGTTCCTTCACGGAACTCAACTCGTTTACTACGCCCTTGCTTGTGGTTTAGAGACCCCACGATGAACGTTCATTCATAAGAAAGCTCACTCCTACTGAAGAAGTGTTTCTTCATTGTTCAACGTGATGAGGAACGTGATTTCATTCCTCTTCACGTTGATAAAGAATTTATTTTTGTAAAAGTTCTAAAAATGTACCTGAACTCAGATCTTACAATATTGAAATTTATGTTCCTTTTGATTAGAGGTCGCATTTATCTTTTTCGGCATCAAATTAATAAATACGTTTAATTAACCCTTAAATGCCGTGTGTTGCCTTTAAATAACATACACAATTGTGTCTTCGAAAATATTAGTCTTTAAAGATTTAGCTTATTTTTTTTTTTTCGAATGCGAGTTATTTACGCAAGTCTCTGCTTTTATCAAATACACAAAATTACAATTAAATGTCTGCTTTTTATCAGCATTCACAAAATTACAATTAAATGTCTGCTTTTTATCAGTATTCACAAAATTACAATTAAATGTCTGCTTTTTATCAGTATTCACAAAATTACAATTAAATGTCTGCTTTTTATCAGTATTCACAAAATTACAATTAAATGTCTGCTTTTATCAGATTCACAAAATTACAATTAAATGTCTGCTTTTATCAGATTCACAAAATTACAATTAAATGTCTGCTTTTTATCAAATTCACAAATAACAATTAAATGTCTGCTTTTTTATCAGCGTATGCAAAATTACAATTAAATGTCTGCTTTTATCAGATTCACAAAATTGCAATTAAATGTCTGCTTTTTTATCCAGCATTCACAAAATTACAATTAAATGTCTGCTTTTATCAGATTCACAAAATTGCAGTGATTAAATGTCTGCTTTTATCAGATTCACCAAAATTACAATTAAATGTCTGCTTTTTATCGTATTCACAAAATTACGAATTAAATGTCTGCTTTATCCAATTCACAAAATTACAATTAAATGTGCTTTTATCAGATTCTACGAAATTGCAATTAACTGTCTGCTTTTTATCAGTATTCACAAAATTACGAATTAAATGTCTGCTTTTTATCGGCGTTATTCTCGGAGGCTACGAAATTAAATGTCTGCTTTTTATCAGTATTCTGAAATTACAGATTAAATGTCTGCTTTATCAGATTCACAAAAATTACAATTAAATGTCTGCTTTTTTTATCAGCATTCACAAAACCTACAATTAAATGTCTGCTTTTTTATCAGTATTCACAAAATTACAATTAAATGTCTGCTTTTATCTGTCTGCTTTTATCAGTATTCACAAAATTACAATTAAATGTCTGCTTTTATCAGCATTCACAAAATTACAATTAAATGTCCATTTTATCAGCATTCACAAAATTACAATTAAATGTCTGCTTTTATCAGTATTCACAAAATTACAATTAAATGTCTGCTTTTATCAGTATTCACAAAATTGCAATTAAATGTCTGCTTTTATCAGTATTCACAAAATTACAATTAAATGTCTGCTTTTATCAGTATTCACAAAATTACAATTAAATGTCTGCTTTTATCAGATTCACAAAATTACAATTAAAATGTCTGCTTTTTTATCATCAGCATTCACAAAATTACAGTGTCATCTGCTTTTTTATCAATTATACAAAATTACAATTAAATGTCTGCTTTTTATCAGTATTCACAAAATTACAATTAAATGACTGCTTTTATCAGATTCACAAAATTACCAATTAACTTTATCTGCTTTTATCAGATTCACAAAATAACAATTAAATATCTACTGCTTTTTTTATCAGCATTCTAGTACAATTAAATGTCTGCTTTTATCAGATTCACAAATTATAATTAAATATCTGCTTTTATCAGATTCTGCAAATAACAATTAAATATCTGCTTTTTATCAGCATTCACAAAAATTACACAATTAATGTCTTACTTTTATCAGATTCACAAAAATTGCAATTAAATGTCTGCTTTTATCAGATTCACAAAATTACAATTAAATATCTGCTTTTATCAGATTCACAAAATAACAATTAAATGTCTGCTTTTTATCAGCATTCACAAAATTACAATTAAATGTCTGCTTTTATCAGATTCACAAAATTGCAATTAACTGTCTGCTTTTATCAGATTCACAAAATTACAATTAAATGTCTCTCGATTATAAAAATGATTCAAATATCTTAATGGTACCAAACTCACCATTGACTCATCAAACACTGAAACGGCCACCATCTTGAAACGAAATGAAAAATATAAAAATCCTTACACATTACATCATTTTTAATGACTTCAAGGAATATTCAAGTCAAATCTGAAGAAAATCGAACTGCTCGTTTGATCGTGACTGCCTAACAAACAAATTTACAGACAAACAGACGAAATGCCGAAAGGTCGAGTTGAAAGAGGACCTCGCTTCGATGTGTCAAAAAATAAAGCCAAAGAAAACAATTTAGACAGGACAAGGAGAAAAAAAAGAGTAGATATTGAAATAGTGTCAATCTGGGATTTCCCTGCAATTGGGGATAAGCTTCTCAGTTTTACAGGCCCAGACCTAAGCAGAATCCAGTTTTACTTATTTACAAGTCATTTGAACATACCCACAAATCGATTTTTTAGCAATTCAGGCAATTTCGACAGCGATAATGGGTTTTTCACAACTAAATTGCGGTTATAGGATGTGATTAACTAATGGTTTTTATCTTTAATTGCATAAAATCATCGAAAGATTAGTATGGAAATGTCGGGAAATGTTGCGGAAAAAGAAAAAAAGTTTTTGTAATAATGGCAGCAGGTGTTGTTTCCCATATTACATTATTTTTAACTTCTGAACCAAAGTTGTGTAAATCAGTATAAATGAGCAATTTTGAAATTGAAATTTCAATTAAAATCAGTTAATAAAAAAACTTTAATAATTTAATGAAAATCCCTTTATTAAAAGCCTTGCTACTTTAACTCTTTTTAAGGCCATTTTTTTTCTAGTAGCGGTATAATAAAATAACTCAGATATTAGACTAATTTAAGAAAAGAAACTCATTTAGCTTATTGGATGACATTATTTTTCCCTATTTAATTTTATTATTTAATAATTAATTACCAAGACAAGACTTTGTTATGGTTTGAGATAAGAAATTGGAACAGCCAGGTTTTTGCTTCCTCGAAATATTTAGCAAGAACTTACGCCAACCTTAAAAAATGCATTGTAGAGGGACGAGACTCATGTTTCTATGGAATGCCGCTGTTGAAGAATTAATTAAATTTCAGGAACCATTTTTATTAGATGGCTAAGTTCCACGACACAGTACATTAAAAGGTACAAGACGCAAGACAGAGAACAACAACACAAGACAAGTACACAGAAAAGAAGAGAGAGAGGCATCATGGGAAAAACCCGGATGGCTCTAGTAGCGCCACCTACCATAAAAAAGAGAAGGCAGTGAATTGTAACCGCTTAAAAAATTGAATGGTTTTATTGCAATTGTCGTCTACTTTTTAGTCTTTAGTTTATAATTCATTATCTCTGCTAATAATAAAGGAGAATGTGCGTGTGTCTGTGTGTGTTGGCGCTCTACAGTCCAGCGGGACTTGTAGCTACGAAATTTGGAACAAATATACTTTAGCGGGGGTGCACATCGGAGCCCTTTTTTGAAATTTTAATTGGAATTTTAATTAATTAAAAAATTAAACGAAATTTTTTAGTTTTTCGTCATTAACTTCCGAAAATATTACAGCACAATAACCATTTTTGCATTATCTGAAAGAGCAAAAAATAAACTTCTCAATGATATCAATTAATTTGACGTACGATTTTTTCTCTAATTTTAAGAAATTTTTAAAAATAGTTTTTGGCATAATTTACAATTGCATTTCATTGTTTAAACAAATATTTAGTTGCATGTTTATCTTCCATTGTTGAAATCTAAGGTAATATCTTAATGTTTAATAATATGTTTTAATTAGTATAATTTCATCCAGCTAACATGCTGCTGGACGTAAAATGTGCCACGACATTTTAAAGTTAAAATCAAATGCATATTTTGCAAGAGGTATAAGAGAGTGAAGTTGATACTGACACTGTATGCTACACGATACTGTATGCTACACGACACATACAATTACTCAACTCCATTAGGGACGTTCATGCAGACAATGAACAGAATAGGTGCAAGGCTATTGAAAGAACATGGGTTAAATATGTATCAAAATTTGAAATTTAAAATTACTTTTTTAAGGGAACCATGAATACCAATTTATACAAAAGAGATTAAGAGATTAAGTTGATTTCCGGCGAACAAGCTGGTCGCCGAAGGCGGCAAGTTATAAATATTATCGAATCTTAAAGTGTATTTTTCACAAATTCGCTACTAGGTTTCACGTGGATCATTTTTAAAAATTTAATTAAATTAATCGACTAATCCCTAATTAAGTTCTTAATATATGAAAATAGTGTATTGTCATCGCGAATACGCATTTGCAAACGATTCCAAATATTTCATACATCGAGAAGAAAGCGAAAAGTCGATTGCAAAATTCCATCTTTACAAACATGAAACAAGTGAAGTTAAATAAAAGTGTTTAAGAAGTTCAAAATGTAAGCGATGCTAATATGAATCACTGCGCAGTCTGTGTATCTCTACTATTTATAGATTTATTTCTCAGATTTTAAGTTAGGAAAGATATATCTTTTTGAAAAAAGTTTTTATGATTTAAAAAGTCTTTTGTTTTAGATTTTATCACGTAAATACTCTCCGATAGGAAGTTCTCAGTATCCCTTTATAATTTGTCTTGGAAAAACCGATCTATAATACTCAACCATTTTTCTCATTTAGGTTAAAAGTTTCAATATCAGGATGAAATTTGCTAGACAGTAACTCGAGGTATATGCATCAATTTTAGCTATTTGTACCACGAGGCATATCTGCATTTTTAAACAAGTTTACTTCTTATTCAAAAAATGCAGGTGCTTTCTAATAACATCTGATACATCTCACTTAATTATTCAAAGGCACGTTATTCCTGCCTTTTCTTTTAAATTCCAATTTAAAGCGAAGTAATGCTTATTTTTCTATAAAATAGAACTTATCTCTTGCTAAATATTTATTATATTATAAATGTTGCACAGAATGTTTTTTTATTCATAAATGTTTCTTTAGAGTAGTTATAGTGGTAAAGGATATGCATGCGAATTCTAATAGAGATATCATCTAATTCAATATTGTTTCTGCTATGGATTCCAATTCAAATAGAGATATCATCTAATTCTATAGAGTTTCTGCTATGGATGCCAATTCAAATAGAGATATCATCTAATTCTATAGAGTTTCTGCTATGGATGCTAATTCAAATAGAGATATCATCTTATTCTATATAGCTTCTGCTATGGATGCAATGGCGTTGGGAGGCGGGTGCGGTGGGTGCTTATGGCTTATTAAGAAAAAGGCATTTTACTTTTTTTATTCATAAAAAAATGTTAACAAAATAATTAACATTGTGCTTTCTTTACTTAATCCATTGAATAAAAAATTATTTTCTCAATAAAGTGCATTTTATATCTTGGTGGATATGGGGGTGACAAGTTTAAACTCCGCACAGGGTCCCACCAGACCTTACTACGCCACTGTATGGATGCCAATTCTAATAGAGATACAACCTAATTCTATATAGTTTCTGCTATGATGCCAATTCTAATAGAGATATAAACTAACTCTATATAGTTTCTGCTATGGATGACAATTCTAATCGAGATATAACCTAATTCTATACAGTTTCTGCTATGGATACCAATTCTAATAGAGATATCATCTAATTCTCGATAGTTTCTGCTATGGAAGCCAATTCCAATAGAGATATCGTCTATTTCTATATAGTTTCTGCTATGGATGCAGTGGCGTAGGGAGGCGGGTGCGGTGGGTGCTACCCGCGCCGGGTACCAGCTCTGAGGGGGTGACAAAAAATTACCGGTTTTTTATTAATGCGCCTTTTTGTTACATAAAATAACATGTCAAATAATTTACATGGGCTTTAACAATCGCTAATTACAGGGAATTACAAGTTAACGATGTGATGCTGTAAAGATTTAGTACTATTGTGTGTAAACAATTGAGTTTTCATTAAATTGTATTATAATAATGATAAAGTTATGCACTTGGTACGGTCACTATGAAAAAAGATCTCTTACATTGTGCATTAAACTGGTTTATTAATAAAAAGGCATTTTACTTTTTTTATTCATAAAAAAATGTTAACAAAATATTTAACATTGTGCCCTCTTTACCTAACCAATTGAATAAAAAAATTGTTTTCTCAATAAATTTCATTTTATATCTTGGTGGATATAGGGGTGATAAGTTTAAACTCCGCACCGGGTGCCACCAAACCTTGCTACGCCACTGTATGGATGCCAATTCTAAAGGAGATATAACCTAATTCTATATAGTTTCTGCTATGGATGCCAATTCTAATAGAGATGTAACCTAACTCTATATAGTTTATGCTATGGATGCCAATTCAAATAGAGATATAACCTAATTCTATATAGTTTTAAAAAACTGAAAGTTTTATTCAGTTCTGTGCATATTCGAACTAATTAATACAGAATAAATTATATAAATATCGTAAGGAGAATATAAAACTGAACTGTTGAGATCAGTTAAGGTTAAATGATACGCCCAGTTAGCGTAACAAATATTTATTTAATTTTTTAGTTACACACAGAAAAGCTTAATTTCAAAACAAAACAAAGCAAAAAAAGCCATAAAAGTAAGAAATGTTTGAGACCAACGTATCTGTCGGTGATGTGATTTCCTTTGGTACTTCTTCCTCATATTCTACGAGATTGAATTGAATTTTAATTGATAATATAATTTTTCTTTTCTTTCCCTACACTTTATTCACGGCGTTAACGAGTGCGTAGCCGAGACCTTACCATTACCACTACTAGTGGTAAGGTTTCGGCTTCGGAGCCAGAGGTTCGAAACCCGATTCCATTGTATATATGGGCCTGTTGCACGTTAAATCATGCGTAGGAGACCAAAAGTCCTCCCACTTGTGTGGTGCGTAAATCTGAAGAGAAGGGTGCCAGCTGGCGTCCTCGTCATCTGATTGCGGTTCAAAATGACGAGGTCCTTCCAAAATAGCCCTCGTGCTGCTTGAAAACGAGACGTTAAAGTAACTAAACCAAACTGAAACCAACACTTAATTTTGCACAATTATATGTCTCTCGTAAGGTTTGTATTTAAGGATGCTCCGATGTATGTTTCGAGGACTTAAATAAGCACTGAAGAAGCACAATCGGATTATAGGTAAAATATTAAACTATGGGCGTCGTTTATGGGTTTAATAAATAGTCCAAATTAGTGTAACAGTTATTTATTTTAAGTTTACGTTTACAAAAATAATTTCAGAAATGGAGCGATCATAAAAAAGTGAATTAATTGTTCACGCGATTCAACGCTATCCATCTCACGCTTGGTCTCAACTGAAGTTCGAAGCGTCAGAGGGCGCTGCCTCTGACGTCCGTCACAGTCAGTTATGGTTAACGTTACAAGAGCAACTACAAAACGTTTTTGGTTTTCAGACCACATTCTAAATTTTATTCGTGTAGTTACATTTTTTTAGTTACCTTGTTTACAGGCAGACAAACATAATTCCAACAATTAGATTTTTGGACTTGAGGCAGGTTTAAACCGTGGAGATTCATCAGTATCTCGAGGTTTAATATTTCGACTATTACAGTGCTTTCTCTTTGATTGTTTCGCCTATACGATAGCAAAATATGAAGTCTGATTTGATACAGAACGATTGAGAAGCTTTTATAAATAATACTACAATCGGAAAATCTGCTAGTAAACAAAGGTAAAAAGCACTCATCGTGACCCACTCAAGAAATCCGTTTTTCTTTTGTAAGTTTTATCTTTTTTTATTTGGCTATGGTATCTACTATCAAAATAGTTTTCGACGGCAACTATTTTCAAGAGTAGTGGATCAATCTGGCCTTCTATTGGAGATAGAAAACATATCGACTTCTCAAGATCAATTCGCTTGGAGGTAGGAAAGTCTGGGAGTAAAAGGAATGTGTATTTTTTTTATTTATTTATTTATTTATTTTTGCTCACGATGTCTATGATATAAGAAAGAGTGTCTCTCGAGTCGAACACCATTTTTAAGTAGATTCCCCATAGGAATAATATTTGCTAGATTCCTTATATTAAATACTACCTAGTGCATTGGTTCTCATGACATGACTTTGGGAAAATTTCTGCATATCTT
>BGPR01001231.1:140292-207356 GCA_013235015.1 Araneus ventricosus | reverse complement strand
ACCAGATATGCGTACTCTTATCCGTTCTGTAATTTGAAGCAGCCATTCCAACAAAACTTTGCATTTTATTTTACCATTATTATTATTAAAAAAATGAGATTGAGATAATAATCTGAAGAGCTGTTGTCTGGAGAAAAAGTTTCCATCCATAGAAATCCAAATAATGAGGGAGCAATATGACTAGGGTTCGAACAAACATGATGATGATTGGATCCAGTGTGGATTATGTAAGGAGTGGTGGCATGAGGAATGTTCCAGTTACGAAGGCATTGGAGCATATGTATGCGACTACTGCTAAATTTTCAGGGTGCGTAACCTTGGCCTCGCGTCCTGCGTACTCTTACCCGACGACTCACTTTTTTTTCTGGAAAAATATCTGTTTTTTCTCTTATAGTACACACATTTTCAAACCTTTCTATTGGTATGTATTTTTTTGAGAGATTAATAAATATGGGTATAATTTTTGGAGAAAATGAGATGGTTACCTTGCGCGCATGATTACGGATAAAATATTTATCTAAACACAATATTTTGGCTATCTAAGTAATCCAAACAGTCTGTTTAAGAAACTGAACCTCAATTTATTAACATTTAAATATAATTTCTATTTTATGTACCAATTTAAAATAAAAAATTTAAAAAATTGATAAAATTTCGACTTTTCTAACCCCCCAGAAAACTTCTTTGGAGGAAATATATTCAAAAATGTGGTTCAATTTGTAGAACATAGCACAATACATATTCGGTAAAAATTTTATACAAAAATATTCAATAGTTCTTGAGATATCCTCCGCGCAATAGCAAAAAAACACATTGAGATATAGTGCTTTAAAGTTATGACCATATTCAATGTTTACGTTCAATAGCTGATACATTTTCCTTCCTAACTTTCATAATTATGGGAATTTTTTAACGGATTGTTTTAAATTGTTCAGAAAAGACAGGGGAATAAATTTTTTTTTTCATAAAATCGAAAATTTTTGAGGTTTAACAGTCGTATGACCCCTTAGAAACAGAATAAAAATAAATTCTATATGTACCTAAAGGAGGCTTCTCGAACAATTAGAAACTTTTCTAGAACATCAGTAAATAAAAAAAAAATTTTAAGGAACTTCTTAAATTCTAGTCACAAAAATCATAATTTTTTTAGAATATTTTTTTTTATTCCAGACGCATTAAAAATTAAAAATTCATTCAAAAACTGAAAGCAACAAGAAAAATTTATTTTATCATCAACTAATTTAAAACAGAGCAAAACTTGTTCACAGGAATAATAAATATGAATCGAGATTACGTAAATAAGTAACTTTCATAAATAAGATTATTTACGTAAGTAATAGTAGTAATAAATATGAAGTTTTATAAAATAAGTTTTTTTATTGGTATAAAATTGGAATAAATTAGTTTTATTTACATAAATTCTTAACAGTCGATTGCTATTTTACTACCAGCGAAATCCTGATTAAGTTTTATCATTAATTTTCAAAAGTAATATTTTACCAGGTTTTTAATTTTTTTCCCAAACGGTTTTCGGAAAATATATTTACAAGCATTTTGTTTCATGCTTTTATAACGGTCAAAGAAACAAATGGTAGCTATATGAAATCCATTGCTGTGTTCAAATTTCTTCTGAAAAATATTAATAAAATCTTTGCATATTACGCTTTATTCAGATCATGCACTATTTTAAGTTTAAAAAACAAATCTGAAAGATATCATTCATAATTATACATTTTAATTTCATACCTAAAATCTATTATGTTTTCAACTCTAAAAAGAAGGGATTTTTAAAAAACTGATTTTAAAATGTTTTTTGACTTTTATTTCTTGAATAAAACATGGGAGAAATATTTTTAAAAATCTTATTTTGTTTTAAGTATGGTTTATGTCTAAAAAACAGTTTGTTAACAACTGACATAACTGGTCTTTATTTCAGAAAAAAATTTCCTTGATGAAATTCTTTTATATTAAACACAGATTAATTTAATTATAGAACTGATATGGAATTCTTTTCAACATTGTAGAATAAAATTTGTTATTCAAAAGATACAAAGCAAAAAAGATGCAGCCTCAAGTGAAAAACATCCATTTATTATTTTTTCATCAGCACTCAGGCTGCCACCTATATGTTGTAAATTGATTTAATAACATTTTCAGTATGTATCCTATTGGCCACAACAGGCATTAGAGCTTCAATCTCATTTTCAAGATTTTAGAAGACAAAATTGGGTATGTTGCTCAAAGACAACATTGGGCATTTAAGGGTTAAATACTGTCTTTTATTCAACATTAAAATATTCAATTATTTAAAGAATGCTTATATTCAGATTTTCGACTTACGGATCAATTCCTACATCCATTTTATCAATTGAAAATCAATAAACAACAAGCTATATATAACATAGATTTCGACATACCTGGGTATCATGCTTAGAGTTCAAAGCTCTTCAAATGTCTGGACGACCTAAGTTTCGTCTCAAGAGGACAAAGACTCCAGCCATACCAGCTCAAAATGTTACCCGTCTCGGAAATTAGATTTTACCCCCTTTTTTCTTTATCTCAATTTCGATAAAAACTTTTTAAAAAAATAATAATCACATTCTATTCCTATCCTATCGATAATATTTTACAACCTGCCGTATTCTTTTAGAGTTCAAAGCCTCGGGTACCTATATTTTGAAAAACAAATGCAAAAATATACATAAAAATGTATTAAAATGGTGAGTATCTTGTGTTCTTTGTTGTTTATAGTATCATTCCCAGGAAAAATTTACGGAAAGAAAAAAATTACGGAAGAATTTTTTATTATTTTGGATTGTGGACATTATTCACGATACATAATAATTTACGTGGAACTGAAGAAGATTCAACCAAGCACTCAATTTTCCCCTTCTCACGCACGCAGTACCACTTAAGGAACAATAATTTACGGAGAAAAACGTTATCTTCTCATCTCGCCAAGCGATGGCGATAAGCCGCTAAATGTGGCACCCGGGTCTATAAAGCGGTCGCTGTCAAAAGGCAGCGGACAACCGGAGATCCAAGGCAAACCTCTTTCAACTCTCGTAGGTGGTAGGTTTAGCTGTAGACGCGGGAATATAGGAAAAAGTCATTCACATTGTTTCTACTAGTCAAAGGGGTAGCTAGCAATGATGGACCTGTGCAGGTTTCAGTTTCATCTTTTGCGCGTTTTTGCGGCATGTGTCATCTTTCTTCATTTCAACTCATTGGTTTCGGCTGCGCCGGTAATTTCATCAGAAATCCAAGCCATGGTAAGATTTTCTCATATTAAATTTCATTTAATAATGAAAGAATTCGTACAAAATTTAATAATTTTATTTAATAAGTGAAAACGAAATTTACCGACCCCTGAATGCAACAGTGAACTTGCTTTAATCTGTTGCTTTGATAGATATTTTTTTCATAAACTTAACCTTCCAGCGGGCGCGCATTTGCAAGAGATACTTGAATTTGTGCATCGTATTACATATTTACATCGTTATTTTATATATTTAAGTGCAATTTTATTCATAAAATCTTCGTTTACTATTAGGCTAATAAATACAGATAACATAAATAAAAGTTGCATTTATGTTTGTAAAATAGCACGATGTATATATGTAATAAGATGCACGATATGTCGTAAAATTTGCATAAGCGCGCCCGCTGGAAGGTTAAAGTAATTCAGCTCTTTCCAATTGTCTGTGTGATCATCTTTCATTGCAATAATTTTTGATAAATTGGTATAGTGATTTATAAAGCATAAGAATTAGGTATATAATAGGAAAATCGAGCAGACAGCTTTTATAGAGAACTTTAGGTGTTACTAAATATTGAAGATAAAATTTGTCAGAATTAATTTTTATAGTATTTAATGCTAAAATATTGTAAATATTTTAATTTCTACTTAAAAGTAAAAAAAAAAAAACACAATATATCAAGAAAAGAATTTATTGTCTTAATCTATTTTATTTCGTTCTGAAAGAGTAGAACTGAATTTTTAAATGGACATTTACATTGAATGTAAAATGTCAGTTGCTAATAACTGTATAAAAGGCAGAATAATAATAAACTACTTTTTATGACGCTTGATTATTTAAAAACATAAATCCATTTTTTTAAAGGGTTACATATGCGTAACATGTATTTTCTTCATGAAATGTTATGCCATGCACGTAATTAATGTAACAATCTTCTTGCATGGGATCAAACATGAAATTACAGGGCACTAAGTAAGCTATTGTAATTACGTTACGCATTGATTGTTTAATATCGCATTTCAATGTAAGTTAGATTCTTTGTTATTATTCAAATTACTAGATGCTGAACAAGGCACCTTACTAGCTTCTTTGTTATCATTCAAATTGCGAGATGCTGAACAAGGCACCTTACATTGTCAAATGACCTTGAGCGGTTCAGGGAGAAATTAGAAAATTCCGAAGAGTTCGGGAGTATTGTCGGTTCATGTTTCGTAACACGCATTTCGTAATTATCTAGTTTACACCCTTGGATAAGGATATGAAAACATGCATGTAATATTTTATTTCGCGAACAAGCACTAGAGAACTGATAATTAATAAAGAATAAAGTAATGTTAGTTGAGTTATACAGAAATGAATACAAGCAATTTCTTTAAAGATGTCATTACATTATATCTGACAGATTCAACCAATTATTATTGGAGTTAAAATTTGTGTAAAATTCATTTTAAAAACTGATAATAATATTAAAATAGTTTTTACGTCGTGTGTAATTTTTTCTAACAGGCATTGTTTTACTAAGAAAAAGAATATATATAGGTACTAGGAAAATTGATTTAAAAATCCTTTTTATTGTTTGTTATTTGGAAATTTAGCCCTTATTCAGTGTTTGCTTAATTTGATTAACATGTGTATTAATTGTAAACATGTTTAATGAATATCGAGAAACTGTTAGCTGTATGCTTATGCCATTGTAAATAAAACCTTAAATTTTACAGCTTATCAGATTTTTAGATCATCAGGATCCACAGTTTATCCAATTTAAACTGAATATGCATAAGTGAAACCATGAGCCTGCGATCTTACAAAACATTTAAGGCGTACGCATGTTTAATTTTGAAAAATTTGCTATTAGATAATTAAATCTAATAAAAATAATTCGTAGATACAATTTAACTTTATTCGTAAGACTTTTTTGACGGCATTACTTCGTATAAATTAAATGTAATATTAATAATTCATAGATACAATTTAACTTTATTCGTAAGACCTTTGCGACGGCATTACTTCGCATAATTCGTAAAGACAGTATTGCATCATAATGCACGTTTATTTTTGTCATGAAACCTTTCTGAAAGCTCCGGATCGTGTAAAGATGGTTTATTCACAAGAGACTCGAACTGCATTCTGAGTTTACTCTAGAGACGATTGTTTTAAAAATGTTTCGTTGTATTGTACATATGTTCACCCATAAGTGCCTATGATAAAACTGAATTTAATATGAATGGTTAATTATCTTTCCAACTAAACTATTTCTATCGAAATAATAACTACTGATGCATTTTTAAAATGATTAAACATATTAAATGCAGATTCTATTATCCTCTACCTAGTCGCGGTGTGTAAACATGCGTAATATATCTGGCTTAAAACTTAAGCTTAATTGTCTCCGATTTCGTTGTTCCGGAATAAACGACATATTTTTAAAGCATTTAACTAATATTTTAGGTCTGATTTTGATAACTTCCACCTTTTGCAGTTTTAAGTTAACTTTTTCTTCAATTGCATTTGCAGCTATCTTCGTTGTAATGATTGGAATTCCCCATTGGAACAAAGGGGATTTTAATCATATTTATTACAATTTATGACTCCATTTTATTTACGATTAAACAATTGATTTCCTTCAGTTCCTTTATTCCTAAGAATCTTTGTGCGTTCGATAGATTCATTTAACTTGTATATTTGTTAAAATAATACTATTAATTGTATGATTTCTTAATTTTTTAAGATGTGAGATCGTGAATTTTAATTTTATTTAAAATTTAATTTTAAAAATGACTGTAATTCTTAAATATTTTTTTTTATTAATGCATCATTTTTAATAGACAATTAATATTGCTCTTAAAATTAATTTTAAAAGTTGTATCAATTAAAAATTTTTTTTTTGTTGCATGTGCGTGCAATCTTTGAGAACTGACAATTTATATTTTATTTAAAATTATTTTTAGAAGCTAATAATTTTAAAATAAATTATTATTCCACGCGTTATTTTTAAAAAACAACAAATTATTATATCAAGAAGAATATATGGACATAAAGGAAGATTTATTCACGAATCGTTTTTGGTGTTTTTGAAAATTAAAATGAAAATAAAAAAAATTAAGTCAGCAAATACTGACTAAATCCATAGTCATTATTTGCTGACTTAAAGTAACATATTTATTAACTGTAAACATTTTTGATGCAGAAGAAGACTAAGACAGAAGAATATTTATAGATATTTCTGATTAGATTTTTTATTATATTAATTTTAAAAAATCGGATGTAATTGAAACATTTACATTTATTAATTGTAAAGATTTTTGATGCAGAGAAAGAGAAATAAAAATGCATTTATATATATTTCTTGTCGAATATTTTATTTCCATAAATTTAAAAAAGAAAGAATTAATTTACGGACGGAAACCTACTTTGGAAAAATGCATCACTCCGCGTTCAGTTACGTAACACCTGTCGGTAGTAAAAAGTAGCATGAGAAATTACTCACTGACTCGCGGCTGTCGTTTCCAATATTTTTATGAATGAAAATGCGTAGTACGATTTGTGGCATAAAAACTTGCAACTTGAGTGTATTGTTTATCCATGTGTTCGATCAAACTCTTCAATGAATGAGTCAGCGATCTGTCAGTAAAAGTCATAGTATAATCGAGACGTCCGGGATGGTGTTACGTAACGCATTTCTACTGATCTTCTTTCAGCTATTTAATTCAGGTCAAAGTGAAATGACTCAAGCAACTGTTACTCATCTCTGGTCAAAGCCTATAAATATTACTTAACATGCTATTTATTGATTTCCTTGCGGCCTTGATTGATGTGGACGATGTCCATGGATTAGTCATGGGAGAAAAACTAAACTTTGTGTGCATTATTCATTGTGTTTAGGTGACTGGTCATGATAAGCTATGTGTTGCGGTTTGTTTGAGAGTTCATGAACTCGAAATATCTTCCCCCTTCCAAAGATGTACAATCAAATAAGCTAGCACTTAATGCGTCTTCTTTCTTGAAGGAATTAAATTGATGCAATATGAACATTTTATATCTATCATAGTAATTGTTTAAAGGGAAAAAATGTCGATGAAGATTTTTGGCTGTTTTACTTAACAGTTATGAGATTTCACTTTGCAAAAAAAGTTGTTTGAATGGTAAAACAAAAATCCAAGAAAAGCTTATTGAATTCTGAAATAAAAAAAATTAACAAAGAACGATAATTTTAATTATCGTTCTTTGGCATTTTGATTAAGGAAAATCGATATTAATTTCGGGGGAAAAAATTTGAGATTTAAGAAAAGCCTTCTATAATATTAATCACTGAAATTCTGTTGTAATAAAATGCAGTGAATCTTCGATATAATTTTAAAGACACAAAAAATATTTTTATATGCTTAATTGAAAGTTTTTACTAGTGACTTAATAATTTAGTGTTAAAAAAATTCTTATAAATTCAATTTTTCTTTTAAATGCTTTTATCAAATATAATCCTCTTATTTTAAGATTTCTGATGGAGCTGTAAATTTTTTAAATTAAAATTTATTCTAAGTACTGTATAGTTAGCTAACTGCAGTGTCAACCATTCACACTATCTTCGAATATAATTCAGTACATTGTGCTGTAAGTTGAGTATTTTATATTTTAGTAAAGAACTACTACAGTGGACTAGCAGAAGTTATGCGAAATTTAAATCAAAAATTGAATTTTTGCTTTAACATAATTAAAAATTTATATTATTAATTTTTCAAAGTAGATTCGATTTTGTTACAGATTTAACTTTTTGAACTCTATAGTTTATAAAGTGCTGCTAGAAATTTGATAAAACAAAAAAGAAAGATGTAGCAATAATAAAATAATTAACTCATTGATCAAATGTTAAACAGCAAAGTAAATGAATCGCTCAAGATAGTGGAAAACAGTAGCGTAAAAAAATTAACCTTTTGTTATTCTGAGAAAGAAAAGTTATTCTACAGAAATAAAAATTGCGTAAATCAAATATATTTGTACCAAATAATAATTAAAAATAATTAAGCGCACTTGTATAAGTAACAGCTGTAAGTAAAAAGAAAATTTATTGCTTAATGCAGAAAATTAGCTTTTCTCGAATATGAATTTTCAGTTTCGTTAAATGCTTTTTTTCCTTCTCAACCAGAATCGTTAGTTTTGATTTCTGATCTACCAACGAATAATTATTACTTGGCCTTGTGACAGTAAATGAGGAAAAAAAAAATTGTATAACTCTTATCAGGCGACAACTGCGTTTGATAAGGAAATGACTCACAATCACTTTTCTGCAGCATGACACATAATTAAATGATGGTTCATTCGCGATAAATGATGACAGGCATGTTGAAACAGCATGCAGTTTAATTCTGCGCTGTTCATTATTCAATAAAAAGTTATGTTTAGATTTTTCGAACTTAACCGCAGAAAATTGCGTATTGTAAAACTACACCTCAGAGCAACGATTATGAGAATTCCTTTTGAAATTAGTTATATAGCAATTGTACCAAAGACTTTTAATTATGTTCCTTTAACAGTTGTATAAATAAATATGGTCCGTGTGTTATTAATAAAATTCGAATTTTTCATGTCGAATACAAAGGTATAAAAACTTGGATTATTTTTTTCGTTTTATTTTCCTGAACCGTCACATGCTCTATTATAAATTTATCCTTTAAAAAAATTTTTCGTATGAAACTCCTTTTTCCCCCTTGGCTCTGCAGCATTGGCAAGAAGACTCTTTGGCGAGCCCGCCTGCCGTTTTGGCGACATTCACGCTGTGAGGGAAGTAATGAATCGCGCCAGGCTCCGAAGCTTTGACCGCTTACGCAAGAAAATGGTTATTATGTATTGGGTGCCTTCAAGGTCAATTTTTAAAAGGAAAATTTTCAACTTCTCTTCTCATCACCCCTTTCGATACAAAAATAGGTTGTTTACTTAACAAGTAATAGTTTGTCAATTGCTGCTTTTAGTTTTAATAGAAAAATAAAGAGAACACATTTTTTTCCACTTTTTCATTTTTGCAATTTACTTAACGTAGCTTTCCCATTTGAAATCTAATGGAGCATACATAATCGAATTTCTTGAGGCAAAACGTAGTATTCACATTCAGTTATTTGTCTGTGTATGAATTAGTCCTTTGCATGTTCGTATGATTCGTATTTATGAATACGAGTAATATTTGATTTTTCGTTTTAATTGTGAACGGTAATGCATTAAAAATGTGCGATTAAATTTATGAAATCTGGTAGATAAATTAAAGCTTCATATGAGTTGCACTTTTTAATCACTAACTGAGCAGTGATTCAACTGGTGAGTGGAGATGTGGAAATCTGTATTGTGATTGAGTGTACTTTTTTTATTGCAATGCAATGAATTGATTTTAATGTATGCAGTGTGTTTCTTAACCGTGTGTACAATCTTCTAGAATCTTACACCGGAAAGGGGTGTCAGGCAATGAGTCATATGAGCGCATTTCCGGAGTTCTTTGTTAAATCACGTTCAGTAAAATGTAAACATCACCCTTCCATTCTTCACTTTCCCCTATTTTGATGAAAATAACTCCGCCCGGCGCATGCGCAAAAGCGCGGAGGGTTTCCGATTCCATTGCTATACAAAAATTCACTCAGTTTATTCTAGTCTTCTGATTTTATCGTCCCGTTTTGAAGCAACAGGGGGACTTTGCTGGGATGAACCTCGTCAGAAGTTTAGATGACACTCGACTATCAAAACTTCCACGCCACACTAGCGGAGGACGTTGAATTCCGAAGGGTTTTAACGTGCACCAAGTCCACAAACGTGGCTTATCTTTATGGCTGCCATACGTCCCATATATACGGGACTGTCACCATATTTCACTACTCAGTCCCATGTTACTATTTGTCCCGTTTTCTCCCTAAAGTCAGCCAGTGGAGATAATTAAAGCAATTGTGATTTGTCATCATAATTTAAAAATGACTTGCACCCAATTTTATTATTATGTGACAGAAAATCATATAATGTCAGGGGTCTGGAAAGAATGCACATATTTCCTCTCTGGAAAGGCAGCCGACTTCCCGCGTGCATCCCTTGAGGAACTTATAAGTGGGTTCGAATCGTTTGCAAGAAGAAAAAAAAAGGGGGGGGGGGTCGGCCAACTGAGAATTTACTTTCACAGTGAGCTTGGTTGCGTGATTCAACACGCAACCAAGCTCAGACAATGTTTCGGATATAGCACACAGGGAATGCAAGTTTTAAATTAAACGCAGAAAATTATTAGCATTTAGGATTAAAATAAATGTTGATATAAATATCTTAAATTAGACACAGAAAATTATTAATAATTAGCATTAAAATAAATGTGTTTTTTTGAAATATAAAATGTAGAAATTGTAGAAATTTGAATCTTAACGAGTAAATACAAAAAGAATTTTGCCAATACAATATGACAGTAATTAAGAAAGTAAAATCAACTTCAAAATATGACTGGACTAAAAAGGATTGGTCTCGCATCTTTTTTATTATTCTACGTATTCTTATTATTAGATTGCTTAAGAACGTTATTGATTTTTTTTTTATCAGAGTAAAATAAACCATTACCTACCCACTTTTTGCGCGTTTTATTTATTTAGTGCTTAAACGTCCGTATCAATGCTTGGAAATTATGGCAAACCTACTTATCTTGGATGGTGTCAGTTCTCGAAGCCGAGACTCTCACCAAGCCACTGCAGGAAGTCCACCTTTACCAATAGATGACTTTAAAAAAACTCCCATAGCACACTAACACTTGTAGTAAATTTTTAGTCTGGTGTTATAGGGGACCACTTTTATAGACTCGCACCTGCTCTGGACAGGCGGAGTCAAAGATGAAATCAAATATTTCGTTCTTTAATATCTTTATTTTAAAACCCACACCGATCCAGCCTACCCAAGAGGGTGTAAGGCGTGAGACAGGCCGGTGGGGGAAAAGAAAAACATTATAGCATAGCAAATCAAATCTAGGACTATTAAACTACGAGTAAAATTGGATGCAAAAAGCACTGAACATAACACAATGAAAGTTTAAAAGAAATAGGATAAATTGAAAACAATCGCATCTATTAATTCACACAAGACTTCAACCCGCTCGCCCAAGGAAGTCGAAAACCAATTTAAAATTCATACAATCAAAACCATCGTATCAACCACCTAGTAAATACAACAGTTTAAAATAATAAAAGGTAGAATATACAGAATCGTAAAATATTGAAATTCTGAGATAAAATCCAATAAATACCAAAACTTTTCTGATAATACACAACAACCCACTGAATATTTAAAGTGGCAAATTTATAATAACTATAATCAAGTAGTTCTGAAGGAGGGAGTTTTGGAAGACCGATGACAATTGGTCCACAGTCACTCAGGATGGAAATGTGGTTGCAGCTAGATGGGATTCTCGTCCATTTCTGTCATGGTGTTCGTCAACACTGGCACGTGACTTTTGACAATGCTGTAGAGCAGTGGTGCGCAAACTGTGGGTCGCTAAATTCAAAGAAATATATTTAACAATTAAAAATATAAGGCATTTCTTCAAAAGAAAGTGGTTACGACCCCCAGAGGGGTCGAGAAAAAATGTTACACAATGTCAGGGGAACGGAAATGAAAGTAGTTTGCGCACCACTGCTGTAGAGGACTTGGTGGACGGATGATAGCCGAATTTATCTAGCCTTCATTTTTTTTTTTCCGGAGTCGCCTGAAATCAACACCTGAATCAGGTGTTGTACACCTAAGTAGGTGTACAAAACCTCCCTTTAAAAGCGCTGAGGACATTGTCGCATGCATTGGTGCGCCCATCTGAGCTATGCTGGAAATCTCTCAGAATTATCATTAGTCCACGATTCAATGACTACAACGAGACGATGACATTTTTTGAACCTTTGTATTACTATAAGATTCCGATTCATCCTTTAGTATTGCATCCCCTCCAGAAGTTTAAGTACTCTGTAGGGAAATACTTTTATATATTTCTCTTTCGTTATTTAGAAAACAAAAATATTTATAATACTGAATACAACTTTTGTTGCTTGTTGACTTTAAAAAGTTAACTAAATTCTTTTTGCGTTGTGCCTATATTTATTAATTCTATTATTATCAAAAATGTGTATAGTGTCCACGAACGCATGGCGGAAGCATAATTGGTGAATCTCTTAGCAGGCTGTTGAAGCAGGTCCATTATTCTTTGCTGTCACCAATAGCGAATCCAAGGCTATCGGGATGCCCCCCCCCCCCCAGAGCTAACCCAAAATTCTTGATTTTATTTAAAATCGCAACAACTGTTTGTTTTTAATTTTCATTTAAAAAAAATAATAATAAAATCGTGACAAGGTTGCTTTCTGGCTTGACAGGCTCGAAAACTTCCCACTTTTCTAGTCATTCCACTTCTACTTGTAGCGTTGACGCGATCGAAAACATTTTTTTACTATTTATTTCATTGTATTTTTTATTAAATTATCGAAAGTATTGTAGTGTTCTTTACGATTCTTATTGGCAGGTGAGGAAAGTATGTAAAGTTAAAGTGTTGTGGTTTACATAATCCATGAGGTTTGACATTCGTCATTACGATACAAAATTTTTCTGACCTCAGCCACCCCTATACCCGAATCATGGATTCGCCACTGGTTGTCACGCACATTCATTCCTTATTCTAGCGAAAATTACCTTAAGAGGATCTCAAGCTGGGAAAAGCGCAAGTGTGAGGCTTTTAGAGAAACAAAAATGTATTAAATTCTGTTCTTGACTTTGTTGTTGTTGTAGGTTAAAGGTGCTACGGCACGCTTTTGCTTCAAAAGGTTTGGCTTTGTAGATCATTCTTGAAAAGGAAGATTCTTCGTTGTTACTTGCTAACAACGCTCATTGAAATCTTGAGTAATTCTTATATGAGAATATTGCATCGAATTTACCACAAAACTGTCATTGCACACTTGGAGCACATTCCCTCGGAGAGGAAATTTGCAGTGTATAAAATACTTACGTATTTAAATTTATATAAGACGCTCCTAAACTAGTTTTCATTTTTTCTCCATAATTTTATCAGTTTTTAAAAAGGATTCTTATGCAGAAAACTTCAATCGGAATGGGTTCATCTAGATAAAATATAACTTTCTTCAAGTTTGATATAAAAGCCGAAGTAGCTAATTAAAACACAATTATAATATTAAGATATTAACCTTCCCTTTGTGGTAGAAAACATCTTGCACCTCCTGAGAAAATCAGTCAAAATAAAGCAGAATTTATTGTAAGCGGATTCTAAAAAATATTCAGCATTGATATGCATCTTCATAAGTTGGTGAAAGTATTATTCTTTTGTTCCATAACAACGCTGTTTTTTCCCTGTAATTTGCGAGAATGATTTTTTTGAAAAGAATTAAAGGATGTCTCTACAGATAAATATTTCAAGGTAAAATTTCTTAATCGCTTTATAGAACCTTAAATTTTCATGAGATGTGAAATATTAATTTCCTGATGGAAGAAAAAAATTAGGGAGGTTAAATATTTATACATCCAACCTGAAAGTAGTCATTAAATTTGTATTGGGGTATGAAATAACAACACGGTTGTCGCATTTTATTCTGGCCTTTACCACAATTTCCCTTAATTTTTCTTTTCATGTCTAACTTTTATCGTGACAAATTGCATTTTCCAGCCTTTTATAAGTTGTTTATCATTTCCGATTATTGACATCACTCCATAAGGAAGTGGCACTCTTTTAGTTGCTGTGTATGACTTATCCTGTACAAAGGACTCCGCTGTACCTCTACGCATATTGTTAGGAATATTAGAATTTGATCGTCGTCTCATCATTTTCGCCTCAATTTGTTTCCCAAATATTCATGCTTTCAAGAGTATGATAAATCTGATTTGCAGATGTTATCTTTCAATTTCATCAAACTTGATTCAAATTTTTCATTAAACTTACCGTGACTGGTCATATTCCCGTTCCAATGGCGGTTATAATGTATCGGTACATTTAATGTTAACTCTTTCGCTGCCGATCACACGCTTTGACTCACGCCTGTGATTCACACCTACTACCTAATTGGATGATCCCTTCTTTGCAATGTTAAGAGATAGCAGAAAAGGGCTCATCTGATTAATTAAAAGGTCCGAACATCGGGCGTGAGTCATGGCAGCGAACGTGTTAATAATCCATTTCAAGGATACCCAACCTTTTTTCCTTCGCGTACCTCTTTATAAGACTTATTATTTTCGCGTATAACCTAGTGCCGTACTCTTCCCCCAACCATTAATCTGTGCAAAGAACTTTTTATCAATAATGTTAAGGTCTTAGGTAAGCGCAAGATTCAAATGACTGGAATTAATAACATTTGCAGGATTTGTATTTGATTTCACATTTTATTCGCTTTATTACAATAGAATTGCTCAACGCCGAAACATATGAAACCAGGTATTGTAATAATTTCGCATTAAATTATAAGGATACCTAAAAATTAAACTTCCTTTTGCTTTTTCTCCTTATTTTGAAGGTAGGCTTTAGGACTTGCACAATTTTTGCTTTTACTTTTCACACGAACTTAGGGAAACAAAATTCTGCATCATTTTTAATCCCATGTTTTCTTGTGTCCGCCATTACCGACTTTGAGTTCACGTACTCCTAACTGGTCCTTCGTGTACCCCCAGGGGTACGCGTACCACAGATTGGGAACCTCTGATCTATTTGGAGGCTTGTTATTCTTCCGAAAAATGTTGTCTGGTTTAATTTGACACGATTGTCTGATTTTTGACTAAAAATAGTTCTATGTTCTTTGCCTTGGCGTGGAAATTTTGATACTGGGGTCCTGTTCGTCATATGATCATGGTTCAAAATTACGAGGTCCGGCTCCATAGCCCTTCGAATTGATTCAAAATAAGACGTTAAGCTGGTTAAACTAAACTATTAAATTTCGCTCTTCTACTAAACAAGTTTACTCCGGGATACCTCGGTTTGTCGGATTGGATTGCGAAGCACAAATTCCTTTTATCCTAAAATTTATGAGACCACTTCATATTTACCATTTCGTCATCTAGTCTGAAGAAAGTTAATTTTCACTTGCACAGTACCTATTGCGCAGCTCCGTTTTCACTTGCACAGTACGTATTGCGCAGCTCCTAAATTTGTTTACAGTTCTGATTTCTTAGAATCTCCCTCTTTTGAACAACACATGCCGTTGCGTTGAGAGCGGAGTCCAAAGCAAATGGGCGTAATGACACTTGTAAGGCGTAAAAGAGAACAACCCCAGGATGCCGTAGAAAACATCGACATCTGACTTGCCGAAGCGACACACCTCATCGAGTTCGCGACCTTCGTGCGGAGCGACGCACTTTTTCAAAAACCAACGTTTTCTCTCGCGATCTCTCCTTTTCTTCTTTGGTGTTGAGTCTCGGGGTGTTTATTATTTGGAGTTGCGAAAGCTTTGTTTCCGAGGTTGTGTATATTTTGCCAGTGAAAAGAGTTGGGTGTTGGTGATGGAAAAAATCAAACGCATCAACGGAAGACATGTTTTGTTCTTGTTTTCTTTGCGTGAAAAATGTTTTTATTTTATCGTTTGCTTTTTTTTTTACGGATTAATTGTAATTTTTTTTTTTATATCGGTGAAGGGTGTTGGTTTGATGAAGTGTTAGCCTAGGATGTTTGTAATCCGGGTTGAAATCGTAGGTTAGTGGTTCTTGGTGGCAGGGCTGGCCTTCAGCCAATTGGACCAATTGTTCCAAATAGGGCCCCGCGTTTAAGGGACGCCCGAGTGGAAAAAAGAATGAACCCAAACATTCAAATTAAAATCGGGTATCGTTCGGATTTCATAACATTATTCTTAGGAATTTTCGAATTTATATATTTAAATTCGTTTACAAACCAATGTTGTCAATTTTCTCTTGCATCTGGCTGAGACTGTTTCAGAAGTCAACAGTCGTGGCCAAATTTTCTATTGTAATAAAAAAAATGTAATAGAAAGGAAAGAAGTATTGAGTTACTTATAAGGCATGCCGATTTTACGTGGAGAGAAACAGGCATAGCACTGACATTCACTCACCAGCCCTAAATCAAGTGATTGCCATTGTTTTGTAGAGAGGACTGGGTATTTTCATTTCCTTTTTGTTAAACGGGCATGTAGCAAGTTTGCTAAACGCGATAGCTTTTCACAGTCCCAAGATATTGGCAGTTTTTGAAGACAACCAGATGAAGATTATGAAGTGTAGAGAATCACTAATGTAGATTTGTTTTTAATTAAAAATACTACTATTCTCAGTCACACAACATAATTTTTTTATATATGTCTTCTTTTAGATTATTTAGAGAAATTATCAATACTGCGTTTTCTTAAAATATTTTAGAATTAAACATGATTGATATTATTTAAAATTTTTATTTGAATTTATTTATCAAAATTTCATATTGTTAATTTATTTATTATGTATTATTTCTTTATCGGGCATTATCCAAAATTGTTTCCATTTGGGCCCGCATCTACTAAGGGCGGCCCTGCTTGGTGAATTCTGACATTTAATAATGATGCGTTCGTTCCCAAAAATTTAACAAGACACTGTTTGCACTACTTATTACACACCTGATGTTTCTTTTCGATCTCAGATTAGTGACATATTTTTATATTTCCAAGCATGCAATGGGTTTCTTTTTTTCAGTCCTGTGTCCGTACTGTATTACTTTACAAAACCAAATTAATTGTCAACAGTAATAATTGAATTCCATTTTAATATGCAAGAATCAATCTTTCCAATGAAAGAATAGTTCTATTAATATTATTTATCATTAAAAGATTAACTATTACTGTGATGATGATAACAGTTTTCAGGCTATCCCTGTGAATAAGTTGTAAATTTGTTTATCGAATAATTACGTAATGGTATGAACGTTATTATCACAATTTTCAGTTCATCAAATTTGTTTCAAGCCTTTAGTTTATAAAATTTTTGTTTATAAATTTATTGGTCTTAGTTTTTTTTATCCGTTTTTAATTTTAAAGAAAAAGAAGTAATATGAACAAATTTAATTGCATACTGATTTCATTACTATTTTTCTCGCTAGTTTCTGGCGAAATCAAGTTCAGAATTACATCTTATTATTTTTTATTAAACTGTATTTTAGACGTGTTTAATGAATAGTTGTAAAAAGTTTACATCAACAACGAATGATTAATAACGTCGGAAACCGGAACGTTTCTGTTGGCCTATTTTTAAAATCTTGTTGTGTTCATTTAGAAGGTACTTGACCAAAATAAAGTGGTTTTATTTCCCATGATATGATTCGTATTTTCGAGTCTTCAGCCTTTAATTAAGTAATTAATCGCATATAATCGCTAAAATACAAAATTAACCTGTTTTCTTCCGTAATAATGCAACTTAAGTAGCATACGTATCTCATTATTACGAATCTGAAGTGCAACCTCAAGTAACTCGCTAAGGTCGCGCCGATATTGCGCAAACAGAAATTGAACGCATATGTCTTTGCCTTGAAGTCCAGAAAGCACTCTTCACAATAAAGAGATTCTACGAAACTAGTTTATCAGAACCGAAAAATGTGGCTTTTAATCTGGCTACGGGTTTTCTTATGAGAAACAAAGAACTTCTGATAATGCTCTCATTGTGAGGGAGGGAGGGAAAACTACACGAACAAGAATTCGTAAGACGATGTCTAGTATTTAAGAGAAAAGTGGCCAGGGCCACTTTTCTTTCAAGGTCAGTGCAGAGAGGGAGACTTGAGGTTAAACCGCTATGTTAAGTGCAAAGAATTAATTATCTGGTGGTAACAAAGGTTTGAAAAACATATATTGCAAGTTCTAAAGACTTCAAATGCAGCTTACCTTACGTCGTTCAGCTTATTTCAGAGGTTTCTTTTGAAGTTCTGCAGGTGTTAAGTAAAGGGTTGTTTCTTTTTAATTAATTGTGCATTTTGTGAATGTTATCATTTCCATCAATATGCAACTTTCTGATAACTTTGTGTATTGTAACACTCAGTTTATTACCCGTAAATACACACACCATTTGCATTAACTAATGTGTTTTTGAATAACGCCTTCTCTTTTGTAGAACTTGAGCAACCGAATCTATTAACCGCTTAACTTAACAGCCCGAGAATACTCGTGCATCGAATTATCGAAATTTTAGTCTTATAAACTAAAATTGAATCATTAATTAGCTTTATAATTTGAGACAAAAAAATATGTAGGATCCATAAACATCTTAAGTATCCTATGCCTTCTTAGATGAATGAAAACGACAGCCCCTTTCCAAAACAGGAAGGGTCATCTTATTAGGTAGCAAAGAAAACTATTCAGTTAAGTGGTTAAGAAACTATTATATACGTAACATGCATGTGCTTGGAAGGCACACCATACGGTAAAGTCTGCCATCACTAGGGTTGCTATAATTGCCAAGCACTGATACGGGACACTTATGTGCTAAATAAATAAAACATGAAAAAAGTGGAAGCAATCTAATCCCAGTCATATTTTAAAGCTGATTTTACTTTCTTAATTATATCATTTTCTTCTTTCACATAATTATAAAATTGGGTACAAGTCATTTTAAAATTATAATGACAAATCGAAGTTGCTTCAGTTGTCTCCACTGACAACCTGTTTCTTTCGTCCGACCATCGAGTTCACATTAGGGAAAACATTCTCTCCACATTTACATTGTGGACTGGAATGGCAAATATGTTTTCGCATAGCTTTTTTAGACATGACTTCTGATTGATATCCTTTGCATCTGCAAAAAACTTCAGCCGTTTCTTTTCCATACTCAATATCGTAATTACTTCGCAGTTTTGGTTGCTTTTTTTCTCACTGGAAGTTCAGGGAGAAAACGGGACAAATAGTAATAAGAAACTGAGTGGTGTAATACGGTGACTGTCGTGTATATACGGGATGTGTGGTAAGCCCAGCCATCACCTTTTTATTTTATTATTTTTAACCAGTTTTGGATATGTTCTAGTAAGGTGACCAGAAACCCAGAACAAGACGGGACAGTCCCAAACTTGGACTGTTTCTCCCGGATTGGAAAGTCTCCGATTTATCTCAAATTTGAATTAAATGTCCGAATTTTGCTTATAAGTAAAGATCTCATTTAAGTAAAAGATTAACTAAATTTAATTTTAAGCCAAGAGTCATAAAAAAAAAAGTTAAATCTACTCAACTTTTGCTATACGTAGATTTTCATCGCAATTTAGTTTGAGAGAAAAAGTGGAGTTTGCTTTTCTAAAATGATGTCTCTGGTTAGGTGGGACAATCTCGATGTTCGACTCTTTGTTCCTATTTGAAAATGTGTCCCGGATTTGAATTGAATGTCTCGGATAGCCCCGTCATTGCCTTGATAGTAAATATTGTATATTTACACCTCTATTTAATTGTTACCTGTATTTAGTTGTTATAAAAGTTAACCTCAGAATAATTCACCCTCCCAACCTTTACTATACATACTATATATATGTTCAGTGTGGATGAGTAAACTCAAATAAAAAATTATTAAATTTATTGCAAATCTTGATCTGTATGCCTCATTTTATCTTCTTTAATATGAACTTATTTGTTTTTTATTTTATTCAATTATTCCCCTCTCCTAGCCAGCGTTCCGGATAGCACGGCCGGGCTCTACAATATTCCGGATTGAAGAAAATATTGTAAATTAAGCTGTAACCATTTACTAAAGCAGTATGGTCAAAGAATGGTCTTTGCGTCACTAAATCACAACCAATCAATTAAACTTTAAAAGTAATTAACGACTGAGATATTTTTACAGTTTCTACATTAACTAAAACATTGGAATATCAACACAGAAACACAGTTTATGATGTAGCATTTCATTTTTGTCATGCATCACAAATTTATCTTTCTACTTGCTTTGAATGCCCTCCCTCATCTGCAACTGCGAGAGTGTTGTCTTCAGAATGGGTCGTAAATAATTTTGACTTTTCACACAGTATGGTCAAAGAATGGTCTTTGCGTCACTAAATCCCAACCAATCAATGAAGCTTTAACAGTAATTAACGATTGAGATATTTTTACAGTTTCTACATTAACGAAAACATTGGAATATCAACACAGAAACACAGTTTCTGTTGTAACATTTCATTTTTGTCATATCACAAATTTACCTTGCTGCTTGCTTTGAGTGCCTTCCCTCATCTGCAGCTGCGAGAGTGTTGTCTTCAGAATGGGTCGTAAATAATTTAGACTTCATTACTTAAATTGATCCGAGTGCGCAGTTTGGCATGCAAATCATGTCACCATTGGCAGCGTTTCCAGCCAGCCGCAAGGTCATGGCTTTTTTTTTTTTTATGTAACATCGCATTTTGAGTTCATTGCTGATTTTCTACATAAGTGGACCCCTGCCCTGGCGAACTCAATTAACTCGGGCATTGCGATTCCAAAAAGCATTCACTCCTCCCGTAAAATGCGTCTTTTAACCTTGGACAGAACCGCAAATGTCGAAGTTAAATAGCAAAAGTCCTTAATAAAATGACATTTTTTTTGCTTGAAGAGCTGTTTTAAAAAATTCGGTTAGTAGGAAAAGAGGTCGAAATTCTGTAGCTACTCGTTGTCTCTCTTGCCATCGTATATTCATATATGAAAATAAAACCATAGGTAAAATAAAATTATGAAAATAAAAATTATTTTAAATAAAAATTGAGAAAAAAATTATTAATAAAAAAATGAAAAAAAATGAATATCAAATGTGATAATAAAGCAAACATAAGCATAAATAAATGAAAATAAAAATATATAGCAATAAACTTATTTATATTTATATTTACTTTATTAATAAATGAAAATAAATATTTTAAAAAAATGGTGCAACCATGAAATATTTTTGTTCATTTTCAAAACCTTTTGAGGTTCCTATTGATAACAAAGATCGCTTTTTGGAATAATGATTTGTTTACAGCATAATTTACAAAACTCATAAAATAGTTTTCTCGACAAAACAAATTTTATCTGTGTAGAAATTTCAATGAGCTTTTGTTTACAATCAAGCCACTGCATATTTCTCTGTAATGGAACATTTTTTTGTGCACTTGAGATAAATATTGATGGTATATTTTCGAATGTAGTAAATATTTTTTCTGGATAAAAAAAATTAGTGTAGACTGAAATAATTCATTTTGAATTTAATAAATTGTTTCTCTGATTATTTAGTTCAACCACTTTATAGGAATTGGAAAAATCTACCGGTTTTAACCAAAAACCGTTTTTTTAATTTCGGTTAACGATTTTAGGTTGGCTTAGACTAAAATTTACCAAGTTATGAAGCTTTGAATTTCATCATTTTAGGCCAATCAACGACAACCTCTTCCTGGAGGCGTCTGTTGGTTGGCGGATTACCGAAAGAGTCTTTATGAACAGATAAATATTGGCCCATGGATTGATTTCCTTTAAAAACAATATAAAGAAAATGTTTACAATTGGCGTTTGTTTTCTTTTTCATTAAAAAACCTAAAACTGGTTATTTTGAATTTTTCGCAATAACCACCATCCCTACCACTTTGGTTATTTTTTCCATCAGAAAACTATGATAACAATCAAATGAGGCTGCATTAATTACTTAGTAAACAATTATTAAAATTAATTTCAAAATTCTTGATTCTAATGAGCTCCATAATTGAAAGATACCATAACTTTTCCATAATTTCGAAAGTAATTACACAGAAATTGACTAAAAAAACTGAGCCGATTGTTCAGTGTTAAATTTCGAAAAATATTTCAACGAATTTTTAATTTATTTTGCCTGAAAAGGAAATTATGGTAATTGAATTCAACATTCACAATACACCTCGGGGGGGGGGGATTTTAAAAAAAATTTAAATAACAAAAGGAAAAAAACTTATAATGAAAGTTATTTTTCCTCCAATTCTATCCTTTTTCTATACGTATATTTCGAAAATAATAGTATTTAAATCATTCATTTTTCTTTAGTATATGCGTTATTTTAGAATTTTTACTTCCGTCTGCTTCTATCCATCTTTATAATTATTTCACTGCAAAATAGAAAATTTCGTTTTTTTTTTTAAAATTTAATAGCAAAGTAAAAATGAACTGCATATGCTTATCTAACAAAAAAAAGATTTTTTCCCCTTTTATGAATTATCACACCTTTTTTAAGAATTATTGCTGGGAATTCAGAATGAGATCTTCAATCGTACTCTTAAGCACTGCTTTGAAGAATTTTTATTTTACGTAGAAAAATAAAAATTGCTTATAATACTTCTCTTATCCCAATATAAATATAACATTATCGAAAAGAATAGTATTTTGTGTCGGGATAAACCATAATGCTTCATTATAATGTTTATGGAGATATTGGACCTTGAGTACCTTCCTGTTATACACATACCGACGTATAACATATTCTTTTACTATCATAAATGGCATAAAGTATTCGTTTGTGATTTAAGGACATAAAATTCTTGGTGGTAGAATATTGCTTTATTTAGCGAGCTCATTGAAAAATAAATAGCTGAAAGGGCTTTATTTAGTTCTTGCTTAATACTTTGTTAGCAAGAGACAAAAGATTCTTTCTTCCCTTCATTTTATTCGGTCTGTGTATTTATAACACGCAGAACAAGATAGGAGTTATGTGTCCTATTAATTGAGCTGCTGCCTTATGTTCACATGTCTGAAACTTTGTTGATCTGTAGAGCTATCGAATTTTTACTATTATTATTATTATTATTATTATTACTATTTGAAATTTTATAGTGTTTTCTTAGTTAAATACGATTCGGTGCATAAAATATGTAATTAAATTAATTATATTTTATGCATTAATCTTTGTATGCACATTTTTATGCGACCTCAGGTGTGCATGTAAGTTGAAAAATAGAACAGGAATAGATCACACACATAACATAACACCACTGCATACCCCCGAACTCGGAGCCACGGCGGCTCCCTGTCGGTTGGGTGGGTATGCGTGGAACTTTATTGATAAAGCAAGAGCAAAATAAATTTTATATATAAGGATACAAAGAGAGGAAATACAAATATAAACACCACTATATACACACACATAAAACACAGATGTTATACACTAAACTAGACTCTGCGTCCTAGAATAATCGCATGTCCTTTTACATGAAGCTGTTGATGACAAGTTAAACGTGTGGTGAACATGTGACTAGTTTCTGATCAACATAAGAAAACGGTTGTTCCATTTTACTCTTCAGCGTATAACCAGTGGCGTAGCTAAGGGGGGAGGGGCGATCGTCCCCAGGCGCATATTTACAAACCCTACCCTGGTAGAACTGAGGCAGGAAATCAATCGGTATCATTGGCTACGAGGAGCAGTGACGTCGTTTTCAGCTCTCGCACGTAGCCTACGGCAATCATAAGAAATCAAGAGTCGTCTACTTTTTTTCTCCGTTTTCCCACAGTTGAGCACAGAAAACATTTTTGTAATATTTTTAAAAATGAAATTTTTTTAAATATCATAAAAAAAATAAAACATCCCACACTGTGAGAAATTATACTAATGAAAAGTACACGCACGACAACAAAGAACGACGTCATCGGCTCTCGGCGAAGCGAGCCGATCATATTGTCCGATTTCCTGCTTCGGTTCTATCAGGGTAGGGTTTGTAAATATACTCCCCGGGCGGCACTTGGAAAGGGCCGGTGAAATCAGACATGTAGGAAAACAGTTTTATAACTAAGAAGAGCAGCGGCACTAGTTCAATCATTGTATGAATAAAAAAATAACTATTGCGATTAATTCACATTTTTCGCATTTTTTCCCGTCGCATTCTACCTGCAGAAATTGAGGGCGTCAAACGACGAATTGCGATATTAATTTTTTTCCCTTGGAATATATATATTTTATTTTCAAGTTTATTTAACTTGAAAAGGAAGGGCGGTATATTGTAAGTTCGGCCCGGGCGGCAGAAGTTGCAGCTACGCCACTGCGAATAATAAACTGAAAGAAATGAAGCTAGTCAGTGGCGATTCCAGGGGGTGTCTATCGGGCTGCAACCCCCCCAGAGCTAGACCAAAATTCTTTATTTTACTTAAAATCAATACAGCTGTTTTTTTACCTAATCTCCCTTTTAAAAAAATGAAAACGTTTCTTCCTGGTTTTTAACAGGCTCGAAAGTTTTCCCATTTATGTAATCATTCCACTCGTATTCTCAGCCTTGGCACGGTCAAAAACATGTCTTTGCTAGTTATTTCATTGTGTTTTTTGTTAACTTATCGAAAGTATTGTAGTGTCCTTTATGATTCTTATTGTGATGTGTGTAAAGTCTGAAGTTAAAGTGTTTTGGTTTACATAAGCCATAAGATTTGACATTCGTCACGACGATACAAAACGTTTTATACCTCAGCCCCCCTCAGACCCAAATCCTGGATTCGCCACTGAAGCTAGTATATGTATGCGTGAAAAGCAGGAAAAATGAGGAATGTCCTCCCCTCGGCCTTCTCGTGTACTTCCGTTTAAAAATGTGACGAAATTTCCCCAAATTCTGAATTTTTAATGTTAAGACCACTTGTCGAATTTTGTTAATATAACTCGCCGCGTTTTTTAGTTATGTTAACATACACATGGATAGAGTTGACACATAAACAGTTTTTCTTTCACGCATTTATTTCAAAATTTTTTTACAGATCTGCAATGTTGATGCGAAGGCAACATGCTGAATTTCGTACCGGCAAATGAAAAGTCATACTTGCATTTTCAAGTTGTAGTGTCCATATACCAATGAAGAAACATAGACAGTCCTGCCGTTGATAGTTGGCCCTCATCTGGATATATGTGTACAATTTTGTTGTAATGACAACATAGCAAATTTCCTTTATCTTGGCTGGCAGTGTTTTTATCATGTTCGCATACCTTATGTACACACACACAGTTATAATTCCAAAAATGCGTTTTTCAAACTTAAGAAGTCTAAAGCAGATCCAATCTTTTTGGTTGTGAGGACCTCCTGTTGTGTAAAAACCATTTTGAGGCTCACTAAGTAAATATGCAAGTAAAAATATACTAACACACATATTTATATAAATATTATATGGACGTATATGTCGGTAATTAGTAAAGCTCACTTTAAAAAGACTAAATATATTGTTTATAAAGCAAAAACAGACATGATACAGCAGTGGCGAATCTAGGATACGGGTCTGGGGGAGGGCTGAAGTCATAAAGAATTTTGTATCGTCGTGACGAATGTCAAACCTCAAGGCTAAAGTAAACCAAAACTCTTTAACTTTACAGACTTTACTCACCTGACAATAAGAATCATAAAGAACAATACAATTCTTTCGATAATTTAATAAAAATTGCAATGAAATAACTAGCCAAAAAATGTCTTCGACCGCGTCAAAGCTACAAGTACAAGTGGAATGACTACAAAAATAGGAAAATTTTCGAGCTTGTCTAAACCAGAAAGCAATGTTGAAACGTTTTTATTATTTTTTTTAAAGATGGAAATTAAGAAAAAACAGTTTTAATGATTTTAAATGATATCAAAAATTCTGGCTTGGGGGGGGGGGGGGGGCCCCGAACCCCCCCCCCCCTGGATTCGCCACTGTGATACAGACTTGGAACAAAAAAAGCTGAACTTCAAAAATAATGAAGCGTGTCGAACATAAATACCGAGAAGTAAAATAAGTATGATTAAATAATAAAATAAATCTATACAAAAAGTGCTTGAGATATTAAAAATATTGTAAAATTATTATATAAAAGAAATTAAGAATTGTAAAATCCGTTGGCAAAAAAGCTGAAATCCGCGTTTCCGCGGAAATGTGTCATGTCTGAAAAAACGAGTGAAGACTCTAGAATTCCCTTCGACTCTTGACTAGTGCTCCTCGTCCCACTAATGCGTTATGTTTGGCCCATAGGTTGGGAACCGCTGGTCTAAAGCGTGGAGAATCATCTGATGCTCGAGATGGAATTTTTTATCATTATAAAACTTTCTCTATTCGGAAAAGTAAATAAAATAAGAATGCGTGGTTATTATGCAATATAACTTGCCGGAAATCTTTTGTAACAGTCTCAACATGCTAACATATGTAGGTAGTATATTAAATATCCTTTTTATGATCTGAAACAGTTGGCCAGTTCAATTGTTTCATTGGGGTCACGGTAGAACGACCTGGTGCCGAAAGCCGTCTCCAATCAGTTTCCAACTTGTCCATTTACGAGGGTAATCTAAGTATAAAACGCAGTCGTCTGTAACAGCCTCACTTGCAGGTTTCACTCGTTTCGTTGTAAAACATTGCGACAAACTACTGCAACAAACGTGTCCGTCTCTTTGCTGAGCTCTGAAAATTCTAGAGTCTTTTGAACTTTTATAGATGAGGTAGAAAAAATAGAGTTTGGTTTTATTTGAAGAAAAGTATTTCGTTGAAATCCCTGCTTGGAAGAAAATGCCATTGTCTTTCATGTTCCCATTGTTTTTACCATTTTAAGTGTATCGAATTCTGAGATATTTTGTTGCCAGGGGGAATAAATCGAGAAATTTTAGATTTCGTTAGAAAAACTCTCGTGAGTCATCTACTTTGTGGTTTCATTATGTAGTATTTTCTCCAAAATGCAGTTCTCGATGTAAATATGCACTAACATTGAAATATTCCAAACGTGCTGTAATTCTGATTACGATATCGTTAAAGATTGGACTATTTAAGAATTTTGTTGTCGTATCAAGCTGAATAAATTTCCGGTTGTTTTTCATTAGTTTAAATATGTTATTGGTTCAATAGATATATTTTGAAATTGCATTTTGAAATCGTAGTTACTTTTACTAAAATATTATCGGAAAATGGATCAGATTGTTATCCGATAACGTGTAACTTTTGAAATGAGTATCTCTCTCTTCCGCTTAAAAAAAATAAATATGTCGTTCTACTTCCTTTGAAGATAATAAATTCTATGTTACGGTATTTGGAACAGAAATTTAGGTCTATTCTAGAAAAATCAGTTTGAGATTTTATAACGCATGCATGAGTGCTATATAATATTTGGATACATTGTTGGATTTAAAATGCATAAAATTTGACGATATTTTACGATTCTCCTCTATTATTATAACCCTTTAAAGATCCATTTTTTTTCTAGTCGTGGTATAATAAAATAACTTTGGGATTGAGGTTAATTTAAGGAAAGAAATTTATTAAGCTTATTGGACGACACAAATTTTTGTTAATTTTATGGCTCGACTTAAGAACTTGGTGCAGTCCGCCAAGTTGAATTTTTCCCCCTCGCCAAATTGATTTATCGCCAAATGTGGTAATCTTCATTTTGTTGGCAACCCTAAAACTTAGCCATAATTTCTAATTTGTGCCAGAATTTGAGAAAATCCATGCTAAATTTCATACAATTTTATGTACTATTTCTAATTTTATGTACTATTTACATTTTTTGCCATGGCTGTCATTAGAATCGCCGCCATCTAGAAACCATCCAAGATTGCGAATATTTGGCGACTTTTTGGATGGTTGGCGCGATTTCCCAGTTGGCGAGAAACCGCACCATGTTCTTATGTCTTACCGGTTTTTGTTTCGTAGAAAAATTTAGCGAGAGCTCACATCAACGTTAAAAATTGCATTTCAAAAATTGATGAATTTGGTGGGAAGTATTCTTCTCATGGCCTTAGAAAAGGCGAAATCGGCGAGGTACCTTTCTCAAAAAACTTGCATGTTTTATAAAAAAAATTCTGGGTTACTTTTTTTTAATTGCATGACATTTTAAGATATTTTCTATTTTTATCAAAAATCAACTCACTTTAAGTTCTTTCGAATAATAATGTTTCGCTGATTCTTCAACTCTTTAGTAATACACTATCCAAGAATTATTTTTCTCTTAAAGTCAAGGATAAGTATATGAATGAAGAGGAATAATTTATAAGCATAAAAATGAAGCCTTTAATAATAATAATAAATTTGTTGCGTCATAAGTGATAATAATGATCTAATGAAGGCCTCGTCTGCTTACCAAATTATAAAAGTTATCTCATGGCTAAATCTCTTGCAGCTCTTTGATAATTACGTTTCCCTACGCAGTTTTTTTGAAGTTCACTAACTAAACGAATTGTCTCTTTCACGGCATTTTTTTCTGGCGGTTTTTCTTTCCTGATTTTATCTCAAAGGCTTCGTTGAGTTCTCGAGTAGCCGATTGAGAAAACCTTCCAGTGTTTGTCCACAAGATGATTTACTACACGAAAGGAAGACCACTTGAATGGAAGAGGGAATTTATTTGCCTTTATCATTACCATCAACTTCAAAAAATCTCTGTTATTTTGCTGCGACAACGGACCCTTGACATTAATCCTGTAGACCACTTGTAAGTTTTCATTAGTGAACCTATGATTCTTTTTCTGGATCTCAAGATCCACTTTCATTCATGAAGGACAATTTGTCTACGAATAGAATAAAAATACAAATGAAAAATTTAGAAGCTGAAAAATGGAGCGTCAGTAACAATGTATTTGTTTCATTTCCTTTTTAGAAATTAGAACATAAGAAAATAAAGTTAACTGGATATTAGAGGCATGGAGAAGCGTAAAAATTACGTAAAATGCAAGATGGCGACTTGCCAAAGTCTCAATATTGACTTTAATGCTGATATTTTTAAAAAAAAATTATTAATCTTTTTCACTTCATGAATAAAAGCAATTTTATCTTTGCTATGGTTTCAACGTTATGCTAGCCCACAAGATGGTTGGTTTTTCCCTAGCGGGCAGGTGGTTGCCGTTTGAAAGACGATGGGCTTTTCATTAAATATAATTTAAAGTTTGAAAAAACTATTTTAAGCCGTACGCTTGGTAGTTTAGTTTTATGTCATTTTTATCGCAGGGTTTAGTTTTTATTGGTGGTTACAGGGTCGGTAGTTTAATTTAGTTACGTTAGCATCCCGTTTTTGAAACTACACGACTGCTACTGCTATTTTGGAGTTATTTTCATAACTTCGTATTCCATTGAATTAATGACTGATGCTGATTTTCTGGCTCGCTGTGGGCTTGTGATAGACCGCAGAGTCTTACTTTCTAAACATTTGTCTTTAAGTACTGTTTATAAATATTGCCCTCTTTTTATGGATTAATGCCCTAATTTGAAAATATTACAGTTTCAAACATTATGAAAAGATATCGTTGCGAAGTTTACAGCAATAATAAGTATCATTTCTATGAAGGAACTAGTATAATTTTGCCAATATAAATTTGTGTGGGAGACCTACTCATTGCATTCGGAAATTCCAACTTATTTCTACTTCCTAAAGCACTTTGCGGATAGCATTTCCTTCCTAGAAGCAACTGCTTGAGTTTGCCAGAGTTGTGGAAACTATACAGGAAATCTGTCAGAGTGATCCTTTAAACTATTCCGGGTTTTTTTGTGTTTCTTAAAATTCCAAATTCAATGCTGTAACATTCCATATTTTCCTTCCATAGAAACATCTACATGAATTTGCCAAACATGTAGAAACTTCACAGGAAATTTGTCCGAGGGACCCTTTAAACTATTCCGGTTGTTTCTTTGAATCCTGTTTCTAGTTCTGAAATGGGGCTGGTTTATGCAACAAAAATTCCGTCACATCTGTTCATTTGTTTGATATGAGGCGGTGCAGAGAAATTATTTTAAAATTTCTTACAACTTGTTTTTAAAATTTAAATCATCGAATGGGTTTAATTAGTTCAGCGCATATCCAAATCATTGTACACCTTCATTTCGATTTATGACCACAAAAAAATTAATTTCAAATTTCAGGATGCATTTTTGGTTACAGTATGTACAATACAACAGTACGAGCTATGTATTTTTTAACAATATCTACAATAATTATGCGTACATAGACTGAGTTTTTGTGTTTTGCAACCCGTTTGAATCAAAATACAGAAGCCAATGGAGATAAGTCCAGAAAAAAAATTGAGAAAATTAATGTTTTTCAATACAATATTTTTTTAAATTTTTGGTTTATCATAATAGCATCATAGTATAGTGAAAAGATTCGAGTACTCTTCCCTTTGACAAATTGGGACAAAATTTGATTCATATCTGTAATTTTGGTGTAAAGCCCACACACAAAATTTCATTCAACTAGCTTGTCGCATTTTGGAATTATGGCGTTCACATACACAGGTAAAGAGAAACAGACAAAAAGTCAACCAGTTGACGGAGTTCGTCCAGAATTTGATACAGAGCTACAGTTCGCTCCAAACTTCGTCCATTTAGCTCCTTAAGTTTGCTCGCATGCACCCCGACTGACAGACAGTGAAAGTTCCCGGTGACGAATTTCGTCGAAAATTTGATAAAGATCTGAGAGTTTTGGGCAAGACCATATATCCAAACTTCTTGCTTCTCTTTCCGTATTCAAGTAATCGTCTTCACAGACGGACAGATATAATGACGAAAATGGTATTTTTTGGATTGAAACGTGGAGATTCATGAAAATCTCATGAACTTTCCGAAATTTCGACCACGTAAATTTAACGATTAGGGGAGAGTGGGGTGAAGCCGGGTACCCTTGATTCTGGCGCTATTAGTTCTCCTTTCTAACGGACGGATACTGAATTGCACACTAGTCAAGAAGGAACAGCCTTAGTGGCGTGTTATAGCTGTTAAATTCACTGCATGAAGGTTTATTTGTTTTTCTCTCTCTCTCTCTCTCAACTCTTTAATGTTCGCTTTAATGCTCTTAACTATCCTTATTTAATAATCATTGCAGTTATAAAAACTATATTTAGTCCTGCTTATTATGCGTTTACTAAGGATTTATACCCGATCAAAAACAGTAAGTATTTTGCGGGGTTCCATTTCGTTTTCATTAACCTCTTCACTCAGAGTAAAACCGGGTACTCCAAGTGGCATAAGACCGAGACAATCAGTACTGATGATTCCTCCGATGAAGACGATTAAAACACATCAGACGTTGATTGTTTATATTTCAACTATGTATTTTTTTAATTTAAATAAATGAGCAGGGTTAATCCAATGTCGAAACCGTCTTAGCTGTGCCCACGAATGCTACAGTGGCGCGGAGGAAGAAGACAACTGCTTTACGTGTGAATTTTGTAACTAATATTCTTAAATTGCCATATTAAATAAAAATGCCTGCTACTTTCCTACTGAAAATAGTTTTTCTAATTTCCCATAAAGCTAACATGTGTGTACCCGGTTAACTTTTTTTTATAAAAATATCATTAGTAAAAAATGTAGTAAAACTATGATTTTTCTTGAAAGATATATTGTACTCTGATAAACAATGAATATTTTAATAAAATTTGACAAGCTCCATGTCGAATAGTTTAGCTCCAACAGGCCTTTGAGCCTTAGGTACCCGAATTTACACCACTTTTCCCTTACAATACTTTCTCTTTGTATACTTAAAATACGAGAAAGTAAAAAGAGTGAACAAAGGGGGTTTTGATTTTTAATGATATTGAAGCCACTTTTTTTTGCAATGACATTTTTACTTGGGTATCTAAAAACAACTTCCGAAACTTGAATGATTTTTAAATCACTAAGCACAAAAAATATTTTTTGACTAAATTTTTTAATTCGAAGCAACATGAGCTTCCCTTATTTTGCTCTAATTAGGCAGAAAGATAAATACAAATATTAAAAAAGGGGGAATAAAAAGATGGAAGGGTAAAAAATAATAGTAGACAACGACAAGAAGTAAGAATCTGGTGAATGACTTCATCAGAGGCCAGACATTCTTGCAGATTCAAAAGTGGAATAAGTTTTCTGTAGAGGAAAAAGACTTTACGGTCTGAATTTAATATCCTCTTTTGGCCTGAACCTATACCGGAATGTATTGGAAAGAAAAACATTTACCTTTTTTTTAATATTTGTATTTATTTTATACTCAGCAATTTTTTCCTGGATGATGCTGCACTTGCGCGCACCAATTAAATTGCTTCTATCATTATTTGCCTTTTTAGATATTCTTACCTTTTTCTCTCTTTAGATATTCAATAGGCAGAAAGATAATTGTTTATAATACTGAAGCTCAAAATTATGAAGTTCGCGTGTGCAGGGTGCAGAAAGTGTACGAGTTCTTGGCTTTCCTGTGCCCGAACCTTGTTGAGCATATGTTCTTTCGACCAGATGCCTCATTGTTTATTTCGCCAGTTCATTCACTCACAAACCTCCCACCAGCAGTAAGCGAAAGCCAACTCTCCCCTTTTGTTCTTCTCTGTTCTTGTTCTTTTTTTTGTAGCGTGTCCGTGAAAGCCTATAGAACTCTGGCTTCTTTTATTCTAAAGTTCGAGTAAGAGGGTGGCCGCTTTTTTCTTCGTTATCTCCATGTCATAGGTTGGCTAGTCTGTGCCAGTTCAATGCTTGGATTCAAGGTGAAGACCGTTGAATCACGTGTTGAGATATCGCTTTCATTTTTCTGTCGGGGTTGTGTGCCTTTTTACAGAGCCTTAAAACCGACAATAAGGGGAATAAAGACTAAATTATGCTCTCTTAAGTTTAATATTCTGCATTTTAAAATCCTTGGAAATCGCATTTAATCGGGATTTGTTTATGCAGCTTGATATATATATCGCAAGATATTGCTGAAGGGAGTTAGTTCTGATATATGATAAAGGCGATTCGCTTTGCTTGCTGTTTTGATTACCTTAAGCCACTTCAAATGCGGCTGTAAAACTCGATCGTGGAGTGGCCTTGTTAACTTCAGTGATCAACCCAGGGTTGAGTGGCGCATGCAATGATGATCTTTTGTCCACTTTTGGCATCACTTGAGCGCTTTGGCATCACCAGATTACAAAATTGATCTAAAAAAGTATTTACAAATGCTGTTTTCCTTTTTTTTCATTCAACCTGTTTTGTTTTCATTATTTTTTTGCTAATGGATGTATTTTGAATATTGTAATGCAGTTTCCTTTACTATCATTTATTTTTTTCTTCATGTTTCTTCTTATTATTTTCTCTTTCAAACACTATTGTTTGTTTTGTTTTGCATTTCGTCGTAATTTTTTTACAATTGTATAGATTGCCAATTATATTGTAAATCGTATATTGTTATAAAACTTAGGTAGAGAAATAATCTATCAAATGTCATGCGCAGAAATTTTTGTAAGGAATGTTTATTTCTTTAACTGTTTTTATTTTATTTATTTATTTTCTACTTTTCAACTTTAACTTCCCTCCTCTTTTCAGAACAGTGTGAAATATAATCATATTTAAACTTTGAAAAAACATAAACAGAAATATGACTTTACTTCCACTTTTTGAATCTCAAGTAAATTATTATACCTGGCATTACATTTTAAAAAATGCTTCAGCTATAAGTATTCCAACTCTCAGTTGATATATTATTAGATAATTATATATTAACAGACAACAATTCTGCAATGTTATTCAAATAAAATTAAATGGTTTTATGGCACGTGTAAGTGATATTATTATATTATTAAAACCAAAACCTTGAAGACCACATTCCACTGATGTTTTCCTCGGCTGATTCCTAATCCCTCTCTTTTGTTAACACGAAAATTCTGTTTTCCGGTTCAGACATGTAAACAGATTGCGTAAAATATTAAAATCTAAAAATAATAATGTTTTGAATAGCATATTCATTTAATGATACTCTATTTGTATTCTTTTCATTATAATTAAATCAACAGCAGAATTTTTCAAATCAAGAAATCTTTTAGGAATTCTTTTATTGGTGAAGTATTTTTGATGTCACCATTGTGATATTAAATGCGATATGTTGCGAATGTGGAAGTACGGTTGCAGGGGAAATAATCCGCCTACAGGTAAAAATGCGTCATCTAAGGAACACTCTAGGGGAAATGCACCAAAAATAAAGGAGAAACAGGAATTAAAAACTAAATTATTTATTATTAAAACATAATATGAGAAGTATTTACACGTTATTATTTACATTTTAGACAAGAGATATTTAAGGTTTGTTAATTACTTAAATTAATTATCAACTTGTACCTCGTTTAAAGATTAGTTACAGCCATCGCCCATCGTCGCCGTGCTAACAGGGAAGAGACCCCCGTAGCTCGTTATGCTCGCCTATCTATCGCATGTCCGTTCTTCTTGATTTCAAAAAGTCATTTCTCCGGATTAAAACATTATACTTGGTTTTAACGGAGAGCTTACACCTACGCATCACGTGATTAGCACCATGAGAAAGCGCGAGATCGTTATCTTCCGATATCTTTCCGCTGACACAACAATATTCAAATGAGCTTGTACACGGAAAGTGAAAGAATATTATTAGGAAGGAATTAGACTTACGCTTTTAAGCTAGACGGGAAAAATACAATTCCTACATGAATATTTCAAAATTCCAACTTTTACTTGATGTTGTTTACTGTAGAAGTTGCTCACATAAAAAAAACCACGAAAATTGAAAATTGCTAGTAAAACCACATAAGTTTTTATAAATAATAAAGCATTTTAGTGAAATTCGCATTCATTGTGCACTCTTTACTAAAGATATTTATAATTCGAATTCTTTTCTACTTATTTAAATTTTATCATATATCTAAGATATTTTAAGATTGGTAATTGGTATATTTTAGTTATCTTAAGTGTTGACTTCGAATTTTTTCATCACTCGCAATAAGCAGAAAAATAGAAGTTTTTATAACAGTATTTTTTTTGTTGTTGTTGGATCATATATTCGACGCTTCATAATTTTTCACAAATATTGGGGATAAGTTTTAATCATAATAGTTTTTCTTATTCGTAACAGCACAAAAATCTAAATTGTTTCCATTCGTGAGTAGTTTTATCTCTGTTTTTACTTACTGTTCGAACTCTCAACTACTCATGTAGTGCAATATATTCAAAGATTTAAAATGAATATTAAGAGTGCAATAATGCCCAATAGTGTTTCCTGAACTCAATACTTAAAGAAGTAGTACTGTATAACCAATTTTATTTTAAATACCTTAATTGGTTGTTTAAAAAAATGCTTGTCTACTTTTTCTAAGCGCGCTGCTCGCAAAAATTAGGAGATATTTCAAAATGGGTATGAATCGATAATACAAGGAAGCCTTTAATTTTTTAAAAACAAAAACATCAGAAAATCAAACTACAATTCAAAAGAAGTTATTTGATTTTGCACCTGGAAGACGTCTGGCAAACCGTTCAATGTCTTCCATCACATTTCTGTGGCAGAGGACACCACAAGAGTTGTTGGACAATCTGATGATGTCCATTGACAGAGGCTTCCAGAGTGTTTTTGCAGTCTTGGGTGACCAAACGCCCAACTGAACACCCAATGTGTGGCATTCTCGTCCAGTTCGACATGCTTCACTCCAGTCCATACGACACTTTCTACTCAGTTACGGTGATTGAGTTCGCATCTCCATTTGCATGACTGAACAACTTTCTTTGGCTAGTCACTTTTTTACTTTCTCGTATACGAAGTATACAAAGAGAAAGTATTGTAATCGTCAAAAAATTCGATCTCGAGATTTCGACGAATCTCTACGTTTTAGACCTCTATGAATCCGAAAAACACAATTTTGGAATTATGTCTGTGTGTGTCTGTCTGTGAACACGATAACTCAAAAACTATTAGAGCTACGGGGATGGAATTTGGTATGTGGTCTTTAAACATAATTCGTAGGTTTCTGTCAAATTTTGAACAAAATCCGTCAACGAGAAGTATGTCTGTCTATGTCCGCAGTCATGCGAACGCTATAACTCAAACTTGAATAGCTAGATGGATAAAATTTCGTACAAAGTTTTATCGTCATGAATGTAGGACCCGTATAAAATTTTGAACCAAATCCGTCAAAAGGTTGACTGTCTGTCGGTCTGTATAATCGCATCTCCAACGAATCCGCTGTCTCCACGCGCATGCATATTGGACGCAATCTTTTGTGCACGATATTTATTGAGTCCTGCTTGGCGCTTTTTTTCATCCGATTCTCCATGCGCATGCGTACTGGTAGCAATCTATGCACGCGGAAGGATTATGTGACTTTGTGCTTGAGCCAGCAAAAGTAGAAATCGGTACGCATTTAATCGGAACGCATCTCTTTGAATTTCATTCTTTACCTAAATATTTTCTGATAGTCATTGGATCCTGGGTTACAATAGGTTCGAATTTTTTTATCCGCGCGGGGGGGAGAGGAAACGGCACCTTTTTCGAGAAGTATACGAGAAAGTTTAGGGGAGGCCACTCCCGCTTATTTTCTTGATCTCATTTGTTTATCGAACAACTTTCTTTGGCTTGTCACTTTTTTTTATTTTCTTGTTTAATGGGAAAAAATCAAATGCTTCTTCTTTTTATCGCTTTACATTCATTTTAAAATGTCCTTTAATTTTTATGCAGTGTACATTGAATAAGTTGAAAATAAGCCATTTTTTTAATAATCGTTAAGGAATTAAATAAATTTAATTACTTTGTATTAATTCCTTAAGTAAATATTTACTTCAAGAAACGCTATTGGACATTGTTGCACTTAAAGTTTCTTTTAAATTTTTAAATATTGAGAGTTCTTAAGTAATTATTCGGGAAATTATTCCTACATAGCAATAATCGGCCTTTTTTGAAGAATTAAGCAAGAAAATAGCAGCTGAGGACGAATCTGATGCATTATATCTCGATGGAGAAGTGACTGAGTACAGCGACCTAAAAATTGATTCTGAGACTGACTTGGAGAACAATCCATTTCACGAAGAACATAGACTCAAACTCGAACACAAATGCTTGTATCATCCATCCATTCAACCTCTAATCTTATTATACCATAAAAAATAGTAATTAAATATTAATCTGTAATTAAATAAGCGTAGAGTTGGAAGAAACGAGATGGCGCATAAAGTGCGCCACCTGATCTCGGTGTTCTAAAAAGGTGCTTGTCCGCAAATGGTTATATGAATATTGACTTCAAGAAACTCTATTAGACATTGTTACACTTAATGTTTCTTTGAAATATTGAGAGTTCCTAAGTAATTAGTAAGCATGTACTAACTGTGCCCAAGTGTGGTTATGTGGGAAGTAAGCGAATTAGTGATGAATCGCTGGATGAGCTCTTATATGTAGAGATTTGCAAAATTCTTAAATGTTCGTGTTTTTCTTCTTTCCAGATGTACCTTCAAAAATACGGTTACATGAATGAATCGAGCTCCAATTCAGCATCCCTCATCAGTCAGAAGGCGGTTCAGACGGCGATCAAAGAATTCCAGAGGTTCTCCGGATTGCCCGAAACAGGTGATATTTTAATTCTTTCTTATGGATATCGATTTGCGTTTTTCATTTTAATCGTTAGGATCTGAAAATGTCTTTATTTTTGGCTTTCAGTAAAAACTTTATTTTCGTTCTTTTTGATCAGTATTTGGAGTGGAAAAATAGTGAAATATAGAGAGACAAACAAATTTGCTTCATCAATTTTAGTTTCTATTATGGTGAGCGTAACGATATTATTGAGATATTCCCTCATGGATTTTATATATGATTTGTTTTGTGTAAAAAGTTGGTTTTCTGGAGTAGGATAATGGCATTTTTATCATTTGCTCTTTGAATGCGATAACTGATACTTGAAAATATTATTTTTTCTAAGCGAACTAAATATGCATTCATGTATTCATATCTATTGTTTCAGAAATTCCTTAGATTTAAGCATTTTCCCGGAAAATACTGGTGTAATATTTTAGCTGATTTATAGTAAGGACAATACAAGTTTCATTTATTTCTGAAATGATATTTATATGAAAAAAAGCTATAAATAAAAAAATTATATACGCTTCGCATAAAAGACAAAAATCACATGTTAAAAAATTGTTTCATTTTTCAGCTTCTATCACAACTTTTATCATTTGCAACTACTAATTATTTATTTTTATTTTCATGATGAAGACTAGAAAAACTGGAAGGATTTTATTTTTATGGATTATTAACATTACTGAACTGAAAAAATTTATACGTCTGTCGAGTTTTACCGTAGCTTATTTTTCTTACAATATCCATTGAAATTTTTTAAGTTTCATTTATTTAGCAGAAGAAAAATAAAAAAATGTATGATAGAATTATTGAAGTTGAAATAAAAACTACCGAAGCTAAACTAAATCTAAACTAAGGGTGCTAGGAAACGACACTGACACTCGTAAAAACTACACAGTTGCATTTAAAAATAACATGTAATAAAAAACATCTATAAATAACTATGGTCGTTAAATCGACCTGAAAACGAACTACATTCCTTCAAGCCTACTCAAACAATACAAAATCGACGCTCCCAACCATAGTTCGAGATTAATTCTCATAGAGTCGAGAGCGCCCTCTTGTGATGAGGCAGACCACGGGTTAAACTCGAATGAATATTTTCCACAGAAGTGTCATAGCAACAGTAAGTGGCGCTGACGCTAGTTCTCTTGTTTGTATTATCTATAAGATTTCATATAAGTAGGGTTACCATACGTCCCGTATATACGGGATTGTCACCGTATTTCACTACTTTGTCCCTTTATTACTATTTGTCCCGTTTTATCCCTAAACTCCGCGTCATTGTAATTTTAAAATGGCTTGCACACAATTTCATAATTATGTGAAAGAAAGAAAAAAAATGAGAAAATCAACGTAAAATCGGCTTTAAAATATGTCTGGGATAAAAAGGATAAGCCTATCATCTTTTTTATTACTCTACGTGTCCATTTTATTAGATTGCTTAAACTTTATTTATTTTCTATCAGAATAAAATAAACCATAACCTACCCACTTTTTTCATGTTTTATTTATTTAATACTTAAATGTCGGTATCAATGCCTGGCAATTATATACTTTCGATAATTTAGCAAAAAACACAATGAAATAACTAACAAACATGTTGTTGACCGTGTCAACGCTGCAAATACGAGCGGGATGACTACAAAAGTGGGAAAACCTTCTAGCCTGTCAAAAACCAGGAAGAAATGTCTTCACTTTTTTAAAAGGGAGATTAAGAAAAAACAGCTGTAGTGATTTCGAATAAAGAATTCTGGTGTAGCTCTGGGGGTGGGGCTGCAGCCTGATAGCCACCCCCCTGGAGTCGCCACTGTAACCCTACATATAAGTCATCTGAGTATTAGACAGATATACCAATAAAGCCAAAATTAAAAAAAGAGGGTAATACAAGCAATCCTAGAGTAATTTGAAGTAAACGAAAAGCAAACAACAAAACAAGGAATCCATTCTAGTTCACTTTTTCAAGGGCTAAGAACTATTCGAAAGAATATTTAGGGAATTTTCTGTAAGAAGCAATCTTTTTAGGCTAAGACTCATCTGAGTATTATGGTTTTTCAGGGGAACTGGACAACACGACGCTCAGCATGATGAACATGCCCCGTTGTGGAGTGAAGGACAACGTCGGACACAGCGGATCTGCCCGAAGGAAGAGATATGCCCTTCAAGGTAAGAAACAACTCTCTAAATTACGTCACTTTTCCTATATTTGATACATCCGACCGGTTTTGAAATTTTCCTGCCGCACTTCCCCTATTGACGTAACAGCCCATGCAAATCAGCATGAGACTGTTCGAAGGGAAACTGGGTTTCTGGGTACTGACGACGGTTGACGAAATGGAATTAGTAATGAGAAGAAAATTCCATGTCTGATTAATGGCCAGTTGGTCGTGAAGATGTTAAGCCGGGAAACAAAATTCTGACCAGGATGCTGCGAGGGTTCTCGAGAAATATGCGTTTGCACCTCCCATTTTGAACTCTTCACCTGATAATGAAATGTTCGAGATGCTTTTTTATTGTTTTGTTTTGCATAGAATGAAGAAACTTGTTTTGCATAGAATGAAGAAACTTGTTTTCCCCATGACACTAGGGTTTATGAATAACACCACAACCTATAAATAAAATATATGTACATGCGTCAGTAATGTAGTAAACCTTTAATTTGGAAAAACCAGCGAGTGATTAGTTTTTAACTTAAGTTTTATCCATTTCCATCGGCACACCTATCTTCTACCCTTCATATTACTGATATATAATGAAACTTAACATTTCTTTATGGTGTATAGTGCACCAGCAAATTTTCTACTCTGCTTGCATGTTAGTACAACTACTGTACCGCAGAATTTCGCTCCCCTCACGTAGCTAATGTATGGAATCTATATTAAATCTGTAGATAGTTTTACTCCCCTTTCCTATGGTATGAGAAAGAACAGAAAGACAAGAACTATAACTCTAGAAGCTGTCAAAAAGAGTTGCATGTGTTTCTTTTTAAAAATATCCGTCTTAAATTTAAAATTTCGTCTGTATTTAAAATTTCGTCTATAGTAATTTCAGACTAAAGACCATATAAGATAAAACGTTATAAAGATATGATAAACTTTAAATATACATTTTTTGCAATAGAAATAAGCAAAATACATTTAGTTAGAACCTAGAATTTTTTTATGTTTCAGTGAATTTAAAAGCAGCAATAAAGTATTAATTATGTTCATTAATAAAATTATAATTAATTTCTGAGGAACTTGGCAGGAATAGAAACTTTTTTTGTTAAAATGATATTGATGAAAAAAATGCATTTTTATTGACATTTTTCGTGATGCTATTTATCCCTAAAAATTCCTTCATATATATATATATTTAAAGGCTAAATTTTTGTAATTTTTTGGCTATTTCTAATTTTTTTATAATGAATATTTTTAAAAGTAAATTTTAAAAATCATTTATTAAAAAATTTAGTTGAATAATCAAATTTGTTATTTCTGTCACTAGTACTGTTGGAACCTTTTGGTTATGCCATGTCTCTTCAATTTATATCTAGCATAAAAACATGCAAAAGTTTTTCTTGAAAGAAACTAGAAAAAATGAAAAATAGAAGAGAAAGATTAATTCTTTTTGCAGATCATTTATTTTTTTGTAGGTTTTCCTTTTCGCAGAGAAGTTGATGAGATAAGAAACGAGCGAAAACAAAAACACCTTATTAGAAAAATTTCCTTGATGCACATTCTATTTAGATTGAATATCATTAGTTATAAGAAAAATACATTAAGCGTCTAAGAAAAAGCTACATCAGATAAAACGCAAGTATTTCTGAAAGTAATATAAAATGAAATTTTCCTTGGAATAAAATTTTTATTTCAAATAATGTTTTTCTAACGGAAGGGAACGTCTTTTATAGATAAAGACAACATAAACGGTGAAGTTAAATAAGACTCGATCAAAAGCAATATTCCTTTAATCTACAAAATCAAAATGAGAAAATTTGAGAACTCGAACTAAAATCATCTTTGTAATTATCTTTGGAGTTGCATATATTCGTTTCTTCGTGTTTTATTCGAAAGGTGTAGCAGTTTTATTTTCGATGATAATTTACATGGCTGTGCACTTTAAATCATCATAGCTTTAATTATTCGTGCCTTTATTCGTGTATTTATTTTCCCATTTTAGTTGATATTTACTCTTAAAATAATACGGTATACTTATTAAAGTTTATTAAAATTATTTATGCTCTTTAAATTTCCCCTTTTTATCAGAATTAAAAAATTTAGAGTGCATCAAAACAGCCCCAGATGAATTAATAAAGAGAATATTTCTAAGGATAAAAAAGGCCTACTGAGACTCGGTTTTTGTTTACTGGATAATCTAGACTTATAAAAGGCAATGTTTGCGTGTGTGTGTGTGTGCGTTGTCCAGACGAATCTATTGCACTTACAGCCATGAAATTTGGCATACAGGTAGACGTAATGGTGTCTCGATGCACCTCCAATCCCGAATTTTAAAATTTATTCTAGAAAATTTTTTATTTAATGTTTTGTGTTGTTTTGGGTCATTTTCGGCACGTTTACGGCTGTAGTATCTTTTTCTAATTGTTACTGAGCATCTTTTCTAATGATCGTTAAAAAACTATAAATGCAGCATCGGATAGAACAATTTTCGTTCTAATGAAGTTTGTTTTAAATTTCCAGCATAATTTACTGAATTCTGAAATTTTTAAATAATTAACTTTTATGGTAATTTTTGATAAATATTTCTTGAAATTCTCTCATCTGACGTTCTAAGATTTCTATAATTTTCATTATTTTCGGCTTATAACTGGAACGTTTCTGTCGGATTTAAAACAAGAAGGGTTAAAATATCTTGTTCCGATTTCTTTAATTAATTTTTCCCTGGTCAGTTCAAACAGTTTTTTGCTAGCGAGATTTAACAGCGAGAGTTTCTCCGGACGATCCCAGAATGCATTGTTGCTTCCTCGCAGGAGGTAACGTAATATGCGTTTATTCCCAGCCTGCATTTCTACAATCCGATTCCTGCCGGTGACGTCATTAATTTCGTGTCATTGTCGAGAGGAAAAATAAGCGGGAAAATCAGTAATGTGTATCTTTTGTTATCAAAACTTTTTCGAGTCATTGTGGGCATTTTTTTTTTTTCACGTTTTGTGGAAGTCCTGATTCCACGGGCAACGCCGTGCGCGTACTGCTAGTTACTAATATGGCGAACAAAATGTGACATTGGTTATTTTTAAACAATCTGAGTAGGATATGGCTGTCGCCACTGCAGCAAACAAACTGTGAAAAAAATTCGAAAAAAATAGTTCGGAACATCGTAACATGATAAGGCTTGATTTGTTAGTCTTGTCTTCGTCTGGATTGTTTGCTTCGGTCATTGCATTCTGTGCGTAACGATTTTTACATCTCGCAATTCACAGAAAGAATTTTTGCCCGCTCGTCCATCTGGATGTCCGTCTTACATCAACTCTTTATAAGGTGAGCAACTATCCTCCTTTTGTAAGTTCTGTTCTTCCTCAAAAAGTGTCCTTCTAAATGTCCTCCTTTTTAATATTTGGAAATAGAAGACTGAATTTAAATTCAAATTCTGAAAAATTAATACAAAAGGAAAATAAACACTATGAAATTAATAAAAGATGGTGGGAATATCCAGCCATTTCAAAACTGAAAATTTTTCATGTGAAAGTTTATTCTTGTTCAGTTTTCGTTGCACTGCCCTAGAATTAAAGCGGCAGTTGAAAGGGGATTTTCACTCGCTATTGATTTTCGGACATGTGAGAAATCGAGATTGAATGTTGATTCCGTCCACAGCACTTGCCGCTAAATTCACTATGAAGTATATTCCTTGTTAGGATATTTCTAATATATTGTTAGATGATGATACACTGACAGAAAATATTCATTCTATGGAAAAGAACTCATTTAAATAATAATTAATAGGCATGTATGCATAATTACAATTTAAAACGTTACAAATATTTTCATTATGCATTTATCATATTGTATTCTGTATTATTGTTGCAATGAACAAAATGATTCTTTTATTTCCGATATTTTTTTCTTCAACTTGTGTCCTTTTCATCGGAAAAAAGTTGGTCACCTTACTCTTTATAATACTAGTTTTTTTCCGTGTGTCTGTTTGTTTCCATCAATGAAAGATTTTCGCATCACCAGACCTGGTGTCCAGTATACCGGATATCAACTTTGAACTTCTCCTATTAATTCAATAATCGATGAAATTATATGCTGTTTTTTCAATTCCTACTATTAGTTCACACTCTCCCTATATATATTTATATATCTTATTCAAATTTTCAATCGTTAATGAAATACTTTTTATTCATCCACTCAAGTTCAAATACATTTTTTTAAACTTGTAGTGGATGACACTTGATGTTAATACAGTTTTTTCAAATATTCATTCATTAATTAAATTTATTTAATTTTTAGTTTTATATGGGAGAAAAAATTTCTAAAATAAAATTTTTCTTTGTTGACCTAAGTAGGAATTGACTTTAAAATTATTTTATTACTTGATTCTTGCAAAAAAAATCTTCGTTTCGGGAATGGAACAATTTCATTTATTTAGCTTTCCCAAAGCAACTCCAGAAAATCTTCGTTCTTCGCAAAATGGAATTCGGTGGTGAATTTTTGTCTTTCAAGCAATTTCTTGCATTTTATCCTTTCTTCACCATTTAAAATGCTTGTGCAATATTTTATTATCCTTTGGAAACCATTTTACAGTGAAATTTGTGATTGTTCGTCTTTTTTCAGATGAAATATCCGGTATTGTCCGGATGCCGGACGTAGGATAACTTTTTTAATTTTCCACCTACGGGCTTGAAATTTTATTTGAGATACCCTTTGCAGTAACACACAGTACACCAAAGTAAAAAAGTCTCGCTTCATTATTTTGTAATTCAGATTGAAGGGGCTAATTTGCAGACTGCAGCCAGCCTAAACACATTATCATTATGTTAAAATACATCCAAGAGATATTGAAAACTATTTAAGAACTCGAATATTTTCCGTTTGGTTAGAAAAATCATTGACTGTGTCTTACGAAGAAGATTAAGTATGAAATGCCTTTTCAAATAATATCTCAAGATAACTTATCATGTGATGTTATGCTACTTCAATGATTCATCTTTTTTTCTTCAAGTAGAAAAGGAAGCTGATTCAAGTCATGCAAGAAATCGAAGGTCATGTTAATAACCTTGAGAGCAAGAGGAACAAAATGGAATAACATGAGAATTAATCAACAATGCATATTTTCAATCAACAATGTATATTAACACTAGTTAACTTAATATTAAAACGGTTAAACAACTGTTTTATTACAATTAAAAAATGCTTTTAAGGAAAATTTTCAAATATTCCTTATGCAAGTTGGCATTGCCATTAAACGATTTATAAATTTTTAAGGATTTTGTGAATCTTGCATGAGCCTTATTTTTGAATCTTGGCTTGGTACCTTTCGTTTTAGCCCGACTAGGATTCAGATTGGTATTATATTCACTACTCAAGTTCGAACCTGAACAGCAAATAATAACTGTAGTCCGAAATTGCCTAGTTTTATTCCCAAGGTTAATTCCTAATGAGCTTCCTGAAGATAAATATATTTATAAAAATGCATAAATATATATTTATAAAATATAAATAAATATAATTTATATTTATAAAAATTTATACACGATTAGTTTGTAGACTGTGCGCCCATTTTTACTTTCTCGTATAAAGAAGTATACAAAGTATTGTAATCGTCAAAAAATTCGAACTCGAGATTTTGACGAATCTCCACGTTTTAGACCTCCCTGAGTCCGAAAAACACAATTTGGGAATTATGTCTGTCTGTGAACACGATAACTCGAAAACTATTAGAGCTACAGGGATGAAATTTGGTATGTGGTCTTTACACATAATTTGTAGGTTTCTATCAAATTTTGGACAAAATCCGTCAACGGGAAGTCTGTCTGTCTGTATGTCCGAAGTCATGTGAACACTAACTCAAAAACTTGAAAAGCAGATGGATAAAATTTGGTACACAGTTTTATCGTCATGAATGTTGGTCCGTATAAAATTTTGGGCCAAATCTGTCAACGGGCTGACTGACTGTCTGTCGGTCTGTATAATCGCATACTTGTTCACTTATGGAACGAACTCCATGCGCATGCGTACTGGTAGCAATCTCTGGTAGCAATGCATGTGCACGCGGAAGGATTACGCCACTTTGTTCTTGAGACGGTAAGAGTGGGAAATCGGTTCGCATTTAATCGCTACGCATCTCTTTGAATTTGATTCTTTACGTAAATATTTTACAATCACTATAATGTACAATTGACCGCGTCACTGCTTAAATAACCATATGGTTATAGTTGCAGGGGCATGGAGTGGTGTTATGTTATAATCTACAATGAGAAACCTTCTGATAGTCATTGGATTCTGGATTACAGTAGGTTCGAATTTTTTATTCCTCGCGGGGGAAGGGGAAACAGCACCTTTTTGGGAAAGTATACGAGAAAGTTTAGGGGAGAACACTCCCGCTGGTTATATATCATTAAACGACTGCATTTGCATGAAAAATTGGTCGTTATAAGAAAGGCTACAAATGCACGAAACGCAAAACACTTTGTTTGCTCTATAATAACGAGAATAAGAATTATTTTTTCTTTTTACTATCTAGTCTCATCTTGCTAATAGACTGGTTGCTCTTGCAGCGTGCGCATTTGTCACATCAAACATCTACTTCATAAGGAAGTGCGATAGAATTGGAAGTGCAATATTGTGAGACATTACCTCATTAAAAGAATAATACAGGACGGGTCTTACCTTACACTACAAAACGAAATTTCTTGTACATAATAAAAACAAACTTATTATCAACGTAAAAAACAATAAAGACGCCACAAAAAGTAATTTCATTTTCCATTTTTTATGATTCATAATTCTGAATTGGAGGCCAGCGTCTCGGCTCGTAGAAAAACGTGCAGCGGATATCCTTCTCCAGCCTATTCTTCGGCCTAGAGTGACCACTTCAAATTTCCTTTTTGTTCTTCCTCTTACCTTCGCCAAATTAACATAACGCCCGTCTTATTTTTTGTTCTAGGCAACCCTGGGGAGCATCCCCCGCGACCTTAATTTCACGTTTTCTTCGCCTGTGACGTCAACTCGTTTCCGTCGGCTTTTCGTCGATTTGTTTTCTCTTCATCCGACTTATCCCCGGATTCGGAATGAGTCACCCGTGTCCATTAGTTTGGGCATCACGTTGTAATGACAAAGCAATCGCTGGCTCCCTTGTTATACTTCTTAAGCCTTTCTTGTGATGGTTAGTTGGAGCAATGTGTAATGATGACTCGATACCTATGCTGAATTTTGTGCTGTGATTTTGCTGTCATTACTGTAATCAGATTGTTGATTAACGAAACATGAATTAAAATTAAACAATAGAATAATCCGATACCGATGAACAACATTTTGACTTTAATATTTTTCCTTTACATTTTCATAACTAAAAACTCTAAATATTTCATTAACCTCAAACGATTAATTACTGTTACCATTTTATTTATATTACATATTTTGTAATTGATTGTCTATTTATATTATCAATGTTTCAAGAGTTTGTTTTTCAGGAATGGCAACATTGTTTTAGTGGAGTAGAAAAATGTCTTTAGAATTTGAGTTTAACTTTGTATTCTTCATATAATGAAAACGGCAATTAAAGTCGGTAAACTGGAGATTTTTTATTTAGAGTATGAAAGAAGAGTTTATTTTAGTTTTAGAGTAATAATTTAGAGAGTTTTAAACAACCGGTGCAGAATTTTATGTTTCAATTTTGCTGTTGCTGACGCTGTGAGTTTGCTGATTAATCAAACATGAATTAAAATTAAATAATTTATTGATACCTCGGTAGAGTTTTGTGTAATTTTGTTGCCATTAATAATTAACATTAACTTAACTTATTCAAAAATGTCATTTACTTTTAAATACAGTAAGATCATATTCAAAACTATTCAGAGGTGGTGCCGGAACGCACCGGAACCGCGTTCCGGCACTGCTTTTTTACTTTCTCGTATACGAAGTATACAAAGAGAAAGTATTGTAATCGTCAAAAAATTCGAACTAGAGATTTTGACGGATCTCCACGTTTTAGACCTCCTTGAGTCCGAGAAACACAATTTTGGAATTATGTCTGTCTGTGAACACGATAACTCGAAAATTGTTAGAGCTACAGGTATGAAATTTGGAATGTGGTCTTGACACAAGTTTCTAACACGTGGAAACGACATACAAACTGAAATACAATAATCCGAGCAGGATCAGAATTCGCCAAAAGTGAGAAAAAGGAACAAAAGGGAAGAAAAAAGCGCCAAGCAGGAGTCCGTCATGAAAGACGCTTAATATCATGCACAGACGATATCTTCCAGTACGCATGCGCGTGGAGAAAACGGATTCTTTTCAAAAGTAAATTATACAGACCGACAGACAGTCAACCCTTTGACGGATTTGGCCCAAAATTTTATACGGACCTACATTCATGACGATAAAACCGTGTACCAAATTTTATCCGTCAAGCTATTCAAGTTTTTGAGTTATAGTGTTCACATGACGGCAGACGTACGGACAGACAGACTTTCCGTTGACGGATTTTGTCCAAAATTTGATAGAAAACTGCAAATTATGTTTAAAGACCACATACCAAATTTCATCCCCTTAGCTCTAATAGTTTTCCAGTTATCGTGTTCACAGACAGACATAATTCCCAAATTGTGTTTTTCGGACTCGGGGAGGTCTAAAACGTGGAGACTCGTCAAAATCTCGAGTTCGAATTTTTTGACGATTACAACACTTTCTCTTTGTATACTTCGTATACGAGAAAGTAAAAAAAAAAGAGAAAATGGGTTTCTTATAACTATAAATATATCTCGCTTAACATGCAACGCCACCTATCTCAATATTTTGAAATTTCGAAAAGGAAAGAAATACTCGATTTTTCGCAACCAAAAACGAATATTTATGAATTTTTTTTCACATCTGATTGGAACATGCGGTCTCATCTTTGTATCGGATATTTAAAAAATGCAGAATTATTCGTTATTGGTTGCGAAAAATTGAGTATTTCTTTCCTCCTTTATATTACAAAAAATTGAGAAAGGTTGGGTTGCAAGTTAAGTGACGATATATGCCTTCTGAGAATATATTTGCTGGCTTTATATTCTGTAGTTAGCAAAAAGTCTTATTCTCTTAGCTAAGGATTAGATTTTGCAAGAAACGTGTCTGGACTAGTTGTTGAAAAACTATTTTATTCGAAATTCTGTAGAATATATTTATGAGCCGTTACAATTACGAAATTTTCGCCTTCTCCCGAATTCTCAGAAGGTTAATCTTCTAGTTATAATATTAGAACTTTTCTCGGTTATATCGCTACAAAAAGATTTATCTTTCACATGGTAAAAAAAAGTTGTATTAATTTATTATAACGTATAAATATAATTCAGTAAGTCTTTAAGCTTTAACTAAAACACTTATTTCGCCATTAACGTTTCATGTTATAGATGAGTTATTTTTTAAAGGATCCAACCTTTTCCATTTGACACAAAACGGCTAGTTTATTTTATGTAGGATTGCGCTATACATTAAACCAGAGGATTTTCAATCGGTTATTCTTGAAGTCAGCTGCCGTACAAAAAGAGAAAATCATATCTGATATTAACCACTTAACTGAATAGTTTTCTTTGCTATCTAATAAGATGACCCCTCCTGTTTTGGAAAGGGGCTGTCTTTTTCATTTATCTAAGAAGGCATAGGATACTTAAGATATTTATGGATCCTACATATTTTTGTGTCAAATTATAAAGCTAATTAATGATTCAATTTTAGGTTATGACTAAAATTTCGATAATTCGATGCACGAGTATTCTCGGGCTGTTAAGTTAAGCGGTTAAGTAATGCAAATTAATGTTTATAATTTACAACCTTGGGTTTTAGAGCGTACCGTGCTGAGGTGCAGAAAACCTGGTACTTTATACTTGCACTTGAAGCCACATGGTTCCACATTTTCATTATTTCAGAGAAAATTTCTATTCTCTTTGCTTAGGATTGGAGATTTTACGAGCAACATGTTACAACTTTGCTACGGGTCAGAGATTTTAAAAGCTCTTTTGGTTCCAGAGCATCCCGAACTGAAATGCAGAAAACCTGGCCACTTTAGGTTTGGAGTCGCCACGTTTTCATTCCAAGATTAAAATTCCTGTGAGCAAGAAAATCTACCCACTTCAACGAAACGAAGTTTTTGACGTATTTGACATCATTTCGCCTACATGCTGTCTTAAATATATAACCTTCTGAACAATATAAGGTAGGTAGGAACTCGCTTACCGACGATGTGATGCTATTGTTGTCTTCCGGTTAGATGACTGGACATTCAACTGCAGTTTCTCACTTTCAAGAATATCTTGATGATCCGACCAGATTCTGAAAAAAAAAAAATTCTTGCTCAGTGGGCGCTTTGAATGATAACCCTGCAATTCAGAATGAACTTCCTGTCGTACAAGTTGTTGAAAGATACGAGAAGCTCTTTTCGAATAGCTATATATTTATTTAACTACGTTGTTGAATTTCCATTTGCAATTTCTCATACACTAGAATATCTTGATGACCAGCCTCTGTTTTGACATTTTAGTTTGTGGGTGTTTTGAGTGATAACGTTGCAATTTTGAATATGCTTCCCATCGCTCAAGTTGTTGAATGATACAAGATGTTCTTTTCTGAGTCGTTTCCTCTTTGTTTAGGAGTATTTATTCACTTCAGATAGGTATAAAATGATACAAGGGATATAATGTTTCCTATGAAATTATAGAGAGCCAATTAGAGAAAAAGAATAAGAAGAAAAATTCTAATATCAAAGAGAAAAAAAATATGCCATTATGTCACTTAGAATGCTTTTAATCAGCAAACAAATTATAACCTTGAATATTTCATTATGTATGAAAGGTTATCATTTGCTCGGCGTTGCCAAATTAGGACTCTTAATCCTAAGAAAAAAGAAAGACAAGATTAATTGCTTCATTCGACCATTATCAACAAGAATATCGTTTTACGAAAAGGTTCGTAGAAAAATAAGAATACTCTGTTGGGCATAATCGCATTTTGCACTAGGTAAATACAAGGCGGCTTTCTTGGGTATTTCATTTTGTAATACTTAGTATCTGATGGTTAAGCATTCTTTAAAAGTATGATTAATTTAACATGTGGTGGCCAAATGAGTTCTTAAAAAACACAATTTCTGTTTTATCGTCATGAATGAATGTATCGCCAAATAACCACTTTATTGCTGAGGTAAGACTAAAATTAATTTTCTCAGATGCGCAATTCTAATTACATATTATTCAAGGGTTAAGTGTGAATTTATGAGGTTTTGGGAGCAGAAAGACATTAATTAACATATATTGTGGTCGTGAGATCTTCGATTACTATTGGGATTTTTTGAAATTCTACCAAGAATTCTTGTCTTCGGAGTTATGACATTAATTTTTGAAATTTGTGGTTTCCTACACGTGTTGTATTGTGTGAAGTGAAACTGCATCTGTAGTGACTGACATTGTTTACCGAGAACATAACCTCAAAATTATTAGCTTAAGTATAGGGCTAAGTGGAAGTTAGTTAAGTGGTCAGATGACTCAGTTTGATGAATCACTTACCACGCTTCTGAATTGAAGATGGAAACATTGCTTGTGCCAGCGATTTTATTGAAAGGACCAATTGTATCTAGAAAATAAATTGGCTTTTCTTTCAGAAAATTTTTGTACGCTTTGTAATCTAGTGGTTACGAGGCTGAAGTGGGAATGGGTTGATTTTTTATCAGCTCTTCTGTATATTATATGTGTGACATGCGTCAGCAATTTATCAACGTTTGTGTATAAGTCGGATAATATTTGTTGTTGCCTTTTGAGAAGTACCGAATTGTGGATATTATGCCAATTATTATCACAGTTCACTTGTTAGTTTAATAGGCGGTAGCCCGAGTACAGTCAATACATTCTGTTTAAAATAAATAAAAGTTTCTACAAGTATTTGGAACGTTTGAAATCCATGAATATGACTTTCATGAATTTCGAAATTCCCGCTAATTCAGAAAGGAAATCTGTATATATTATTGCTTATCTACAACATTTTTAATGTGTAAAGGTTTTGAAATATACTTAAATCCTGTATATCCCACAGAAACGCCATTTTTAAACAAAAAAGAAAGTAGAACTTTATTTTTAACATTTAACTGTTTTAATAAATAATTAATAAATCAACAGTAAGTACATTTACTGTTATAATTTTTTTTTATTATTTTAAAAATGACTTCTGTAAATAAGTAAGCAATTTTAGTAAACAGTATCGCATCACTTTGATCTGACCGCGGTTCAAAATTACGAAGTCCGTCCCCAAAATAGCCCTCGTGTTGCTTTAAAATGGGACGTTAATATAACTAAAACTAAAAAAAAATCGTCACTTTGAATACAACAGTTGTACGATAAAACTTCAAAATAAACTCTGCAATTCATATCTAATGGGTTCAAACTTTTTTTCAGAGAATTTTTTTATTGCTTTTTTATTGAATACAGCAGTAATGTCCGCGAGTGCATTAAAGCCCTTAAAAATTGTTCACTTACGAGCACTGTGAATACAAGGTACGGTCACAGTTAGCATACGAAAACAATTTGCAAATAAATTTTTTTCGCAATTTTTAGTTTTGAATTATAGATGATATTTTAACAACTTGGTTATATTCAAAAAAATTCAAGGGACCAGAAGAATATCCGTACTATCGATGAATTCGAATTAAAGACGTTCGAAAAGTAGGGTTGCCATACGCCTCGTATATATGGAACTGTCACTGTATTGCACTGCTATGTCCCGTTTTATTTCCGTACTGTATACTCTGCGTCATTATAATTTTAAAACGACTGGCGCCCAATTTTATAATTATGAGAGAAGAAAATGATATAATTAAGAAAGTAAAGTCAACTTTAAAATATAACTGGACTAAAAAGGATTAGCCTAACATCTTTTTTTATTATTCTACGTGTTCTTTTTATTAGATTGATTAAACTTTATTGATTTTTTTCATCCCCATTAGTAAAATTAGTAGATTATTAGTTAAATATACCGTTACCTACCCACTTTTTTCATGTTTTATTTATTTAGTACTTAGACGTCCCGAATCAATGCTTGGCAATTATTGCAAGCGTATCGAAAGATTCTGTTGCATTTGAACTGAACATCTAAACTAAAACCTTGAAAACAAGTAACGATCCCTTCAAGATCATCAATTGTAGTAGGCATTACAAAGAGTGCAATCATGTTTAATAAGTCCTAACTATTTACTAATTTATTTATTTAAAGAAAAGCACATTACAGAGAACTCCATTTACAGAGTGCTATAAACAACAAACACACAAAGAACAAAAGCCACAACGAGTAAATAAAAAAATGCGCTAGAAAATAAAGTTAAACACAGAGAATGCACAAAGTCATAAAAATTTTGCAAACCCATATATAATTAAAAACGAAAACACATAATCACAAAAACATTAAAACACACTATGATTCTAAAAGTCGTATTTATAAAAAAAAAAATTAAAGGACCATTTCCAAAAGGCAAGGGTTAAAAAGTCAAAACACGCAAGCACCGAATCCTCTAAAAACACACCGGGAGTTTAAAAATTTAAAGACGTAAATACACACTTGAGATACTAATGATAGCAATAAGGCTTTCATTTTCTATCATCGATCCCTGATATCAAAAATTTAATTAGTTCTTATGCGATAATAGGATAACTTTCCTTTTTCTGTTGCAGGCAGCAAATGGCGCGTGACGGATCTGACTTACAGAATCAGCAAATATCCTCGGCGATTGAAGGACAAGCAGAAAGTAGACAAAGAAATCGCCAAAGCATTCAAGGTAACTATCTGCCTGCTTTCTATTTGCCTGCATTTCGATCTTCCTACTGTTGTTTTCGCTTTCAGCCACCCATCCTTGTGCCGAACGAGCAGCTGTTATGCGAAAGCATAACACTGTATCATACATTGTTTAGACCGCAACTTTTCCTTGAAAAAGAGGGAAAAGCTAATTAGCAATCTCTACTTCCGTTGTTGGGAGTTTGAGGTTAAAAGGTGCATTTCGACACCTCCTTCTACTTCCGCGTTTTCTTAACTGTAAAGAAAAATTTAATTTCATATTTTAATTATACAATCGAAGGTAATTTAATCGAAATGTTGAACAGATTTTAATAAAACCTGAAACTTAATTTTGTGTCTAAAAGCATAATTTTAATGTGCTCGTAAAAGATTTCAGGAGAGACAATTAATAATTTCCATTGTTTCAATCATGAATGCTTTAATAATTATTAATTGGTTTTGTTTTTAATTATCATTTTTTGATCTTTGATATTAATTATTTTCAATTCAACATGATCTATAGATCATTAATTTTTATTAATTTCTTATGTTCTCTTATGGCTCTGATTTACTACCTGTTGGAGACATTAATTAAAAGACCCTGAAATTTTTTAGAGTATTATACAAAAATTTCAATTAATAACTGAATAGTCTAAAAAAAATTTATAAATTTATTTAGATTTTTTTTGTTTTGTATGATTGCTTCTAAATATTATTTCATGCGTATTTTGTATGTTCAAATTAAATCTATTTTATTTATAATGAGTTGTTATAGATTAATATTATTGAAATAGAAATTCTCGGTAATTTCTTGCGATTTATATTGAAATAATTTTCCTCAAAACCTTCTTTAATATGCCAGACATAAGCAGTATTATTTTTATTTTCGTCAACAGCAAAACAGTTTTCTGTCTTTCCTCGCTTTTGCACGAAAAATTGCAAAACATCCTCAAAACTTATCGGGTTCATCAGGACCATTGTTATTTTGACATCATTAGAAAGATGGACTCTTTATTAGCGATAAGATACATATTTTTTAATGCATTATCATGAAAATTACATAATTTTTACTTCATATAATCTAAACGTCTTCATATCCATAAACCGCTTAATGTAATTAAAGAAGATTGTGTCGTCTGTGCTTTTCAATAACAGCAATAGACATCCTATGTCTGTCTTGAATAAGTAATATCTTTAATAATAATATTAATACAAAAATTTCCTCTTTTGTCGTCATGAAGAATTCATCGTGTAGAGGTAATCATTAATTTTTTATCCCTATCTTGTCCTTCTTCCTCCCACGTCTATTAGATGCCCATGGTAACAAAGCCCAGAGGTTGAAGACCTTCATCAAATATTTAGCGTCGATCCTTTCAATTTGTCTTTGGGTGAAACTGTAGCTCAATTGCTGGAGTGCAACGCGGAACACATGCCAGCTATGAATCGAAAGCTGCCGATTTAGAGGACAATTTTAACATTCACACCATTAGGAACTGTGTTTCCTGCCTGTGAGTAATGGTCTGTAGCATGATTCGTGTTCTGTGTATCATCTGGAGGTCAGACATTTGTATAAGTGATCATTTAACTGATGTAGTTAGAAAGGAGCTGAAATTTTAAATTGCTTGGTGGGCTGTCACAAATCTTTGTCTCTTTGCATTTATTTTTACTTTCTCGTATACGAAGAGAAAGTATTATAATCGTCAAAAAATTCGAAATTGAAATTTTGACGAATCTCCACGTTTTAGTCCTTCCCGAGTCCGAAAAACACAATTTTGGAATTATGTTTGTCTGTCTGTGAACACGATAACTCGAAAACTGTTAGAGCTACGGGGATGAAATTTGGTGTGTGATCTTTACACATAATTTGCAGGTTTCTATCAAATTTTGGACAAAATCAGTCTACGGGAAGTCTGTCTGTCTACGGTCATGTGAACACTATAACTCAAAAACTTGAATAGCTAGAGGGATAAAATGTAGTACACAGTTTTATCAACATGAATGTAGGTCCGCATCAAAGTTTGGACCAAATCCGTCGAAAGGTTGATGGTCTGTCGGACTGAATAATCACACACTTGTAAAAAATTATATCTCCTAAACCCTTTGGCTTAGATAAATTAAAATTGGTACGACGGTTGCTAACATTAATTATAGATCTGTGCCCAAATTTCGTTCCAATCGGTTAAAAAAAAGGTTAATCCGAGTAGCAATCTCTGTGTACGCGGGAGGATTACGTCACTTTGTCCTTGAGCCGGCAAGAGTGGAATTTTAACCGGCACGCATCTCTTTGAATATGATTCTTCACATAAATATTCTACAATCACTATAATCTACAATGACAAACCTTCTGATAGTCATTGGATTCTGGGTTACAGTAGGTTCGAATTTTTTTATCCACGCGGGGGGAGGGGAGAAACGGCACCTTTTGGGAGAAGTATACGAGAAAGTTTAGGGGAGACCATTCCCGATTATTTGCATAGAACACCTTATACTACCGTTTCATTCCATCTCCTTTAATTATAATGCGGATCCAGTTGCACCTTCATCCAAATACATTTACACCTTCTCCTCGACTTACGACCTCAAAACAAAATTCAAAATGAAACTTAAAATCCGGTTTTTGGTGACAGTACGAACAATATAATACATATTATGAATTTTCACTTTATGTACAATAATTATACGTACATAGGTTGAATATTTGTGTTTTATGTACAATTTTTATAACCCTTTTGAATGAAAATAGTGATGGAAAACATAAATCTGACTTATGGCCTGCCAGTCGGGACGAAACTTGGTCTAAGTTGAGGAGGGCCTGTATTTAAGCTATTTTCATACGATACAAAGATCTTAAGCTTATCAAACTATTCTTATAATTTTTTTATTAAAATATTGAGCGTGTTATAATTTATTTTTGCTGTTGAACGGAATTCTGCAAGCGTTTCTTCCATTTAAAAATTACTGCGCTTTTAAATTATAGTTTATTAATAATTTATAATAGACACGGAAAATTTTATATTTTGTATAAAATTCACTTAATCTGTAGACAGCTGTAATAAAATACAGTGATTTGTCATTGATTCGTGGTCCGATTTTAAAGCTAAGTTCTTTGGGATGTACGTCATAACTTTGATTAGAAAATGGACGACCAGCGTGATATCTGAAACAGAACGCCATTCTCCGTATTTCCCCACCCAACGTGAGGGCTTTGAACCACGTGAACAGATTTAAAGCATACAAGGATCTACGACTAGAAGAATTGTGCCCGTCTGAGACTTACTTTTGGCTCGCCAACCATATTTCAGAACAGATTAACTCGTGAAAGATGAAATACAAACCACATACACATTTTTAGCAATAACGTCCATCCGCTACTTTGAAGATCCTATAATTTAGTGAAAAGATCAGTATTCATAACGTTTCCCAATATTCAGAGAAAAAGTTTTACGCAAAATAAACAAAATTATTCAACAAGCAGATTTCCGAAAAATAAATTAATTCTAGTATAACTCCTATTTGATATTAAATCATCCAAGAGGCTGTTTAATCATCTCTTTGGAAGGTTGCCAAATTCAAGTTCGAAAAACCGAACTCATGAATCAATCAATTTATCCGCAGAGAACTGATCCTTGAAGTGAGAGTAATGAATCGGCATAAATAAAAAAAAGAAAGAAAACTGCTAACTCGGAAAACATGTCTGCGTTCTTTGACGCCATAACAGAAATTGGATTTGCGCGTTCGTTAATGACGCAGGCTAAACAGGCGGAGTTATTTTTAACTCCTCCCAGAGGGTTACGAACTTTTTAAGATGATTATATATGAACCTATTATGAAAGCAGATCCCGAACTGGCGATCTTGAAGCTGAAACTGCCTATAGTTCACTAAGATCCTATGAAATGACCGGCAAATGTTAATGTTTAGTTTAATTGAGGACTAAAAGTTCTAAATATTGTAAGTGCCAGAAGGGAAAATGTTGGAAAATCACAAAAACTGTTCATTTTAGAAGTAGAAATGCTCACACTAGCGAACTCTTTACACCCTCTTTTGAACTACTTAGAAAAACTACCAGGCTCTTTTCACGTTTACTGCATTATATATCATTGTCCCCTCATCACTTTAACACAAAAACGGCGTTTGAATTTTTTTGGGGCGCTTACATCTTTTGGTCTTCAATTATATTAATGCCCCATTTTGGAGCTTTATTATATGTTTGGCGCAGCAAAACCAAATCTTGCGCCTTAAAGCCCCACACCAACCAACCAACCCATTTTAAGCTGCGCAATTTAAGCTGGATTATTTTAGGAATGAAATGTTTATGAGTAACTGTCACAAATTGCCAGATGTTTTTTAACTTCCTTTGTAAACAGATTCTTTTGATTTTACGTCTTCCACCCTAATTCTTAAATTAACCCTTTGAGTACTCAATTATTTGAAGATTTTTATGCCCATGGGACGGATTTAATTTGTCGCTATATGGATTAATATGTAAAAGTAATACATTTTATTTGGAATATACTTATATTGGTGATATATATTTTTGAAACGGCATTTTAGTTGCAAAATATAATAAATATATAAATGAAACAAAATATTTATATTTATATAGAACAAGAACCAACTTAGTCTAATAATTTTGTACCGTGTGGTATTTTTCAAAACATGTTGGTAAATGCAAAGGTACCTGGCATTGTTTGCATTGCGAAGTGGTTTCTTTTCTTATTTTATGTTTATAACATACGCGACGCCGTTTTGTAGGGTGTTTCTTTAATTCTGTTGCCGGAATATTCTCCGGAAAATGTGCCCAATTTTTCGCTTGCAAACGATGTGGCGCATCGCTACTTGTAGGACGCCAACGGATATTATAATGTGGCAGGACCACTTGCGCCAATAATTCTTCTTAAATTCAGATGACGAGTCTCGCTCGTCCACCGTAACTTCGCCCAAGTAAGCAGATGACGAGTCTCGCTCGTCCACCGTAACTTCGCCCAAGTAAGCAGATGACGAGTCTCGCTCGTCCACCGTAACTTCGCCCAAGTAAGCAGATGACGAGTCTCGCTCGTCCACCGTAACTTCGCCCAAGTAAGCAGATGACGAGCCTCACTCGTCAGATGTACCCAAAGGGTTAAGTACTGTTTACAATATAAAACATTTTCGAGGAAAGGGAAAGAAATCATTGTTATTTCAATAACTATATCTGGTGTAAAACTTCAAGTGCTTGAAATACGATGTATCTATTTAAAAGTCTATTGTAAAAAGATAACTATTGTTGAGTAATCCGATCCTTCGCTCAAGGTGTTTGTTTCATACGTCCTTCTCTTGTCATCTCATATTGGGAGTTGTTGAACCGTGCTAATACATCCGCCTTACTATCTATTTAAGTCCTTTATTTGGGCCGTTCATCGCTAGAGTGTAATGGAGCCAAGGCTGTCGTGGTGGACATTAAGCTGATATTTCTAATCTGATACGTATTAATAAAACAAATCTATTGTAATGGCTCTAATTGAAAGAAATCTAATTTGAAATTCCGCAGTCTTTTTCTCGGAACTGATAGTAATCATACTTAATACATGGATGGAGAGGATTACTTATGCGCAGGAAGCTTGTGGGTAAACATGTTTGATGAGCCATGTATATTTCATGCTTCCAAAATATTGCATTTGTTATTATTTCCTTTGTTATTATTTTTCTTTCATGCTGTTGATAAAATGATCGGATTTTATGAATTTTTAATCCGGGCGCTTTCAACCTGAGTGCGTAATCAGGCATGCTAGGCTGCAAGGAAGTGCAGGGGTATTTGATAAAATCCACAAAAAAATGTAAATAAATAGAAATTAAAATTAAGAAACATGGAAATAGTTAATTAGTTTTAAAAATACGGAGAGACAAAGGAAAATAAATAAGTTATTTTTCTGTTATTTTTTTCCTTCTGGCTGATTCATTCATATTGGTCAATTAGGGTGGCCATTATTAAGTTACGAAGGAAAATACTTCCGAGTTTAATTATTTTTTAAGATTTTCGTTTTTGTTTATTTTGTTTTTAAAATTTTCGTTTTTGTTTTTAAAATTTTCGTTTTTGNTTTTAAAATTTTCGTTTTTGTTTTTAAAATTTTCGTTTTTGTTTTGTTTTAAAATTATCGTTATTGTTTTGTTTTAAAATTATCGTTATTGTTTTGTTTTTAAAATTATCGTTATTGTTTTGTTTTTAAAATTATCGTTTTTGTTTGAATTTACTCTCCAATGACTTAAACACTCATCATGTGACAACGATATTTGTTTATTGCAGGTCTGGAGTGACGTCACCAACCTCAATTTCATCAACACTGACAAAGGACGCGTTCACATCGATGTTCGTTTTGAAGAAGGAGAGCACGGCGACGGGGAACGCTTCGATGGACCCGGAAGAACACTCGCGCATGCCTTCTTTCCTCAGTACGGCGGCGATGCCCACTTCGACGATGAAGAGAAGTGGACTATCAATCAGTATTATGGTAATGCATCCATTTTTTATTCTTGAACAAGTGATCTCGTTCAGTTTTAGTAATAATACAGTACACTCGATCATACAGTGTTTCTCGATACATTTACACACCGTGCTTATCAACTAAATAAGTAAATAGTGTTACTGGTAATTGCATTTAATACAGTAAAACCTCGATTAACCGAAATCCGGTTCTCTGAAATCGCAAATCCCCAAAACACGTACTGTACTGCACGGAAATAATCGCGAAGGCTAGACTTTTTTGCAAGAATATCCACACGATCATCACACATTCATTTTAAGCCTTCCCAAGAAGATTAATGGTTAACTTTAGAATGCAAAAATTTTAATTAGTGGGTATTAACAATATTAATTACGATATTGTTCACCTGTACCTGTTTTCGCCGGAACTCGCCGGTGTGAATATTTCGCCCGACGGAGGGTTAGCTTTAGTAAAGAACATGAGTGTAGCCTGCAAAGGAAGTTTTGAATTCGTTTTACGTTCAAAACTCTTCAGTTTTCACACTACATGTGAATTAACAAATTAAAGAGTAAAATTCCCTACGAATACATGCTTCTATTTTTCTTCCAGTTTTAATATTTTCTCAGGTAATGGCTCTAAACAAATTTTTGATTTCCAGTCATTTGCGAACCCTTAGACCACCGAAATGGCATGTTAACTATATGAAAAAAAATTTTGGGATGCGCTCTCATTTTTTTAAAAAATCGTAGTTCCAACATTTTTAGGAACATTTTTTTTAAATTAATTTTTGAATTGTGTCGCTTCATTTGTGTACACCCTGTATTATTTTCGTGTTTAATAAGTAAGAACCAGAGAAGGAAATAATGTGAGCATCGAAAATTAAACTAGCATTCCAATCATTTGAAATGTAAATGGATTCTTGCTTTAATCTTCAGTTCAGATGCAGTCCTAAAAATGCAGTCCTAATCAATTGCCTTTAAATTCTTGATTTAAAAAAAAATAGAAATTATTGATTATTTACGATGGCACACGCTGTTTTTAGATCGTAATAAAGATCTTGCCACACATTTTAATTGTTTATCGTGAGGTGTGTTTTTAAAAAATTTATTTCCGGAAATTGATTCTTAGATTATTTAATTATCTGATTAGCTTATATCTATTGCCTAAAAGTTATTTTTAAAACAAAGACATCATATGTGTGTGAACTTAAATCTGAATATGTGACCATTTTCCGATTTGCAAATAATACATAACTTGACCATCTTAACAGAAAAGGCATGGTATAACTGGAGCATGTGTTAATAGAGAGTTACAGTTGCTTTCAAGCTGACTTAAAATATTTATCCTTCAATTGTATTCTTACTGTGATTTTAATTTCTTTTACTTTTAATTATTGTACATAGATATCAGTGTATCTGTAAACGTAATGTTATAACTAATATATTTTTTAAAAATGCAAAACGGGTCTCATTATGGTGAGCAACGCTTAAGGGACATACGACTGTTAAACGTCGAAGATTTTCGATTTTATGAAAAAAAAAAATATTTCCCTGTCTTTTCTGAACAATTTAAAACAACCCGCGTTAAAATTTTCCCATAATTATGAGAATTATAAAGGAAAATGTATCGTATATTCAACGTAAACTTTGAATATGGCCATATCTTTATAGGCTATATCTCAAAATACGTGTTTTTGATATTGCGCGCACGATATCTCAAGAACTATCGAATATTTTTATATAATTTTTACTGAATATGTATTGTGCTATGTTCTACAAATTGAACCACAGTTTTGTACATATTTTTTCCAAAGAATTTTTTTTTGTGGGGTAGAAATGTTGAAATTTTAACAATTTTCGACATTATTTTAAATTGGTATATAAAATAGAAATTAAATTTAAATGTTAATAAGTTGAGGTTCAGTTTCTTAGACTGTTTGGATTACTTAGATACCCAAAATATTGTGTTTAGATAAATATTTTATCCGTAATCATGCGCGCAAGGTGACTATCTCATTTTTAATCCAAAAATTATAACCATATTTATTACTCTCTCAAATAGATACATATCAATCTTAAGATTTCAAAATGTGTGTACAATGACAGAAAGAACAGATATTTTTCTAGGGAAAAAAGTTAGTTTTTGAAATGTTTTGTTTTAGAGATATAATGTATCGAATTTGACAATTTTCCCCCCATTCTTCGGAGGTTTATAGGGTGAATGTCCCCTTAAGAAAGTTTTCTCACCTTTTAGGGATTGGAAGTTTGCGTAATCCTTGTTTGTATAATATTTTTAGAAGTTTGTATAATATTTCTCTGACTGACTCTCTGCAGGTACAAATTTATTCCAAGTTGCTGCCCACGAGTTTGGTCATTCTTTGGGCCTCTCTCACTCCGACGTCAAGGCTTCTTTGATGGCACCTTTCTACAGAGGATACGAACCCACTTTCAACTTAGACGAAGATGATATCCTGGGTATCCAAGCCTTATACGGTATGTAGCAAAGCATATATATTTACATAAGCAACATTTTTTTTGCAGATGCATTTTTTCTGCAGCACAAAACATTGACGCTCCAATGATGATTGTTTTACTCGGAGCACTTGGACTCGGGGTCCTCCATCTCCGATACATTATATTTATTTACCGTTGGATCTGCCTAAAAGGTTGATTTAAACTTGAATGTGATTTTCTGAAGGGACAAAACATTGATTAAAAGCAAAGTGGCTATTTCCCGTATTAGCCGATATCCGACTCTGTCCCGGATTGTCCCGTTTCTCACTTATCACTAAATAGTCTCCACCGTGAGTCCGTGGATTAGAAGCCGCCTTATTAGAAAGTGGCTTCCGGCTTTCCTGGTGGATTTTACTGTCCTACCACCACTAGAAAAACCCTGATCAGGGTTCCCTCGGGTAGACGAGTCGAAAAAGGGAGGGAAACGGGTATAAAATCTACCGCAACATTTGGCAAACTAAGCGTAGTTTGTTAGGCGAGGGATTCGTTTTCAACCGAAGTACAAAGAGAAATGAGACTTCCTCCGGTTCTATCTCCGCCAAATGAAATAAACCAAAGCCATTTCTCTCACCCCCAAAATGCAGTGGAATATCCCGTTTCCATAACGACCGCCATCGGCATGTCTCGTGACTGGGGATTTTCTCGTGGTAGTAGGACAGTAGTAATGATATGGGCTTGAGTTACCTGCACTCCAACGACGGTACTTATCTCCTGCGAGAGAGATTGGGGCGAGGCCGGTGATGGACATTAGGACTTCACCTTTAGTTCCCGTGTTAACGCCACGACGATTATAATTCATATGCACCGGTTGCTATAGCAAGACGGAAATAGCTCCACATATAGTTATCACTAAATAGTTCATATTAAAATAAGATTTACTAGGTTGAACTTTTAAAGAAAGTAACCTGAAAAATTTTCCTTCAGAACTTTTTATATGGTTGTGATATTTGTAACAAAAATATGTATATATATTTCTAAAGGTAATTAAAAATAGAGTAGCAACGCGATATTTGTCTTTAACGAACGTTGCTTAGCAACGCAGGAAAAAAGATGTTAGTTTTAAAAAAAATTGAAATTGGTGGTGAAGAAAATGTGTTGAATGAGTTTTTGTACATATCAAAAGATCTGTCTTTGTGAAAAATATGTTAAATAAATGTGTTGTTTTTTCATAAAGAAGTCTGATAATGCTTCCTGCAATACAGTACAACACATAGAGTACAGTCACCTTGATGTGACCTATGTGGATGAACCAACTTGAAGGAAAAATACTAAAAGTAATAGCAGATATATTATTTTGCATCATACGTTAATCATTGTTGAATTTCTGTTATATCATTTCTTTATTAGATTTTGGCAAATAGCACCCTTCTCTTCTGCCATCGTCTCGGATTTAAAATTTAGAAAAAATTTTCACTTTAGTTAGTACTAGTTAAATTTGCATGAATTTTTGGTGCGATGGACTTTCATTTTAAAAAAACCAGCGGGAGTGACCCCCCAAGACTTTCTCGCATACGAATAACACGGGTAGGGTGGAAAAAATACACCGCGCGCCAGAAAACGTGCGGTATTCCCTAAAGTGGGGAAAACACTCGCTCTAGCGTTTGAGCTTTTTTTTTTGCGTAGAATGGAGAAAAAAATTGAATAGATAATTTCAACGCCTTTCTTTAACCGATTTAAACGAAAATTGGAGACAAATCTAAAATTAGGATTTCAAGACTCCATACGAAATTTCATTTATCTAAGTAATTTTTTAAGAAGTTTTGGCGTTCAAAAGTATGCGATTATACAGACCAACAGACGGTCAACCCTTTGACGGATTTGGCCCAAAATTTTATACGGACATATGTTTATGATGAAAAAACTGTGTACGAAATTTTATCCATCTAGCCATTTAAGTTTTTGAGTTCTGTCCGCATTTCGGTTATGAAGTTAACATGAACTCGGACACACAAACAGACTTCCTGTAGACGCATTTTGTCCAAAATTTGATAGGAACCTACAAATTATGTGTAAAGATCACATTCCAAATTTCATCCCCGTAGCTCTAATAGTTTTCGTATAATCGTGTTCACAGACAGGCATAATTCCAAAATTGTGTTTTTCGAACTCAGGGAGGTCTAAAACGTGGAGATTCGTCAAAATCTCGAGTTCGAATTTTTTGACGATTACAATACTTTCTCTTTGTATACTTCGTATACGGGAAAGTAAAAACTGAAAGTAATTCTATGATTTGAGGATAAAACAAGTATGCATAATCAACAGTTTTGATGCATCTGTTCCTACATAATATGGCATTACGTTCGTTCTATCTACTCATATCACATTGTTCAGAATATTTGTTGAGTGCTATGTATAGAAAAGTCTTCGATAGAAAAATAAATCTTTTAATGAAACAGCTCAACATAATAAATATAAAATAGAAACAATTTTTACCACAAGTTGTGGAACATCACTTCACATACATCACCGCTGGAGTGGGTGCTTACAATATTATTTTCCACAGGGATGGATAGTGGTTAAATTAATCTACTTTATGATTATTAAACCGCAAGGGCGGATGATTAGTTAAATACAGTCCACAGATCGACTATTCTGCAAGGGCATACATTTTTGTATACAGTTCCATAGGTTGACCACGCTGCAAGGACAGATAGTTTTGTATACAGTTCCATACGTTGAAGCTGCAAGGGCAGATAGTTTTGTATGCATTTCCATACGTTGACCACGCTGCAAGGGCAGATGGTTTAGGTTGACAACCGCTAAGGCGGGTAGTATATTACGGAATACGAGCCACTGCTGAAACGAGTGGCTGCTGCATGATTAGATTATTATATCCTTGTAGAAGGTGAGAGACGTCTTCTTCCACTCGGATCTTAACTCGTTCTGGTTAATTTCTAGATTGAATTGTAGGTGGCTCTTCAAGTGCGCGTTACCCAACAATATTAGTGTGGTATAAAAAATCATTTGCCATATTATGTAGGAAACATTCACTTAACACTGAAGTAAAGTAAAGACAGTTCGAAATAGAAAGAATCTAAAATCCGTAATCAAGGAAAATAAATTTCTTGCAATCTCACTGATATCACTGATTAATTCACTGTAAAAAGCAGCGAGTTTTTCAAATTTTGTTAAGCATATTGCAATTTCTCTCGGAAGAAACTTAACATGTATGATTTTTAGAAGCATATACTTTTTTAGAAGTTTCAATCTGTATTAAAAATACAGATTTTTTACTTCTATAAAGTGCGCCTGTATTTCTTTTTTTATATATAATTTTTAATGCTTTTAATTGAAATACGAATGTTTTGTGGAATGTTTGTTTAGCTTTGTTAATCATCTTATATTGCATTGTATTTGATTTTCCTTGCGATACACAAAAGCAGTTTCAAGTTGAAAATGACATATCCAGGAGTGGCGTTAGAGTCCACCCGACGGGGCGCACAGTCTTCCCAATGTAGGGGTACGACCTCCTGTGTAAAGGGAGGAGGGTAGCAATGATGACCCTCTCATATTTTCGCCAGATCTTTATTTATCTACTAGTTGAATAGCCTGTTGTATGAACGGAGTACAAAAATTAAATTTGCCGAGCCGGGGGGGGGGGGTGCACAACATCCCCGACAGGGAGGCCCGGACCCCCACTGGCGCCACCCTTGGATATGCCGTGTTTATTACAAGTGATGATTGGATGGTATAGAATGGGTGCAATAGGTTCGCTAATCAAATTCTTTTGTTCTTACGTCAGGCCGTCCGAGAAAAGAGATGGCAGCTCCAACTCCCGGTTACAAACCAAAACCGACTCCAGACTACAGCGACGACTCCCCCGATTTGTGCCAAGACGCTTCCATCAATGCTGCTACAACTACCGAAGATGGAAGAACTTATGTATTCAAGGGTAAGATGGACTTTTCGTACTGCTTTGAACCAGATTTGACTAAAACAGAATTTTCATACTGCTTTCAACCAGATTTGACTAAACTAGAATTTTCGTACTGCTTTGAACCAGATTTGACTAAACTAGAAATATTTAGAAAAAATAAGATGACCTGCTTTCCAAATAGGATAATAAATTGAATTTCTCTTAGAGTTTGTTAATCATAAAGATTATGATTGGAATGTTGTTTTTCGACACTTCGTCAAAGTGGTAAAAAATAAATACGCGATACAATAGTTTTATGTGAAACAACCTCAGATTCTTTTCTTTTTCCATAGCGATTTCAAAAGAAATATCTACCATTTGTGTCCGCTTTGGAAATATTGTGTATGGTGAGCATTTGGTAAATTGTTTTACTTTTAAACTTGCTCTCATCCGAAATTGCTGTGCTTAAGTTTTAGATCGTTATTATTGTTGATTGTTATTATAAGATTTGCAATGAAACAATTGTTATGAGTTATGTTTATCCTGTGACTTTTGAAAAGAAATTTCGGCCGTTCTCGTGACCTTTGGAACTCGTTTTTCAACTGTCCATGAGCTATTTAATAGGAACAATATACAATGCTGAATGAGAACACGTAACTTCTGTCCTGTGGTCAACATATCCTACTTATTCAATTTTATTCGTAAATAACTGAGCAGAGATAAATGTTTTATCAACCGCATACTTATAATCAACTCTCCTATCAAAAGCGAAAACTCGTGTCATGAATATTCTTACAAAAATCTCAGGAGAACTAATGCTACGCCGCGACAATAGGCTAATGGACGACTATGTGATGTACATCAGATACGC